>CP125976.1:26096688-26581609 GCA_030063025.1 Avena longiglumis
AAGGCGCGGGCGCAGGTGGAGCCAGCCGGGCGGACGGCTGGCAGCGGGCGGGTCGAGCGGCGAGCTGGAGCGGGAGGAGGCGGCTCATGGAGGCGCGGCAGTGGCGCGCCGGGTGGCAGCCAGGCTCCACGGCAGCGGGACGACGCGGGCTCGCCCAGCGTGGCGAGGGGAGCTGGGACCGGGGCGGAGCGAACGCGACAGTGGAAGCGGGCGGCTGACGTGGGCGGCCAGGCGAGCTGCGCGATGGGGGCGAGGCGGCGGCTGCTGGCCCGCATGGAGGGAAGAGGCGAGCACGGCAGGGCGGCGGCGGGCCAGGGGCGGTGGTTAGGCGAGCCTTGAGAGGAGGAGGAGAAGAGAGAGGAGGAAGGAGAGCGGCCAGAGGGTGGGGCCCGCAGGGGTGGGTCCCAGGGGAGGTGGGGCGCGCGCAGGGAGGTGGGATCTGGGGCGGTACTGTGTGCGTGCGTGTGTTGAGTGGGCAGGGAGTTGTGTGGCTGAGAGAGGGGAGAGAAAAGAGAGGGAGAGAGAGGGAGCTGGCCACGTGGCGGGTTCTGAGTGGGTGAGGGGTGAGGGAAGATGAGGTGGCGTGGTGGGATTGGTGGGGGTGATGTGGCTTGGGTGTGTGGGTAGATAAGTGGGTGAGTTTAGGATTTAGGGGCGGTGCAGGGTGGACCGTTTTCAAAAAGAACAGGGGTGGTCGTTCGGGTCAATCGGCCCGTTCGACTGCCCCGCAAAAATAAATATAAATTTTATTTATTGCAAACAAGGTTTTTGCAAACCGATTTCGGGCAAAACAAAATATTCCGGGGACCCGGGTTTTGAGATTTGATTAAAGTTGGGGCGTTTGGAAAACAAATCGGGTTTTGCGAATATAGTTTTGACAACCAATGCATGATGATGACGATGCAATGCACAAATTCAACGCGATTTTCTAGTAGTGGTTTTGCGGGATGCCACAATTCGACACCACTAACAAAGGATCTCGCCGAGATCCGCCTCATGGTACCGGAAGGAAGGTCGGCGATCTGCTTCTTGCTTCGTAGATCCTCGCGACACCACTAACGAGGGTTCCTTCTTCGTCTTGAAATCGGCGACACCACCAACAAAGGGTCGTTGCTCCTGATTCTCGAGAGAACACTCCGGGAACAAAAGGTCGAAGGTAAAGGTATCGCAATGAAGCCACCCCTAACTTCGATGGAAGGAGGGAACCGATGCATTCTCGTCCACTTCAATGTACAAAAGCGAATAGAAAGGGTAGTCGGCATGGGGGCCAATCCATCACGCACCCAAACTATTACTCCGCACAATCAGTAGAAGAGCGTGCAACCATTCTCGAATCGGTCAAGATCTCGGCAATGAGGTTGGAAACAAAGGAGTGATGCGGACTCTACATCGGATCTGCCGTAGATGAGGTCGTCGCGTCGGAAAACACCGGAAGGCACAAACAAAGAGCAAAGAATGGTAATACCGTAGACGGATTCATCAGGCAGCTTGAACACCGGACGGTAGAACACCGTTACCAAAGAAGGAAGCGAAACCCTAAAGGTACGACGGAAACCCAACCACGAGAATTCCTGGACTCGAAGAAAGAGAAGAGAGCGGATTCAAAACACGCAGGGGTAAGAGGAGAATAGCAGAGGGGTAAGGAATAAAATCAGACCTAATCAGAACTATCCAACCGATTTTTGCAAAATAGTTTTGACACTCTACTTCGGCCGTTAGCTAGGTTATCCTCAGCTGGACTTGTGGGTATCGCAACCACGAGCTCGATACCACTCAGAACACCCTCGAACGGACCTATGCAAGTTTGGGCAAAATTCACCAAACCCGCATAGAAACGATTCAAAGGTGCCCACCAGCACTCTCGCTTGGTGGAATACGGTAATAACATTACACAACAGTCCTCGATGGGACCCATAACAGATATATATATCGACTCAAAGAGTCAAGAATACGATATAATATACAAAGATCCAAATCACCTTGAAAACGATAGAACGTCCAGCTACGGACAAGATGCAAATGGGGCTAAGAGCCCTGAAGAATAACCAATGGCGTCCATAACCCTGCCCAGGCCAAGCCGGAAGGGTAACCCTGCTAACGGCGTCGATCTCAAAACCTGCTTAAACAAAAGGGGTGCCGGCAAAGGGCAAAGGAAAAAGAAGGAGCGTCGATCGAGGCCAAGACACGGCGAGGCTAGAATTCGGCGGTCCTCGCCTACATAGGTATGGTGGACTGAAGCGGCAGCGGCAGCACACACTAAACAACCTATAGAGACTCGATACAACTGGCGGTTATCAGAGAGAGGTGAGAATGACCTAACCGGATCCAACCTGAAGCTAACACCAAACAAACCCATCCTGGCGTTTCCCCCTCGAGACCAAACGAGGAAGTCAACCGAGGAACTCACACAGTTGACAGTTTTACTTATTCAGTTGTAGTTGTGGCACTTTACTAGTCAGATTTAGATAAGCGTCCTGATAAAGTAAACAAAGGGGCTTTTTATTTAATCATTCCGTTGAAGTTGCAGCAATTACTAATCAAAAACAGATAGTATGAGATAAACCCAAAATCCCAGCTTGTTGGTACTTTTATTCAGCCAATTCGTTGTAGTTGCAATACTTACTAGTCAGATACATTTGTCGCAAGCGACAACCAAACAAGCAATGGTGGGCAGTATTAATTAGCCATTCCGTTATAGTGAAGCTGATTACTAGTCATTATAAGTCAAATTAATAGCAAGAAACTTTAGTTATGCTTGTCTATGATCGAGATATCGGCTCCAAGTCGCCCATATCCGCGACACGGCTTTCAGAAAGTTTTACCCGCCGGGTGCACCAATAGCAACACACGCCGATCAACCTCGAAAACCAAATCAAAACCCAACGAGGCTTTCACGATTGAACAATCACAGATTCAGAAATATTTCAGGGGCCACCCTTAAGTAGAATCCGAACGGAGTAGGCAAGCTCGAGACGGCCTCAAGGTCTGGGTAGACGGCTGAGCGATCGGGAACCCCAACGGGCTTGTCGACACCGCGAACGTGTCCCGATCTTAACAGACAAAGGTGTGCACTCGCACAATCGTAAATAAAGCGATAAACATGGCATAAGTACAGGATAGTAAAACACCTCAAACTAGTTTGTGGCCCCAAGAAATAAGATCAATCAAGCTCGTCCAGGGGGTCCCATATACCCGGATGTGGATAGCGCAAAAACAAGGAACAGGAATCAAGTACTCGGGGTCTTACGGGACACAAGTATGGGCTCGAAACCAAATATTATCTATCACCCACCGATGCCTCTGCTTATTCAATTTTAGTTGTTAAACAGAAAGTAAAGTGACGATAAGTAAACTAGAATCATCTCCAACATCAACATGCGGCAATACATCAGCAACTGTGGCATATGACGACGCACTTTAGCACTTGAGCAAGCAACTACGACGCAAGTCCAACTATCTACCAAACAATGTAATAGGGTGTGTCCAAGGCAATATAGGGCTGCAAGGGATTTCACAGGTACGAAAGCTAAAGCATCGCAACACAGATAGCAATAGATCAACAGGAGGGAAGTAAATTACTATAAAAGTAAGATAGGTAGAAAGAGGGAGATGCTCGCCTGAAAACATTGCCGAAGGTTCAACCCGAAGGTCGGGGCGACGCTCACATCAACTGAACGGCCTTATCCGCGAAGAAGCAAAACACTAGGATAAACACCGGATGCAATTTTTAATACACGGCAGAAGATCGGCATGATGCATGCATGATGGATGACATGGCAAAGGTGCGATGCGATTAGGTCATAATAAGTGGAACCGGGGTCCCGACAGTTAATTAGATGGTGCAAGTTGTTTAGAACCCCCGCAAGTTAAATGTTGTTTTAGCATGGCAAAAGATAGCACCGGGTTCGCTACACAAGTTTAAATGAGGCCAATATAAGGCTAGATTTGCCCGCATATGGGCCCCATATTTAATTATTAGGTGAATCGGCATAAGGCCCCCAAACCACAGATAAGATGCATGCATGACAATTATTATGCGACAAGTTGTTATGTTATAAAATAGGGTTCGAGGAAAAAGGGGTCACACATTAGGGGTCTCGACGATCTTGTCCGGGGGTTCGGGGTTCGGCAGGGTCCAGGGTATAGGGTTCGATGGAGCGGTCTCGCGGGATCGTTCTCGGGCTCCGGGGTTAGGGTCTCGGATCGAGGTAGGTCTTGGCGCAACCGGGGAGCAGGGCTTGGTTGGCGTCGGGGGCGCATCGGTTTTCCCGGTCGGGGCGTTCTTGTCGGATGCAGATCTTGTCGGTACCGTGTGCCGGTCGGTCTTGGCGTCCCAGGGTGTCGAACTTGGCGTTCTCGAGGAAGTTACTTGTCGCATCCGTGTCGATGAACTTGGCGTACCGAGGGTTCGGTCTTCCGATTCCGTGAGGGAGATCTTGACGGGTCCGGGAGGAAAAACCTGACGTGGCGGGTTCGGGATTGATCTGGATCGGGTTGGGGATCGGGGAACTTGGTCGAGTGGTCGGTCTTGTGTTTGGAAGGCCTGCAACAGTACCACCTAGCTTCAACAGGACCAAGGAACCGTTCCAGACTTCAGATGTAACCTGCTGTACAGGAGCAACACACACGCATGGTACTAGAGAAAACACCCAGAACAACTTCCTCAACTAGGAAAAACAACAGGAGGCACGAGGCCGGAGGAAGGAGGCGTTCAACGCTGCAGGGGAAGATGATGACCGGGCTCCGGGGGCGCGTCTTGAGCTCTGAGGCGGTGGAGGACGATCTCGGCGCCACCGGCGAGATGCGGCCGAGGACGAGCGGTGGCCGCCAGAGACGAGGCCAGGGCGACGCCGAACGGGACAGGCCAGGCGGCGCCGGCGTCAAGGGGAGGCCGACGGCAATGGCGAACGGCAGGCGGGAGAGGCGGAGGAGAGAGGACTCGGGCGGCGGCGTCATGGCGGCCAGCCTCGAAACGGGAGGCGCCGGGGGTGGCTTAGGCGGCTCGCCGGAGAAGGTCGGAGGAGGCGGCGATGCAGTGATGGACAGGCGGAGGCGGCTGCTGCCCGGCGAAGCGGGCGACGCTGGTCGGAGCCAGCTGGGCGGACAGCCAGCGCGGCGGGTCGAGCACCGGAGGCGGTGGAGCGGCGAGGGCGCTCAGCGAGGCATGGCGACGCCAGTGGCTGCCGGAGCGGCAGGCTCGCGTGGTGGCGGGCACGCGGCAGGCTGCGGCGTGGCGAGACGGGGACCGCGGTGGCGAACGCGCGACGGTGGAAGCGGCGGCCTCCGTCGGCGAGGGAAGACGGCAGGAGCTGCGGCGGATGGGGCGGCGGCTGCTGGCCGCATGGAGGAAGAGGCGAAAGCGGCAGGCGTGGCGGGCCAGTGGGGCGGTGGTTGGAGGCATGTGAGGAGGAGGTTGGAGAGAGAGAGGAGGAAGGAGGCGGCAGAGGGTGGGGCCCAGGGTGGGTCCCGGGGAGGGGGCAGGCAGGAGGTGGGATCAGGGCAGTCTGTGCTGCGTGTGTTGAGTGGGCGGGGAGTTGTGTGGGTGAGAGAGGGAGAAAGAGAGGAGAGAGAGGGGGCCACGTGGCGGGTTCTGAGTGGGTGAGGGGTGAGGGAAGATGAGGTGGCGTGGTGGGATTGGTGGGGGTGATGTGGCTTGGGTGTGTGGGTAGATAAGTGGGTGAGTTTATGATTTAGGGGCGGTGCAGGGTGGACCGTTTTCAAAAAGAACAGGGGTGGTCGTTCGGGTCAATCGGCCCGTTCGACCCTCCATAAAATAAATATAAATTTTATTTATTGCAAACAAGGTTTTTGCAAACCGATTTCGGGCAAAACAAAATATTCCGGGGACCCGGGTTTTGAGATTTGATTAAAGTTGGGGCGTTTGGAAAACAAATCGGGTTTTGCGAATATAGTTTTGACAACCAATGCATGATGATGACGATGCAATGCACAAATTCAACGCGATTTTCTAGTAGTGGTTTTGCGGGATGCCACAGTATGGTACCAGACATACATATCGAAGTGCTCGTTGTTTGAAGCGTCAAATGTTCGGATCCCCCGACCTTCCCAGCCACGAAGCAAGTCATCCACCAGCGGTTCTAGATACATTCATGTTCTTACCGGGTATTTCGCCAGGATTATCATCGAGACAAACATGTTCTCGATCTCATGCGACGCCTTGGGGAGGTTAGGGGAATAACAAACACGGCCAACAACTATATCTTTGCCGACATGCCATATGGATTGAACCCATCGGTTGATATGGCAAGCTACGCTCCTCTTGTCACCGGCTTTATCGGGATATTTCTTGACAAAGTTCTTCCATGCACTACCATCCGACGGATGTATCATCTTGTCGAGGTATCTGTTCCTTCTACGCCTTGCATCTGTGGTATCCTCGGTCATGAAGAGTCTGGAGCCTCGGTATGATTGGAAGATACGAAGAATGTTTTGGGCAACCCGGTCCGCCTCTTGACCATCACCATCGGGATCGACCTCAAAGTACCTAGAGGATTTGCGGATACAATAATTTGTCTTAGCATGCTCCTTTGTGAATAGCATGCATCCTTCTGACAAGCGTGTATCGACTCATATGACATCTTAAGGTCACGGAGGAGTTTGGTCGAATAGTAGAAGTTCTCGGCAAGAGGTGCCCTTTCGGCGAATCTTGTGACGGCAAGCATATCATCAAAGTCCTCTGGTCAAGTTCCTGTGGCTCTTGAAGGCCAAAAGGCGACCTATGGCATCCGGTTGGGTAACATCTGTATGTGCATGAAGGGGTCTCGTGAGGCAAACAAAGTCTCGTAGTACTTTGCCGTGTTTTCCTCGGCTCCTCACTTGTCTCCGCCTCCGAGGAGTCTCCGCCTCTACATGAGGGCTTTCAGCATTAGCATTCACAAAGTTTTCTATGCACCTATCAAAACCAGCATCAAATTCTCCCCTTGGTGACTCTGGCTGACCTAGTGACTCCTCCTAGCACGTTTCGCTAACTTTTCACCATGGAATGTCCAAGTCTTATAGGATGGTGTGAACCCGTAATTGAGCGGTGAGTACTCACATCATCCTTGAATGTGTATTCAGGTTCTTGCATCTTGCAGGAGAAAATTCTTCCAGTGCTAGGGACGGCAAATGCCGGTTCACAAAGTCCTCGGCCTTTTCTTGCCATTCTGAGGTAAAGTCCCACTTACTGACATAGCCATCATGCATCCAGTCACGATTCTCCATCCTCTAATCAGTACCAAAAACGACATATATAATGCTTTCAATTAATCATGCCATATAAATAAATCCGGTATTAGTTCGGTTAATTTTAGCAAACATATATTTTACGCCATAAATATATCCACCTATCTCTCTAATAGGTAAAGAGGGTCCTATCAACCGCCGGATCCATAGATTGAGTATGTTCTCCCTGCTCTACCCGATCAAACCACGAATTTGGCACCTCCCTGCTCTCCCGATACGTCTCGGCAAAAGCCAAGAGGATGTGCATCCGGAGAACAACGAGGCGCGAAATCTATCTCGACCGAGTAGAACAAGGAAAACATACCCAACTACGCATCCGCCGGTGTCCGATAAATGCCGTAAGAGTTACGCTTCATAATATGCGAGACCACTAATGCATATTTATCCGTAACCACTACGGGAAGAAACGCCTAGGTAACGACGAGACTTGGTGATCTACACGAAAATAACCCTAGGTATTTGCAAGATAGGAGAATAGATTTTTACCCTTGAAGCGTGATCGAGAGGTGAAGAAGATGCTCGACCCTCCCATAAAATGACCTACGCCGACAACCCCACCCTCGCACTCGACAAATATCCTACACGAAGAAAAAATAGTAATATACATATGTATTTATATATGCCAAAATACAAGCCAAAATTTTACACATATAATTCCTAAATTACTACTATACACATGCATATATGAAACAACATACTAGAAAATACTACCACTAAATCCAACATATTAGTAACTTGTCCATTTTGCTAAATCTACCACTAAAACTACCCTAATGTAATATATGACAATAAAACTATCACTAAATACACTTTACTAATAACTTAGTACAACACTAGAACTAGCACTACATACATCATACATCATACTAGTAACTTGTCCATTTTGCTAAATACATGCTTAATTACTAATATACACATACACATATATCTAACAATGTTACTACTATACTACTACTATACTACACTACACTACACATACATATATATACTATACTACACTACACTAACAAAAAATACTAGGCACATACCGATGGTGGATGCAGCTGTCGGTGGAAGGCGGCGGCGGCCCAGCTCCTACCAAAGGAGCCAAGCGAGCTCCCATGGCCGGGAAGGGCTTGGGCGGAGGCGGCCGGATTGGGCGGGGCCGATTCAGTGCAAAGGGACGGGCGGGTGGAGGCAGAAAGGCAGAGAAGGAGGCAGGCCCGGCAAGAGCAGAGAGGGGCGGCGGGCGGCAGAGGGCGTGGCCAGAGGAGCGTGGTGGGAGGCGAGTCGGGTGGAGGGATAAGGGGGAGGCACGGGCCCGCGGCCGATATTATGGTCACCCTTTGCCGTGTTACATCAGGCGAACACGGCAAAGATCTTTGCCGTACTGGTTAGAGTAAACACACGGCAAAGAACCTTTGCCGTGTGTTCAGAGACACACGGCAAAGGACCTCTTGCCGGTGTTTTCTCCTTTGCCGTGTGCCTTTAGGTATTTTCTAATTTTATTTTATTTTTCTTTCAGTTGTATTTATTTAAAGTTTTTAGTTAACTTTTGTTGGCTATTTGTCAAGATTCGCACCATGGAAACACTAACTTTGCAATAGACCATAAGGTTCTAGAGGATGTGAACTTCATTTCCATTAGGTAGACGATCCGAGGCCCGCAGATCATCGTGGTTTCACGAGGAAGTCCACGAGAACGCTGAATCATCCGAAAACTTGCATGTGTCCCTAGCATATGTGTGAGTGTGGTGCAAGATTGGTATAGGTGATTGCATGTGCCCCTCGCATGCATGCGCCTAACCTAGAAGCAAAAGGTTATGGACTGTATAAGGGGAATCTCCCGTTACGGTGAAACTGCCTTATAGTGCCCCAACTTGTGAACCAACATGGTTTCACATCATCCTATGACCTAGTGAGACACAAAACAAGAGAGCTACGCGGGCTACCTCTCGAAGAATGTCTAGGGGTAGACGATCCGAGGCCCGCAGATCATCGTGGTTTCACGAGGAAGTCCACGAGAACGCCGGAATCATCTGAAAACTTGCATGTGTCCCTAGCATATGTGTGTGAGTGTGGTGCAAGGTTGGTATAGGTGATTGCATGTGTCCCCGTCGCATGCATGTGCTCTAACCTAGAAGCGAAAGGTTCTGGACCAGATAAGGGGAATCTCCCGTTACGGTGAAACCGGCCGTATAGTGCCCCAACTTGTGAACCAACATGGTTTCACATCAACCTATGACCTAGTGAGACACAACACAAGAGAGAGCTACGCCTGCTACCCCTCGTAAGAATGTCTAGGGGGTAGACGATCCGAGGCCCGCAGATCATCGGTTTCACGAGTAAGTCCACGAACGCCTAATCATCTGAAAACTTGCATGTGTCCCTAGCGTATGTGTGTGAGTGTGGTGCAAGATTTGTATAGGTGATTGCATGTGCCCCCCTCGCATGCATGCGCCTAACCTAGAAGCGAAGGTTATGGACTCAGAGGGGAATCTCACGGTGAAACCGGGCCGTATAGTGCCCCAACTTGTGAACCAACATGGTTTTACATCAACCTATGACCTAGTCAGACACAACACAAGAGAGAGCTACACCGGGCTACCCCTGTCAGAAGAATGTCTAGGGGGGTAGACGATCCGAGGCCCGCAGATCATCAGGGTTTCGCCGGAGTAAGTCCACGAGAACGCTAATCATCTTAAATCTTGCATGTGTCCCTAGCATATGTGTGTGAGTGTGGTGCAAGATTGGTATAGGTGATTGCATGTGCCCCCCTCGCATGCATGCGCTCTAACCTAGAAGTGAAAGATTATGGACAGATAAGGGGAATCTCCTCACGGTGAAACCGGTCAGAGATAGTGCCCCAACTTGTGAACCAACATGGTTTCACATCAACCTATGACCTAGTGAGACACAACACAAGAGAGAGCTACGCGGGCTACCCCCGCCGAAGAATGTCTAGGGGTAGACGATCCGAGGCCGCAGATCATCGTGGTTTCACGAGTAAGTCCACGAACGCTTGGAATCATCTCAAAACTTGCATGTGTCCCTAGCATATGTGTGTGAGTGTGGTGCAAGATTGGTATAGGTGATTGCATGTGCCCCCTCGCATGCATGCGCCTAACCTAGAAGCGAAAGGTTATGGACTGATAAGGGGAATCTCCCGTCA
Organism: Avena longiglumis; assembly: GCA_030063025.1. NCBI lineage: Eukaryota > Viridiplantae > Streptophyta > Magnoliopsida > Poales > Poaceae > Avena > Avena longiglumis. The sequence goes on from CP125976.1 coordinate 26,107,084, forward strand.
CGGTGAAACCGCAGATAGTGCCCCAACTTGTGAACCAACATGGTTTCACATCATCCTATGACCTAGTGATACACAACACAAGAGAGAGCTACGGCTACCCCCTGTCAAGAATGTCTAGGGGGGTAGACGATCCGAGGCCCGCAGATCATCAGGGTTTCGCCGGTGGAAGGCCGCAAGAACGGCGGAATCATCTGAAAACTTGCATGTGTCCCTAGCATATGTGTGTGAGTGTGGTGCAAGGTTGGTATAGGTGATTGCATGTGTCCTCCTCGCATCCATGCGCTCTAACCTAGAAGCGAAGGTTATGGACTCAAAGGGGAATCTCCCGTTACGGTGAAACCGGGCCGATAGTGCCCCAACTTGTGAACCAACATGGTTTCACATCATTCTATGACCTAGTGAGACACAACACAAGAGAGAGCTACGCTGGCTACCCCGTCGGAGAAGAATGTCTAGGGGTAGACGATCCGAGGCCCGCAGATCATCGTGGTTTCACGAGTAAGTCCACGAGAACGCCGGAATCATCTGAAAACTTGCATGTGTCCCTAGCATATGTGTGTGAGTGTGGTGCAAGATTGGTATAGGTGATTGCATGTGCCCCTCGCATGCATGCGCTCTAACCTAGAAGCGAAAGGTTATGGACACAGATAAGGGGAATCTCCCGTCACGGTGAAACCGGCCGAGATAGTGCCCCAACTTGTGAACCAACATGGTTTCACATCATCCTATGACCTAGTGAGACACAACACAAGAGAGAGCTACGCCGGCTACCCTGTCGGGAAGAATGTCTAGGGGGTAGGCGATCCGACGCCCGCAGATCATCGTGGTTTCACGAGGAAGTCCACGAGAACGTCGAATCGGGGGTGCATGTATATAGTGATCAAGACCACAATAACCTATCATCATATGTGTGATCTCATGATCCTATGAAATAATATCACCTAACATATATATAATAAAAGCCTTGCTAAAGGTGAAAAAGTTCTTTGCCGTGGTGTCTGCGTGGGATAGAGACACGGCAAAGGACCTTGCCGTGTGTTTGTGACCAAGGCACCTGCAAGGACATCTTTGCCGTGCTTTGTCCTTTGCCGTGTGTCTCATGCTATTTTCTAATTTTATTTTTATTTTTCTTTCAAATGATTTAACTTTTGTTGCCTATTTGTTAGTATTCGCACCATGGAAACACTAACTTGCAATAGACCATAAGGTTCTAGAGGATGTGAACTTCATTTCCATTAGGTAGACGATCCGAGGCCCGCAGATCATCGGTTTCACGGTGGAAGTCCGCGAGAACGTCGGAATCATCCGAAAACTTGCATGTGTCCCTAGCATATGTGTGTGAGTGTGGTGCAAGGTTGGTATAGGTGATTGCATGTGTCCCCTCGCATCCATGCGCCTAACCTAGAAGCGAAGGTTATGGACTCATAAGGGGAATCTCCTCACGGTGAAACCGGGCCGTATAGTGCCCCAACTTGTGAACCAACATGGTTTCACATCATCCTATGACCTAGTGAGACACAAGACAAGAGAGAGCTACGCCGGGCTACCCCTGTCAGAAGAATGTCTAGGGGGGTAGACGATCCGAGGCCCGCAGATCATCAGGGTTTCGCCGATGGAAGTCCGCGAGAACGTCGAAATCATCTGAAAACTTGTATATGTCCCTAGCATATGTGTGTGAGTGTGGTGCAAGATTGGTATAGGTGATTGCATGTGTCCCCCCTCGCATCCATGCGCTCTAACTTAGAAGCGAAAGGTTATGGACCTGTATAAGGGGGAATCTCCCCGTTACGGTGAAACCGGGCCGTATAGTGCCCCAACTTGTGAACCAACATGGTTTCACATCAACCTATGACCTAGTGAGACACAACACAAGAGAGAGCTACCGGCTACCCCTGTCAAGAATGTCTAGGGGTAGACGATCCGAGGCCCGCAGATCATCGTGGTTTCACGAGTAAGTCCACGAGAACGTCGAATCGTGGGGTGTATATAGTGATCAAGACCACAATAACCTATCATCATATGTGTGATCTCATGATCCTATGAAAGAATATCACCTAACATATATGTAATAAAAGCCTTGCTAATTAAAGAAAAGAAAAAGGTGAAAAAAATTCTTTGCCGTGTGTACAGATGGAAGTAATCTTTGCCGTGTGACTGACGGCGAGGGCACCAGGCAAAGATTCTCCGCCACCTCGCCGGTGGTGGCATCGAGGCCACGGGGCCCACATCTTTGCCGTGAGGAAAACTTTGCCGTGTTTCTTTATTGACTTTGCCGTGGTTCCCTTCTTTGCCATGTGCTCTAGTCAGTCCATTGCCGTGTTACTTGCTTTGCCGTGTTCTGTTTCTGTTGTTTGTCGTGCACCTGTCCTTTGCCGTGTTCTTGTTGGTTTACACACGGCAAAGATTCTCTTTGCCTTGTTCCGGGACTTTTGGCACACGGCAAAGGAGGGAGGCGACGGCAGCGTCCTTTTTTCCCGTAGTGTTCACTAGAGAAGCGTTGGGCCCGGATTGGCTTGCCTACGACCCTCAGTGAATTTCTAGAAGCCCGGGCAAACCATGCTGGAAAGGGCCGCTACCTCTTTTTGCTAGTGTTTGCCGCGTTGACTTGGTTCCTACGGACCATAAGCAATAAGATGTTATTGAAAAGATCCTCCCTTGAAGTGCTTCTGACTCGGTGTTCAAATTCTTGGCGTTTTTACAGAAGTGATACCCGCTATGTAGACATCGGAACAAGACGCAGCTGGACAAGCTTATTTGACGTCTTATGGAGTCAGGACGGTTGATCCCTTCCTAGTCCAGCTTCGCCCCTAGCGCCCCTTTTTCGGTTGTTCTGATTTGAGAGCATGCATTTTCTCTCCTCCTTTTGGGCCATGCTGTATTGTGGTACTGTGTTTTTATTTTCTGATCAACCTTGTAAATTTGTATGAATGGTTGCTTTATTTATAAAGCGTGCAGAAAGTCTATTTAAGGAGGAATGTATGTTTTTGTCACATTTTTCCTATCGGACAACTGAGAAAAAATGATGAACATACTTGGAGATGCCCTGACTCACGCAACGCTACTAGGATAAGGATACGGAGGGTGACTCATGCAACCTTGCCGAATCAACAATTATTGCTAATTCCTAATTTCTAGGAGTAAAAACGCTACTAGGACAATAAGGATACGGAGGGTGACTCATGCAACCTTGCCGAATCAACAATTATTGCTAATTCCTAATTTGTAGGAGTAAAAACTTATCCACGTCTTGGTAAACATGGCACGTTTGGGCAAATTATTCCAGCAGGCGCCAGCTGAGGGGGTCGAAGCCTATATAAGGACGTGCGTGCAAGGCGAGACTCAACAATCTGTCAATCAGCAAACCCTTACTTGTACATTGCGTGGCTAATCTAGAGCAATGGCTTCCAATGTGCAGCTGCCGCCGCTTCTTCTTCTCCTCATCGTCCTCCTCCCGGCCGTATTGGCTAGCATGGCGCCGGCGAGCACGCCGGCGTTCGACGAGAACTACGTGCCTGCGTGGGGCGCAGATGGCTATCACCTGGTAAACCAGGGGACGGAGGTCCGTCTCGCCATGGACAAGAGCTCGGGCGCTGGGTTCGGGTCCAAGTCGTTGTACGGTTCAGGCTTCTTCCACATGAGGATCAAGGTGCCCGGAGGGTACACGGCCGGAGTTGTCACTGCTTTCTATGTGAGTTACATTGCCGATCTGATCGATCAGTTTATTTTGCCTTGTCGTGTTGGTTTACTTTGTTCAAACCGATCGAATTAACTTTGTTTTATGTACGTGTAGCTGACTTCGGAGTCTGATGACGGCAACCACGACGAGGTGGACTTCGAGTTCCTGGGCAACGTGGACGGCAAGCCCATCACCCTCCAGACCAACGTCTTCGTCAACGGCAACGGCAGCAGGGAGCAGAGGCTGCACCTGTGGTTCGACCCAGCAGCCGACTTGCACGACTACAAGATACTCTGGAACCCTTACCAGCTCGTGTACGTACTATATGCCCCTAAAACCCTACCTACCTTGTCTGGCCTTCATCAGATCCAGTACACTATGAATAATCACTGTCATGTTTTCAATTGGCAGGGTATTCGTGGACGAGACGCCAATACGGGTGCTCAGGAACCTGACGGCGAGCGTGCCGGAGTACGAGTTCCCGGCAAAGGCGATGCGCGTCCGGGCGAGCCTGTGGAATGGCTCCGCCTGGGCCACGGACGGCGGCAAGACCATGGTCGACTGGAACCGCGCGCCCTTCACGGCGGAGTTCCAGGGATTCAGCGTCGACGCCTGCGACAGCGCCAGCCTGACGCCATGCAGCTCGCCGGACCGGTGGTGGAACGCCAAGAACTACACTACGCTGACGGCCGAGCAGCGGGCAGCCTACGAGAACGTCAAGAAGACATACATGATCTACGACTACTGTAACGACAAGGATCGGTTCAAGAACAGCAAGCTGCCGGCTGAGTGCAGTTACAACTAGAACTACGTTACATACGGATCAAAATACATATATTTAGACGCACTTTTATGTATATATAGGTTCACTTATCTTGGCCCGTATGTAGTCCACGTCAAAACGTCTGCAAGCTCTTATTATATAATGGTGAATAATGCAAAAAGTACTTTGGATCAGTCAGATTAGTTAAGACTTATGAATTGTTTTTTCAAACACAAAAGGGCTTAATTTTACAATGGTCAGCTGAAATTACTGATAAGGCAGTCTTATTTTATACAAGGCACTTTTATAATACTAGCAGAAGTGCCCATGCGTTGCACCGGAAAGACCGATATATTTCGTATGGTGATTTTTTTTCTTGTCTTTGAGTTGGACGTTTTTCTTATGTTGACGAACCTATTCACAACAATTATCCATGCGTTGGTGACTAAAATATAGCTTTCAGATCTAAAATCTTGTTTCGTCTAGAATGTTAGAGACAATTTGACAGTATTTCACATCATATCACACATGTGTGTAAAAAATCATTTCCAAATATATTTTTAAATAATTTGCATTCCAAGCTACCTAAAACAAGAAATGTGCATATCAGAATATACATATCTTATAATCTTCTAAAATTTTGATTTTTAAATTTCTAAAAAAATGAAAGGATTATTGGATCCGGAGGCAAAGACACTTTTGGTGGTTTTCTAACCATGGCTTGCATACATTTTTACATATGCAGTCATGCAGATTGCTGAACCATGTGAGTGTTACAAATAAATAATTATTCACCGAGCAACTCGCATGCACCTGAGCTTGAATCTAATGGAATCATCAAGGCACCTCCCTTTGATTTTTCATTTGCCTTTGGTAAAGATTACCAAAGCTCAATACCCCTGAGAACAGTGGCAGAATGGTGATAGAAGAATGGCCACCAATAACAGGGACGCTCACACCTGCCAAAATAATATTCCAATTAAAAGAAAAGTGACAAGAATACTGTGACCATGCTCTTTCTTGTATTCGCTAACAGACAATAAGATCAACTTACCAGTAACATGCACATTTAGCCTTGACAGCATAGAAAGTCCTGACACGAACAACATCAAGAGTGGTCACACCAAACTACCAGCCTTGTTGAAAACTTCAGCAAATTGGACAGGAGTTGCGGAGGGAGAGAGGATGCAATCCTGGAACTCCTGGTAGTAGGACCTCGTTGACCTGAGGAGGCGGCGGGGACTGGAGAGGGAGGCTGCGTGTCTGGCCGATGGGTCACGGCCGGACTGAGCCCCGCTGTTCCAGATCCTAGCGCACTGCCACACACTCTTGTCTAGATCCCAACCACATCGACGCCCTAGCCGAGAGCAAGCTCCCTTTCGTCCTCCTCCCCACTGCTCGTGGCCGAGGACCGCTGTTGCCCTTGTCATCCTTCCGAGCTAACGTGTGCTATGCACAGCCCGCAATCCCTCCTTTTTAGTTTAATTAATGCACCATCAACCATGAGTAGCCCACAATTCCTCGTGATTTTTTTCAGCTCTTCTAACCAGAAGACCATGCCTCTGTTTCTGTTTCCCGACTTGGCTAGTTGATATCCCATACAATTTACGATCGTATATAAACAGGTGAGGCAGAAGCCAAGTGAGCAGGGTGGGACTAAATAAGTCGTATCAGGGTACTCTGCCATTTATTTCACGTGACACTCCAAGCTAACCAGGCCTCATTTGGAGATGGGCTGACCTTTTTGACGCTTGGACCCGCTCTATTTTCCTGATCTAGTTTTTTTTTGAACAGGGGAAGGGACCCGAAGGTCCCAGAACTGGCATTAATATATCAAAATTGTTACAATGCTGCAGAAAGGACCTGAAAGATAGTAAATTACAACCATGTCCTTCCAATTTACTGTAGGGATTCGTAGCATGGAAACAAAAATTTTCTATCGCATACAAACAAACAAGCCAAGATCTATCTACTAGATTGTAGCAACGAGTCGATGGAATAACTTACCCTCGAAGATTCCAAAGTGTTTAACGAGAGCGGATTCTCGTGGGTGATGTAGTCGTACTCTTCCCGATCTCAAGATCGTGTAGACGATCCTTCCGGTGCGTTCGGCAGCGCTCACATGATCGTCGCTCGGTACTCGACGAAGACCTTCCTCTCCCTTGTTCCAAAGGCAGCGGAGGTTGTAGCACTCTCCTCGCGATTCCTAGGCAAAGGCAGACACGGAAGTAGAGGGAGATCCTGAGGCTTCGCTTCTTGCCGGAGCGAGTATGGTGGAGTATGAGAGAGCTATTAGTGCTCTAGGGTTTAGACACACCAATTAGACGGCTCTAATCCGAAGGCTAGAGCAATTAGAAGCTCTAAACCAAAGCGGCTCTAAACCGGAGTCTAGGGCTAGGATTTAGATTAGAGGATAGGAACTTGTGTGTCTAGAGGAGGAGGCCCTGCCCCTCCTTTTATGGGTGGAGAGGGCCGGCGGCCAAGGGGAGGGAGGGGAGTCCCTCCCCAACTCGGCCTAGGGTGGCGCGCCGGCTTGGAGAGGAGGGACTCCTCTCCAAGTCGGTTTCAACCTCCTCTTGCTTGTTTCCCTCACTTTCCTGTTTTAGCCGTTTGACTTTCAAACTGGCCATTTGACTTTCAGTTTAGGATTCAATTTAATCCTTTATTTGGAACAATGAGAACACTTAGTACATGATGCAATCATTCCAATATGTAATGACACATTCATGTACCCTTCCCCGAGTGCTTGGACATTCCGAACCTTCTAGAACATTCGATGAAAACAGAACCATTCCCGAACTTGAACGGGACTTTCCTTATATGAATATTATTCTCCGGACCATTCCGGATCACCTCGTGATATCCCGGATCCCATCCGAGACTCACAACAACATTCGGTCTCTTTCTCATAATACCATAACTACTCAACCAACGTCGAATCCTTAAGTGTGTCTCCCTACGGTTCGTGAATTATGCGGACATGATCGAGACACTTCTCCGAACAATAACCAATAGAGGAATCTGAAATTCATATGGCTCCCACATATTTCTACGATTACTTTGCGATCGAATGAACCACTTACATACGATACCAATTTCCCTTTATCTCACGATAGTTTACTTATCCGAGGTTATGATCGTCGGTATCTCTGCATACCTAGTTCAACCTCATATCGATAAGTACTCTTTTCTCGTTCCCGTGATATGTGATCCCTTGTGAGCCAGTCACATGCTTGCAAGCTAATTGGATGACATTCCACCGAGAGGGCCCAGAGTATATCTTGTTGGAATAATGCCCTAGAGGCAATAATAAAGATGTTATTATTATAATTCTTGTTCATGATAAAGTTTATATTCCATTCTAGAATTGTATTAAGCGGAAACTTTAATACTTGTGTGGTTTGTGAACAACACCGTGTCCCTAGTACGCCTCTATGGACTAGCTCATTGATCAATGATGGTTAAGGTTTCCTAACCATAGACATGAGTTGTCAATTGATAATGAGATCATATCATTGGGAGAATGATATGGTGGATAGACCCAAACAAAGCAGAGCAATTAGATCGTGTCATCGTGTTCGTCTTTGAAGCTTTTCCTATGTCAAATATTGTATTCCTTAGACCATGAGATAATGCAACTCCCGTATCGGAAGAAAGCTTTGAGGTCATCAAACGTCATCCTATGAGAGGGTGATCATAAAGGTGTCTCTCAAGTGATCGGAAAGTATCTGTTGGGTTGTATGTATCGAGATGGAATTTGTCCCTCCCAAGTCGGAGAGATATACTTCGGGCCCACTCGGTAATCGATATCAACACCGCTTGCAAGCATGTGGTTAAGGAGTTAATCACAAAGTGATATCGGATTACGAACGAGTAAAGTACTTCGTGAACGAGATTGAACTAGGTATGACGATACCGACGATCAAATCTCGAGCAAGTAAAATATCGCGAGGAAGGAATATATATATGGGATTGATTGAATCCTGTCATCATGGTTCATCCGATATGATCATCGATGAATGTGGAGTCAATATGGGTGCCTGCACCCGCTATTGATTATTGATAGAAGATCATGTCTCATATTCTCGAACTCACAGGTCACACTTAACGTGTCTTGACGCTAGGATAGATTGGATAATTGGTTTATGAATTTTGTTCGAGTCTCGGATGGGATCCGGATATCACGAGAGGTTCCTAATGGTCCGGAGAATAAGATTCATATAAGGCGGTGCAGTTTTGGAGTTCGAATTGTTCCGTTAATCGGTATTGTACCGAAGCTTTAGAACCTTCCGGAAGGAGACCAACGTGGCCCCACCTTCCGGGAGGGTCATGGGCCTATGAGGGAGTGTCCAAGCATTGGGCCAGGGCACAAGGCCCCATAGGGCCCAGCCGATTCTAGAGAGATTTGACTCTTAAATCTCGGATAGAATTTCTAGATAAGGGAGAGTTTAAATCGTTTAAACTAGAGATAGAATTTCTAGATAAGGGAGAGTTTAAATTGTTTAAACTAGAGATAGCTTGGAGGAGGGGCAGGCTGCCCTCTATATATAGAGGGGTGGTGCCCTTCCCCTACACACACCTTCCTCCAAGCCCTAGCAGCCTTGCTACCTTCCTCTCTCCTCCCAACTGCTTGTAGGCGAAGCCTGCTAAATTCTCCACCATATACACCACGCCGTCGTGTTGTAGATCCAATCTATCTCTCCACCATACTCGTTGGTCCGAGGAAGGAGGAGACGCCGAGGTGTCGCGTGTGCATCTCACGGAGGCACCGCCACTTGTGGTGCTAGATCGGATCGGATCGCGAGGAGGAGAAGCGAGTACGACTACATCACCCACGTTCCAACAAACGTTCCGCTGTGCGAATCTTCAAGGGTATGAAGATCTAATCCAATCTCTCTCGTTGTTTGCATCTCCTAGATTAGATCTTGGCTTTCCCTCTGTTCGCTCCGTAGAAAATTTTGATTTACTATGCTGCGAAACCCTTCATATCTATCTGTCATATGGATGGACAAATCCCACTCTTTATCCATGTGTTTCAACCAATACTTTCCGAACACTCAATGCCACCTTTATAGCCACCCAGTTACGGTGTGGTGTTTGATGTCATCAAAGCATCCATCCGGTAAAGGTGATATGCATGATCTCATGGTCGAAGGAATTAGGTTACTATGTATCAGAAAGCATATAGCAATTGAACTATTGAAATGACTTGATCTTTATACTACGCTTATCTATAGGAGTATGTCCACCATATCATTCTCCTAACGATATGATCTTGTTGTTGATAACATCTCAATGTTCATGATAGGGAAACCACAATCATTAATCAACCAACAAGCTAGTGAAGTATAGAGGCTATACTAGGGACTTCAAATTAAGTTTACAAATCACACAAGTATCAATGTTTCCTTGTTAATACTATTATAGCATGAATGTAAACATTTATCATAAACACAAAGATATAATAATAACTATATTTATTATTGCCTCTAGGGCATATTTACAATGTCTCCCACTTGCACTAGAGTCATCTAATCTAGATTACATGCTAATATACCTAACACCCATGGCAGTTTGGTGTTGGTCATGTTTTGCCCTCGGGAGAGGTTTAGTCAACGGATCCGCCACATTCGGATCTCAGGTGTACTTTGCAAATCTTTATATCCCCATCATGGATATGTTCTCGAATAGCGTGAAAACGCAGCTTGATATGCTTCACTTCTTGTGTGACCTTGGTTCTTGCGCATTGGCTATGGCGCCCATGTTATCACAAAGAGATAGACATTGGGTCCAGCACTAGGAACCACACCAGCTCAGTAATGAACTCTTTCATCCATATCGCTTCTTGTGAAGCCTCCGAAGCAGCCATGTATTCGATTCGCTTGAAGATCTCGCCACAACGCTTTGCTTTGCACTCCTCCACTAATCGCCGCACCATTCAAAATAAATACGTATCCAGATTGTGATTTAGAATCATCCGGATCGGTGTTCCAACTAGCATCGGTGTAACCATTAACAACGAGCTGTTCATCACCTCCATAAGAAAGAACCATATCCTTAGTTCTTCTCAAGTACTTAAGGATGTTTTTGACCACTGTCCAATGATCCACTCCTGGATCACTTTGATATCTGCTAGTTAAACTAACAGCATATGCAATGTCGGGTCTAGTACATAGCATGGCATACATTAGAGATCCTATGGCTGAGGCATAGGGAGTCTTACTCATCCTTTCTCTATCTTCTGCCGATGTCGAACTTTGATTTTTACTCAAGGTCGTATTGGGCAACATGGACAAGAACCCTTTCTTGCTTTCTTCCATTCCAAACCTCTTTAGAACTTTGTCCAAATATGTACTCTGTGACAATGATATTTGGCGTTTCGATCTATCTCTATAAATCTTTATGCCTAATATGTAAGCTGCTTCGCCAAGATCCTTCATTAAAAAACTATTATTCAAATATTCCTTGACACTATTAAGAAGGTCTACATCATTCCCAATCAACAATATGTCATCCACATATAGTATTAAGAATGCTACAGAGCTCCCACTCACTTTCTTGTAAATACAAGCTTCTCCATAAGTTTGTATAAAACCAAAACTTTTGATTACCTTATCAAAACGTTGATTCCAACTTCGGGATGCTTGCTTCAATCCATAGATGGACCGTTGAAGTTTGCATACCTTGTTAGCATCTTTAGGATCGACAAAACCTTTGGGTTGCATCATATACAACTCTTCATCAATATCTCCATTGAGGAATGCGGTTTTTACATCCATCTGCCATATCTCATAATCATAATATGCAGCGATTGCTAACATAATCCTCACAGACTTTAGCTTCGCTACTGGTGAGAAAGTCTCATCGTAGTCAACTCCTTGAATTTGTCGAAACCCTTTTGCGACAAGTCGAGCTTTATAGACAGTAACATTACCATCAGCATCTGTTTTCTTCTTGAAAATCCATTTGTTCTCGACAGCCTTTCGGCCATCCGGTAAGTCCACCAAAGTCCATACTTGGTTTTCGTACATGGATCCAATCTCGGATTTCATGGCTTCTTGCCATTTATTGGAATCTGGGCTCATCATCGCTTCCTCATATGTCTCGGGGTCATCGGTGTTGTCCACCAACATGACACTCATAACGGGATCATACCAATGGAGGTAATGAGTTCTCGTTGACCTCCGAGGCTCTGTAGCAACTTCAACAAGTTTCATGATCATCATCATTAGCTTCCTCTCTAATTGGTGCAGCACCACAGAACTTCTTCCGGTCTTTGCGCTACTCGCAATTTCAAGAGAAGGTTCGACAACCTCATCGAGTTCTACTTTCCTTCCAGTCACTTCTTTCGAGAGAAATTCCTTTTCTAGAAAGGATCCATTCTTGGCAACGAAGATTTTGCCTTCGGATCTATGATAGAAGGTATAACCAATAGTTTCCTTTGGGTATCCTATGAAGACGCATTTTTCCGCTTTGGGTTCAAGCTTGTCCGGCTGTAACTTCTTTACATAGGCTTCGCATCCCCAAACTTTAAGGAACGACAATCTAGATTTCTTCCCAAACCATAATTCATACGGTGTCATTTCAACGGATTTAGACGGTGCCCTATTTAAAGTGAATGCGGCTGTTTCTAATGCATAACCCCAAAATGATAGCGGTAAATCTGTAAGTGACATCATAGAACGAACCATATCTAAGAGAGTTCGATTACGTTCGGACACACCATTACTGTGGTGTTCCGGTGGTGTCAATCAGAAAGTATTCCGCATTTCTTCAAATGCTCGCCAAACTCGTAACTTAGATATTCACCTCCACGATCAGAACGTAGAAATTTAATCTTCTTGTTACGTTGATTCTCTACCTCACTTTGAAACTCCTTAAACTTCTCGAAAGTTTGGACTTATGTTTCATGAAATAGATATACCCATATCTACTCAAGTCATCCGCTTAGGTAAGAACATAACGATAACCACCGCGATGCTACACTCATTGGTCCACACACATCGGTATGTATGATTTCCAATAGGTCCGTAGCTCGCTCCATCACACCGTAAAATGGAGTCTTAGTCATTTTCCCATCGACATGCTTCGCATCTTTCAAGTGATTCAAAATCAAGTGATGCAAGAAGTCCATCGAATGGAGTTTCTTCATACGCTTCACTCCAATGTGACCAAGACGACGATTGCCACATATAGGTCGAATTATCGCTGATTTCAAACGTTTAGCCTCAATGTTATTGATATGTGTATTTCCACTATCGAGATTCAATAAGAATAGACCATCTATCAAAGGTGCATGTGCATAAAACATATTACTCATATAAATCGAACAACCATTATTCTCGACTTAAACAAGTAACCGCCTCGCAATAAAAAAGATCCCGATATAATGTTCATGCTCAACACAGCACTAAATAACAATTATTTAAGTATAAAACTAATCCCGATGGTAGATGAAGGGGTAGCGTGTGACCGCGATCACATCAACCTTTGATCTGCTTCCCAGCATCGTCACCTCGTTCTTCGCTAGCTTCCGCTTATTCGCAAAGACTCGCTTCGAGTTACAAATATGAGCAACCGAACCAAGATCAAATACCGTGCACTACTACGAGTACTAGTGAGATACACATCAATAACATGTATATCGATATACCTTTCTTCTTGATGTTGCCGTTCTTCGATCCAAGTACTTTGGGCAATTCCGCTTCGAGGACCTTCTCCCTTGCATAAAAGCACTCAAGATCGTGCTTGGGTCCAGCCTTGGTCTTCTTTCGGCGTGGTAACTTTCTTACCACCCTTCTTGAAGTGTCCCTTTGCTTAGACTTGCCTTTCTTGAATTTGGTGGTCTTATTGACCAACAACACTTGGTGCTCTTTCTTGATCTCCACTTCGCAGATTTCAACATGGCAAAGAGTTCGCAACGCCTTGTTCATGTTCGCATGTTGTAGTTCATCACATAGTTCTTGTAACTTGGTGGTACCGATTGGAGGACACGGTAAATCCCCAAAGCATTAGGAATCACTATACCCAAGCTTTGAAGTTTGTTTGCGTGCCCGCACATCTTAAGCACATGCTCACCGACGGAGCTGCCTTCTTCCATCTTGCGCTTAAAGAACTTTTCGAAGCCTCATAGCTTTCAATTGCCATGAGTCTCAAAAATCAATTTGAGATCCTCGACAATATCATATGGGTCGACTCTTCAAACCTTTTCTCAAGCTCGATTCCAAACCATACAAGATAGCACCGAACTATGGAGTACTAATTCTTCCGAGCAAGGTAAACATTCTTTACTTCATCGAGCATCACCGGTGGGTCACCCAAAGTGCATCCAAAGACATAGGTCAAATTACCAGCTGTGAGGACAATCCTCAAATTGCGGAACCAATCCGCGAAGTTGCTTCCATTGTTTTTCAACTTTTCTTTCTCTAGGAACGCATTAAAATTGATGGTAGGGGCTGCCATTGATCTACAACATATTTGCAATAGTTTAGACTAAGTTTATGACAAATTGAGTTCAAATTAATGATGAAATTAAACTAGGTGAACTCCCACTCAAAACAACATCCCTCACATTGTTTTAGTGATCACACGAACCAAATCCACTACATCAATACCGATCATCACGAGAGTTGATATAGTTTCAATGGCGAACAATCGTCATGTTCATCATATCTACTATATGATTCATGCTTTACCTTTCGGTGATCCGTGTTCTGAGACCATGTTTGTACATGCTAGGCTCGTCAAGATCAAACCTTAGTTTCCGCATGAGCAAATCTGGCTTACTCACGTTGTATACACTTGCAGAATCTAACACACCCGATCATCACGTGGTGCTTCGAAACAACAAGCTTTAGCAACGGTGCTACTAAGGGTGAACACTTTATGACTTGAAATTCATGTGCATGAGGGATCATCTTATAATGCTACCGTCGTCTACTAAGCAATACAAGATGCATAAAGGATTAACATCACATGCAATTCAATAATATGTGATATGATATGGCCTTTCTTCTTTGTACTTCCGATCTCCATATTCTAGCACGAACATGATCCCCATCATCACCGGCATTGCATCAAGGTCAATGACGCTTCTCCATGGTTGTCGTCCACCGGCTTTAACTATTACAACTACTTTAAATAGACACGCGGGTCTAAATTAAAGACAGCCATATGGCTCCCCCGGTTGCCAACTTATAATAAGGAACATTGCATACATCGATATAATCACAATCATGGCCATATCACATCATCAAGACACCCTGCAAAACAAAGTTAGACGCCTCTACTTTCTTTGCATATTTTACGTGGTTTGGGGCTTTCAATAAGTGTCGTTCTAACTTACGAACAAGAACCACAACATTGATACTAGCATTGTTGATCACCCGTTGTAAATTGGATCTTAACTATGCTAGGAGAAACAGGCACCCGCAAAGCCACTTATGTAATACAAGTTGCATGTCAAGCATGGACCAAGTCTCATGAACGATGTCATGTAAGGTTAGCCCGGGCCGCTTCATCCCAACATACCGCAAGATGCAAAGTACACAAGAAGCAATCTACAATAAAAGCATCAATGCCCACAATGACCATTGTGTTCTACTCGTGCAACAGATCTACATATAGACACGGCTCTGATACCACTGTAGGGATTCGTAGCATGGAAAACAAAAAATTTCTATCGCATACAAACAAACAAGCCAAGATCTATCTACTAGATTGTAGCAACGAGTCGATGGAATAACTTACCCTCGAAGATTCCAAAGTGTTTAACGAGAGCGGATTCTCGTGGGTGATGTAGTCGTATTTTCCCGATCTCAAGATCGTAGACGATCCTTCCGCAAGGCTGCGTTAAGCGCCTGTGAGTCGGTCACATCGCCTCGACGAAGACCTTCCTCTCCCTTGTTCCAACAGCAATGGAGGTTGTAGCACTCTCCTCACGATTCCAAGCACAACGCGTGGTACCTAAGTAGAGGGATATCCCAGGCTTTAAGCCGAGCGAGTATGGTGGAGTATGAGAGAGCTATTAGTGGTCTAGGGTTTAGACACACCAATTAGAAGGCTCTAATCCAAGGCTAGGGCAATTAGAAGCTCTAAACTAAAGCGGCTCTAAACCGAGTCTAGGGCTAGGATTTAGATTAGAGGATAGGAACTTGTGTGTCTAGAGGAGGAGGCCGCCTCCTTTTATGGGTGGAGAGGCGGGCTGCCAGGGAGGGAGGGATTCCTCCCAACTCGGCCTAGGGTGGCGCTGGCTTGGAGAGGACTCCTCCAAGTCGGTTTCAACCTCCTCTTGCTTGTTTCCCTCACTTTCCTGTTTTAGCCGTTTGACTTTCAAACTGGCCATTTGACTTTTCAGTTTTAGGATTCAATTTAATCCTTTGTTTGGAACAGTGAGAACACTTAGTACATGATGCAATCATTCCAATATGTAAGGACACATTCATGTACCCCTTCCCCCCCGGAGTGCCGGACATTCCGGAACCTTCTAGAACATTCCCGATGAAAACACCGGAATCATTTCCGAACTCCGAAACGGGACTTTCCTTATATGAATCTTATTCTCCGGACCATTCCGGATCACCTCGTGATATCCCGGATCCCATCCGAGACTCCGAACAACATTCGGTCTCTTTCTCATAATACCATAACTACTCAAACAACGTCGAATCCTTAAGTGTGTCTCCCTACGGTTCGTGAATTATGCGGACATGATCGAGACACTTCCCCTAACAATAACCAATAGAGGAATCTGGAAATTCATATGGCTCCCACATATTTCTACGATTACTTTGCGATCGAATGAACCACTTACATACGATACCAATTTCCCTTTGTCTCACGATAGTTTACTTATCCGAGGTTATGATCGCTTGGATCTCTCGCATACCTAGTTCAACCTCGTTCATCGATAAGTACTCTTTTCTCATTCCGTGATATGTGATCC
The DNA here is from genome assembly GCA_030063025.1 of Avena longiglumis. Classification (NCBI taxonomy): domain Eukaryota; kingdom Viridiplantae; phylum Streptophyta; class Magnoliopsida; order Poales; family Poaceae; genus Avena; species Avena longiglumis. The sequence continues at coordinate 26,123,467 of CP125976.1, forward strand.
CTTGTGAGCCACCACATGCTTGCAAGCTAATTGGATGACATTCCACCGAGAGGGCCCAGAGTATATCTATCTCATATGGATGGACAAATCCCACTCTTGATCCATGTGTTTCAACCAATACTTTCCAACACGCAATGCCACGTTTATAGCCACCCGCCACGGTGTGGTGTTTGATGTCATCAAAGCATCCATCCGTAAAGGTGATATGCATGATCTCATGGTCGAAGGAATTAGGTTACTATGTATCAGAAAGCATATAGCAATTGAACTATTGAAATGACTTGATCTTTATACTACGCTTATCTATAGGAGTATGTCCACCATATCATTCTCCTAACGATATGATCTTGTTGTTGATAACATATCAATGTTCATGATAGGGAAACCACAATCATTAATCAACCAACAAGCTAGTGAAGTATAGAGGCTATACTAGGGACTTCAAATTAAGTTTACAAATCACACAAGTATCAATGTTTCCTTGTTAATACTATTATAGCATGAATGTAAACATTTATCATAAACACAAAGATATAATAATAACTATATTTATTATTGCCTCTAGGGCATATCTCCAACATTTACACAGAGGACCCTAGAAAAATATTTCCAAGAGCCATCGAGTCCTCGAGTAAATCCCGACCTCGCCGGCGATGCAATTGCCACCATCTCCAGCCGCGTCCTTGCCAAAGGCAAGCAAGGTAGAGGGGCCTCCCGCCAAAGGTTGAAGGAGGGGGCTTCGGAAACTGGCCAGCGAAACCACTGATGCCGGCGAACCACCCGAGCCACCCTGGCTGCAAACTGGAGGGGATTCCTTGAGATATTGAGAGCTCCAGCAGCAGCAGAGGTCGTCACAGCAGAAGAAGAAAGCGAGCCACCGATGCCAGTTCGCGGCTTCCTCAACACATCCTGAACAACGAAAGCAGCAACTTCTCTACTTCTCCCCTCGCCACCATAGCCGGCCAGAGAAGGTTGAAGAGGCCTCATACGAAGACAGGGTGTACTGAGGCCACTGACCTGATGAGAGGAGCCACCGATGGGAGTTGTCGCCGCTGCATCTGGCTTCCTCCATGGAAGCTCCACACCGAGGATTCCTCCCAACAATCGGATCGCCAAAGATCCAAATGATCGCATCCTGGCTCTTTAGCAGATCTAGTCTGCACCGTGCCAACCATCTCCCACCCCTCGCCACCACGGCCGGTCAGGGGGAGAAGCACGAGCGCCGGGCTCCAGATCTCGCAGAAGCAGTCGCCGCCGTTATTATAAAGGCTTCCATCCTCAGACGCACCACCAGCGTTCCCCCACCTTAGGGACTCGCCGGAGCACGAGGAGGACAGCCGTCTGTCGCCGAGCGGAAACGACAAAGGGGACAAGCCCAACGGCATCTCGCTATACGCCACGGAGGCAACAACGACTAACCCTAATCCTAAACCTACTGCGAGATGCCCTACACCTACTCTACACAGGAGATCCCGGCAACCTTCCCCATCTCCTCTCCAACCAGCATCGCCGGCGGAAGAGGAGGAGGGAGGCGCCAGGAGAACACAGGCGACTCTCAAGGAAGAAGACTACTGTAGCAAGAGGAAAAGAGACAGGGCCTGCTGGTCTATAGAAAGAACCTAACTTGTTCTACTCAAGTGAACGGATCATTTTCCTGATCCAGTTATGGTGGAATGACCGAAGCCAAATCATTACGGTCCGGCAATCAAAACGTTTTTCGGTCTAAAAAAGTGTTGGACCGGGGGAAACACTTCGTGCTTTATTATTATTATTATTATTATTATTATTATTATTATATATATATATATATATAATGAAAAAATATTATGTACAATTGGTCACTTTGTAGTCTTATCTTCGACGACAGATATCGCTAATTATATGATAAGATATATCGTGCTAAAAGATCATCTTTTGAATAAAAGAAAACAGAATTTTTTCTCCTTTCTTCTCTAACTAAACAATCATCCTATATGGCAATGATCAAAAAAATATCATCCTATATGGCACTGTTAACATAAAACCATTGTACGTCGTCAAAGGCCAGCCTAATTTATACCTTGTGAGATCGGTCGCCTGTCAACGCGCTGGGCTTGGCCCGGCCGCACGCGCGTTCTTGCATGCACGGCCCACTTCTGTGAGCGACCCGATAAGCCTCTGGAGCGATGCATCCCGTTCGAGCGTGTACGTAAATACACGGCGTCCTAGTAAACCGATTCATTCGTATAAATGTGTCGTCTTGATCTATCCGTCTATCAAATCAGGCAATGGTTGTATCGGCATGGACACGCGCGGACGCGTGCGAACTCGTCCATTGGCCCAGCCGCCGCTTACCAGCGGCATTCAAACGCGGTCAGCGGCACCAATTGAGACGCAACCGGGCAGCGATTTAGACACGCTATACGGAAGGTTGACCGGTGGCATCCTGCGCCATCGATGGCGACGAGACGACGCACTGACCCACTGGGCGCCGCTTGTGTTCTCGTGCCGGCATTGATGGCGAAGGAGCGGGAGGCTACGCGCATTCACGGGCGGCTGGGCTATTTAACCCTGCGTCGTCGGTGCCGCCCAACTCACCTCTCTCCATCGCAAACCCTACCTCGCCGCCACCACCACCGACGATGAAGACGCCGTTGTGGCTGAAGAAGGGGAGGAGCAAGAACAACCACGTGGCGTCTGGATCTAGAAGCCACGCCCGGTGTCGCCTTCCTGCGGCACATCCCTGCCACCTCCGTCGCGGCCAGAGGATTTCCGGGGCCACCCCGTGGAGGTTCGCCCGCCACCGCAGGATGGGGAACGCCGCGAGCGGCAGTACTTCCGCATCATGGAGTGTGAGTGCCACTGGAGGGAGGGCCGGGGCATCAGACACAACGACGTCTTCCTCCCCATCGGCTGGCACCTCAACCGAGACCGCGTCCCGGTGCCGCCCGTGCCCAAGGCCGACAAAGGGCTGAAAGAGGAGATCCGCCGCCGGATCAGGAGCCTCCCGCCATCCCAACGGTGGGATGTTGCCTACCAATCCGAGGCGTACTAGAAGGAGTTCCTCAAGTGGGAGCACAAGGTACGGTGCGCCACCACCATCCGCCGCGACCTGATGCCGAGGAAGGTCTACCCCGTCCCCGACATCGACTCGGACGACGAGGGAATTGTCAACCACTCTGACGCCAAGCTTGATAGCGAGGATGGCAACAACGAGGAGGAGGAGGACGACATCATCATCAAGCAGGAGGCGGTGGACGACGTCACCGCGAACCTGCCCCCAGAGTACCGCGAGGTGCTGGCGCGGGGCTACGACGAGGACGACTTCACCGAGCAGGCCATCGCGGCCAGCACGCGGGAGGAGGAAGCCCGGTGGGTCGGCTTCGAGGAAGCCGTCCAGCTTACCGGCATGGTGGCACAGGCGAACACCTAGCTGCCTTCACCGCCGCCGCTGCCGGGATGGGCGCCTCTGATCGCGCCGGAGGTGGGGATGGAGCTGGCACACCTCCCGTATGGTTGGGTGTCGTGGCATGTGCGGGCGATCAATCCGCCTGCGCCCGCTCCCGCTCTGGCCCTGCCGCAGCCCAACCTCAGGACGTGGCCAGAGTACACCGACCTCAACCCGTAGATGGACGAGGCAGCACCGGGGCGCGAAGATCGGTAGCTAGGTCTAGGAGTAGTTTAAATTATGTTTTCATTTTGAATGTAAATTATGTTTGAATTTACAAAAAAAATGCCGCGCCCAAACCGGACAAATGGATCACGCCGCTAGGCGCGGTTGGCCGGAGCCCCTCCCCATATCGACCGCAGCCCGAACCAAACGGACAGAAATGGACCATTTGGGGTGACGGATGGGTCGACCCGGTGGAGATGCCCTAAGAGCAAGACTAGCAATACGTGTAAAAGGGGCAAAGCGTATAATAATCACTTTTGTATGGTTTCGAACCCGTAAACGGCGCAGATCAAAGCCTGTAAAATGCTCGAACTGTAAAAAGAATTTTAAGGGCCCGGCCCAATTCCGAGCCGCAACCGGTACTAGTGGGGGGTGGGAGCGCGAACTTAACCCTAGCCCCTATTCCCCTTTCCTTTGCGCGCGTGGGAGTTTTCAGCTCCAGCCTTCGCGCCGCCGCCGCCGCCAAATCTCCTCGCCCCACAATCGCTGCCAAATCTCTAGCCATGGACTTCTCTGATGCCGCGCCGAACGCTGGAGATGCACCGTCGCCGGTTTGAACCGTGGTGGATGTCCCCGTCACCGTCGCGCCATCCACCACGGTCAGAGCCCCAACCAGCACCGACGTCGCGACCATGATCTCCTCCACCCACCTCGTGAAGAAAGGAAATGGGCGGTCCACCACATCGTTCCTCAAACGGCATGGACGGAGGCCATGATGGTCGCCCCAGCGGTGGCACCCATTGCAGCGCAGCAGCTCCCTCCTCGTGGCCGGACCAAGTTTCTCTCTGTGGGGACAAAGCCGAAGGTAAAGTGGGCGGCGGTCCGCAAACCCCCGTCGACGCCTCTGATGTCTACGCACTTCTATTCTTGTAGACAGTTATTGGGCCTCCAAGTGCAGAGGTTTGTAGAATAGCAAGAAGTTTCCTTAAGTGGATTACCCAAGGTTTATCGAACTCAGGGAGGAAGTGGTCAAAGGTATTCCCTCTCAAGCAATTCTGCAACCAAGATACAAGAAGTCTCTTGTATCCCCAACACACCCAATATAGGTGCACTAGTTCGGCGAAGAGATAGTGAAATACAAGTGGTAACGGTGCCAGACAAGAGCTTGACGGTGAGGTAAAGACTACAACAAGCAAACATGCAACAGATCTAGATGAAAACGGTGTTTCAATGCTTAGAAACAAGGCCTAGGTATCATACTTTCTCATATAAATATCCTCTCTTCATGATACTACTCTTAACTACTCTCCGGTTGAACACTCTAATCCACGGTAGGGCCTTCCCCAATCTAGATAACCCCCTGCGTCACCTTGAGCTAGATGGTTCCAAAAAACACCACAATTTCATAGAGACATCCAACTCCAAATATAACTCATAACAAATATTCAATCTAGCCAAAGTGCCACACACGGTATGCCCGCTGTCACTTTCACACACGTGGGGAAAGCATAGATCTATTAAAGCACAAAGAGTATTTATGTAGATCAAGCCTAAGTGCTACCATGGCGTGCACGATGTCACTTTCACACACATGGGGAGAGCAGAGATCTAATGAAGCAATTGAGTAGCAAGGTAGATCTACTTGATTACAAAGCTCATGACCACAACAAGATCGTGCATAGAGAGAGAGAGAGAGAGAGAGAGAGAGAGAGAGAGAGAGAGAGAGAGAGATGAACACATAGCTACCAGTAGAGCCTTAGCCTCGAGGAAGAACTACTCCCTCCTCATCATGGGAATCAGCAACGGTGATGGAGATGGTGGTGGAGATCAATGGAGATGGCTCCGGGGGCACTTCCCCGTCCTGGCAGTGTGCCGGAACAGAGACTTTCTGTCCCCCGAATCTCCCCTTTGGTGGCGGCGGCGCTATGGAGGTTTTCGTGGATTTCTTCTGGATGCCCTAGGGTTTTTGGGTCGGAGGCTTCTTATAGGCGCATGAGTCAAGGTCGGTGGGGGTCCAGGGGGGCCACACCCCCTCTGGGCGCCTCTAGGGCTTGCCCGCGCCTAGGGGGGTGCGGCCACCCTGTGGCCCCCCTCCGGCTCTGCTTCGTGGTTCCGTGTTTCTCCGGGAAAATAATGACTTTGGCTTTTGTCCTATCCAATTCCGAGAATATTGATTTTCTGCCTTTCTGGAACCAAAAACAGAACAAAACAGGCAACTGGCACTGTGGCAACTTGTTAATAGGTTAGTTCCAGAAAAGATATAAAAACACCTCAAAGTGTAGACAAAGCAAAGCAAAGTAGATACTAAACAAGCATGGAACATCAAAAATTATAGATACGTTTCCAACGTATCAAGCATCCCCAAGCTTAAATCATGCTCGTCCTCGAGTAGGTAAGTGATAAAAAAGAATAATTTTTAAGGTGACATGCACCATCAAAATCAAGATCAAACAATTTGCAAGCATTGAAAGCTGGGATCAAAGAACTCTAAACATGTGCATGAAAGATGGAGTTCTAACAATAGGACATAGTAACTATACATGCAACATGAAAGGCTACAAACAAAGACCATGAAGAACATGCATTGAAAAACGTTTGTTTGTTTCACATACAGAAAACATGGCATAGTGGCAATCAACTTTCCCCTCATAGAGTAGCAAATAGATTCATAGGACACCTTCAAAGTTCACAAGGGTGACTAGAAACAAATAGCACAAGAACAAGTAATATCACAATATGCATCAATCAATAAGCTTTGGAATACTGCACACAGAATGACAACTATGCTCTCTTAATGGTGCCTAAAGGTAGAAGGTGGAGACTCAATAATGGTGGAAGAAAGGCCTTTTTGTAAAGGAAGCAGGGATTACAAGTTTCGAAAAGAGCTTCCAAAAATTATGGTACTTGTTAGCTTTCAGCCCTCATTGCCCCTATCATAAGCATATTGAAGTGATTAAGGTTAAAGTGGCAAAGATGGAGTATATGCTCGACGAAGTATAAGTTGGCAATCTCAAGTCCCTTGAATACGAGGGCCACACCTTATGCATACTCAACTTCAGTCACAGGTAAGTTCTTATTATTGTAAGTATTTGCATATCATTGAGAACTGCCAACGGGGTACCCCTTGCACATGGTACAGGAGCTTTCCCATAACCAAAATGACAAGGCAAGCAGACAATGATCATCTCAGCAATCTTTTTATTTACTATATGCATAGCTTTTTGTTAAGGATGCTTCATAGATAGCTCACTATGGTGATGCTGCAAGTTTCCACCATGATTACACATGGCTTAGGCTAGCGGCCTAGGCGTTTCTCTAACACAGAATACTTACTCCATGGACTTACAAGTTCCCTCTTTATTTCACACCGGTGACATCCATAGACAAAAGAGTATGATATTAACTGAGTACAAAGTACAAGTGCAATGTTAAAAACGTTCCTCGTGATAAAGACGGTTCGCTAATTCCAACTTATAAGTGCAAGCATATACAACAAAGTTGTCACAATGGTTCAAGTTTATTATGGGCAAGGAATAAAGTGTGCCATCAAGTTCGTGAGGGCTTTAATCACTTAGTTTTCACATAATAAAATAGTTTTAAATTGGAAGATAGCTGAAAACAAGAATATACTTGGAATAGTGTAACACACCATGCATAGGAGTTTATAGTGGACACTTTGGAAAAACTTGGTTTCTTGGGAGTTGGAAGCATGAGTAGAACTTACTCATACAAGTGGAGGCTAGCAAAAGAGTGGGAGCAACCAACTAAAAGAGCAATAATGGCCATAATTGTGCAGAGCAACAAAGCATTACTAATCAAAGCATAGAATGGTACTACAAGTCAAGGACTAAATGATCATAGAGGCTAATGGTGTCTTGTGAGAGTCATAACATGGTGTGATCATGTGCCAAGTCAACCCAAACAAAGCATCAAAGGATAATACCGCAATACTATGCTTTTGTATGCTAAAACAACGCATCATTCCTTCAAGGCACATTAAGCAATCCTAATTGTTTGGAACAAGACATGCTACATCAATAATCACTAAGCATAAGGTCAAAACAACACCTAGCATGTCATGCTAAAGTCTAAGTCATAGTCAATGCAAGCTCCTCTTGCACTTTCAAGCAGGAACTTCCTACTCCTGTCCAACACCAATCGACTTATTTGAAACAACTCACAAAGATAATAATCAATAAAGATCAGTGATCTTGTCTCACAAATCCACAAAGAAGAAATAAAAAGTTCTAAGCTGAAAGCACAAGAAAACTAAGGCTAAACACAGTTAGCAAAGAGAACACTCACAAGACAATAAAATGAAAACTAGAGTGTTCTAGGCAATGAAAACAGTGTCTCTCTCCGAAGTGTGTTGTGATCCAAACAACTTACTCAAGCAAACTAAGCAAACAAAACCAAAAACGAAAACTAAGACGCTCCAAGAACAACACGATCTGTATGAAATAAAAACGAAGTGTCTAGAAAGACCTGAGCTTTTTATTGATGAAGAAGGGGATGCCTTGGGCATCTTCAAGCTTTTATTCTTGTACCTCTTGGATATTTCTTGGGATGACACCATGGTGGCATCCCCAAGCTTGAAATTTTGTCCATTCTTCATCTCATTACATCATTCTTTCTCTACACCTGAAAATTTTCCTTCATACAAAACTTCACACAATCTTCATTAGCAACATTAGTTTATTCAAAAGATATTAGACCACTGGCAAAGATTTGAAACAGAAAGGCTTTTAACTAAAAACACAAGCTACTGTATCAACTCCTTCAAAAAGCTCAATTCACCTAAAGATAACTCAAAAAGGCATCGATAAGAAGCAAATGCAAATAATGGCAGAAATATGTCAAAACAGACCAGCAGATAGAAACCGATTTTTTCGAACATCTTCTGTTGCTCAAATCAAAAAAAAATTGAGCTAACTAAAGTTATCTAACATACTGGGGGATTTATTCATAAATTTTCAGCTCAATCCGAGTTACATATACTCCTCACAATTTTTTATGGTGGAGGACAGAAATCTGTTTCGGGACAGCAACTCCCCAAATCTTACTTCCCTCTCATTAGAGGTCATTCTTGTCATAAAAAGCAAACAAAAAGTATAAGGAGAGGTCATTACTGAAGTAATAACTTCCAAGACTCAAGAAAACTCTTGGGTTATCTTCCAACAAGTACTTTTTTTAATGCCTTTAAGTTAGGCTTGATAGTTTGAGAAGATGCTCACATAAGAAATATCAATTGAAGTAATAGAGAGCGTAAAGAACCAAATTCAAAACACATTTAAGTCTAACCCACTTTCTATGCATAGGAATCTTGTAAAGAAACAAGTCATGAAAGCACAAAGCAACAAGCATAGGATAGAAAAACAAGTGCAACTTCAAGATTTTCAACATAAAGAGGGAAAACTTAATATTGTTGAGATGCATAAAACCATGTTTCCCTCTCTCAAAATAACATTCAGTAGCATCATGAATAAAATTAACAATATAACTATCACATAAAACATTCTTATCATGAGCCAGATGCATATAATAATTATTACTCTCCACATAAGCATAGTCATTCTTATTAATTATAGTGGGAGCAAATTCAACAAAGTAGCTATCATTATTATTCTCATCACCATAATCATCAAATATAGGAGGCATATTATAATCACAATCAATTTTCTCCTCAATAGTAGGTGGACTGAAAATATCATACTCATCATTGTAATCATCATAAATTGGAGGTTTGGTATCATCATAAGCAATAGAATAGCTATCTTCCAAAGCTGGGGGACTAAAAATATCATTTTCATCAAAACTAACTTCCCCAAGCTTAGACTTTTCCATAGAATTAGCAATAATGGTGTCCAATACTAATAACATTGCTATTAGCATGCAAATAAAGATCCATAGGTTTTTAATTTTCTCTTCAAACACTTCATGTCCAAACTCAAGATAGATGCTATAAAGCTCTCTAATTTTGTTGTTGTTTTCCATTAAGTCTAACTAGTGAAAACAAGAAACAAAAAGACAAAATTGCAAAATCTAAAGGAAATAAATTCGAGCACTCACACCAGAGGATGTGGTCGTCGTCGGCGGGGCGGCGGCGATCTCCTCCTTCACGGGGAGGGCGGCGTCGGGCTCCTCCTCCACGGGGCGGGTGGGTCGCAGGCAAGGTGTGCTCCTCCTGTGGCTTGTGGCTGGTCGCCGAAATATCAGGGAGAGGAAATAGGGGTAGGGGAAAGAGGAGGGAGAGGGGAATGGGGTCGGGGCTCACCTCTCGACGATGGTGGACGGCGGGATGCTGCGGGCGCGGACGGCCGGCGGCACGAAGGGAGGCTGCGGGCGCAGACGGCGGCGGCAGGACGACATGGCTTTGATCTGGTACTGCGCGTGGTGCGTGAGATGTGAAACAGCGACAGATCTAGAAAGGTTAAACCTTTCGTGTAGCTATGCGCGTGATAGCTACCAGATTATGCGAGGCGCGTATTGTAAAGTGGGCCTCGTACAATATTACGCGAGGCGTATCGGGCCCGAATGCGCCTCGTATAGTATGCAGTTCTAGACAAATAGCGTAGTGCGCTGGTTTCTGTCAACAAACACATAACAGCTCAGTGGTTACATGCCTGGTCCTATTTCAACACCGCCACCGTGTTCAACTCGGGGTAACAATTTTTTGGAATTTTTTTAAAGGCCATTTTCGTGTAAAAGCATTGTCCAAACATAATATGAACTATACAATATACTGCAAATATTTTAAATATTCAAATATTGCTAAAACAACAAAAGTAAGTATTCTCAATGAATGTGTCTCATCGATACATAATATTTTCAATGCTGGAAAAATGTGTTGCCAGGTTATAGGAGGCGAGGCACATATTGTGCAATATGCGTCTCGCCTATGCGGCCACCTACCTCCACCGGCTCCGCAGAAGTTACTTGAGGCACATATGACCATATGCGCCTCGCATATTATCAAATATAGGAGGCGCAAATGACCATATGTGCCTCGTATATTCGAGCACCTACCAACACGCGGGCCCACACAGATTATGTGAGGCGCATTCTGCCCATATGCGTCTCGCCTATCTGATATATAGGAGGCGCATATGACTAGAATGCGCCTCGCATAATCTGGGCTGCTGATTATTCAGATAGAGAATATAGGAGGCTCATTCTAGTTATATGCCTGCCTATTTTTATACTAGAGGCGATATTAAGAAAGTGTGCCTCGCCTATTTTATAGGAGGCACATATAGTCTAAATGTGCCTCCTATAAGCAAGTCTCCTATAGCCTTTTCTCTAGTAGTGAAGAAGTCTCTTGTATCCCCAACACACCCAATATAGGTGCACTAGTTCGGCGAAGAGATAGTGAAATACAAGTGGTAACGGTGCCAGAAAAGAGCTTGACGGTGAGGTAAAGACTACAACAAGCAAACATGCAACAGATCTAGATGAAAACGGTGTTTCGATGCTTAGAAACAAGGCATAGGTATCATACTTTCTCATATAAATATCCTCTCTTCATGATACTACTCTTAACTACTCTCCGGTTGAACACTCTAATCCACGGTGAGGGCCTTCCCCAATCTAGATAACCCCACACTGTCACCTTGAGCGCTAGATGGTTCCAAAAAACACCACAATTTCATAGAGACATCCAACTCCAAATATAACTCATAACAAATATTCAATCTAACCAAAGTGCCACACACGGTATGCCCGCTGTCACTTTCACACACGTGGGGAAAGCATAGATCTATTAAATCACAAAGAGTATTTATGTAGATCAAGCCTAAGTGCTACCATGGCGTGCACGATGTCATTTTCACACACATGGGGAGAGCAGAGATCTAATGAAGCAATTGAGTAGCAAGGTAGATCTACTTGATTACAAAGCTCATGACCACAACAAGATCGTGCATAGAGAGAGAGAGAGAGAGAGAGAGAGAAAGAGAGAGAGAGATGAACACATAGCTACCAGTAGAGCCTTAGCCTCGAGGAAGAACTACTCCCTACTCATCATGGGAATCAGCAACGGTGATGGAGATGGTGGTGGAGATCGATGGAGATGACTCCGGGGGCACTTCCCCGTCCCGGCAGGGTGCCGGAACAGAGACTTTTTGTCCCCTGAATCTCCCCTTTGGTGGCGGTGGCGCTATGGAGGTTTTCGTGGATTTCTTCTGGATGCCCTAGGGTTTTTGGGCCGGAGGCTTCTTATAGGCGCATGAGTCAAGGTCGGTGGGGGTCCAGGGGGCCCACACCCTCTCTGGGCGCCTCCAGGGCTTGCCCGCGCCTAGGGGGTGCGGCCACCCTGTGGCCCCCCTCCGGCTCTGCTTCGTGGTTCCGTGTTTCTCCGGGAAAATAATGACTTTGGCTTTTGTCCTGTCCAATTCCGAGAATATTGTTTTTCCGCTCGAACCAAAAGCGAACAAAACAGTAACCGCACGTGGCAACTTGTTAATAGGTTAGTTCCAGAAAAGATATAAAAACACCTCAAAGTGTAGACAAAGCAAATCAAAGTAGATACTAAACAAGCATGGAACATCAAAAATTATAGATACGTTTCCGATGTATCAAGCATCCCAAGCTTAACTCATGCTCGTCCCCGAGTAGGTAAGTGATAAAAAGAATAATTTTTAAGGTGACATGCACCATCAAAACCAAGATCAAACCATTTGCAAGCATTGAAAGTGGGATCAAAGAACTCTAAACATGTGCATGAAAGATGGAGTTCTAACAATAGGACATAGTAACTATACATGCAACATGAAAGGCTACAAACAAAGACCATGAAGAACATGCATTGAAAAACGTTTGTTTGTTTCACATACAGAAAACATGGCATAGTGGCAATCAACTTTCCCTCATAGAGTAGCAAATAGATTCATAGGACACCTTCAAAGTTCACAAGGGTGACTAGAAACAAATAGCACAAGAACAAGTAATATCACAATATGCATCAATCAATAAGCTTTGGAATACTGCACACAGAATGACAACTATGCTCTCTTAATGGTGCCTAAAGGTAGAAGGTGGAGACTCAATAATGGTGGAAGAAAGGCCTTTTGTAAAGGAAGCAGGATTACAAGTTTCAAAAGAGCTTCCAAAATTATGGTACTCGTTAGCTTTCAGCCCTCATTGCCCCTATCATAAGCATATTGAAGTGATTAAGGTTAAAGTGTAAAATATGGAGTATATGCTTGACGAAGTATAAGTTGGCAATCTCAAGTCCCTTGAATACGAGGGCCACACCTTATGCATACTCAACTTCAGTCACAGGTAAGTTCTTATTATTGTAAGTATTTGCATATCATTGAGAATCGCCAACGTACCCTTGCACATGGTACAGGAGCTTTCCCATGACCAAAAGGACAAGGCAAGCAGACAATGATCATCTCGGCAATCTTTTTATTTACTATATGCATAGCTTTTTATTAAGGATGCTTCATAGATAGCTCACTATGATGATGCTGCAAGTTTCCACCATGATTAGACATGGCTTAGGCTAGCGGCCTAGGCGTTTCTCTAATACATAATACTTACTCCATGGATTTACATATTCCCTCTTTATTTCACACCGGTGACATCCATAGACAAAAGAGTATGATATTAACTGAGTACAAAGTACAAGTGCAATGTTAAAAACGTTCCCAGTGACAGCACGGTTCTGCTAATTCCAACTTATAAGTGCAAGCATATACAACAAAGTTGTCACAATGGTTCAAGTTTATTATGGGCAAGGAATAAAGTGTGCCATCAAGTTCGTGAGGGCTTTAATCACTAAGTTTTCACATAATAAAATAGTTTTTAATTGGAAGATAGCTGAAAACAAGAATATACTTGGAATAGTGTAACACACCATGCATAGGAGTTTATAGAGGACACTTTGGAAAAACTTGGTTTCTTGGGAGTTGGAAGCATGAGTAGAACTTACTCATACAAGTGGAGGCTAGCAAATAAGTGGGAGCAACCAACTAAAAGACAAATAATGGCCATAATTATGCAGAGCAACAAAGCATTACTAATCAAAACATAGAGTGGTACTACAATTCAAGGAATAAACGATCATAGAGGCTAATGGTGACTTATGAGAGTCATAAAATGGTGTGATCATGTGCCAAGTCAACCCAAACAAAGCATCAAAGGAGAATACCGCAATACTTTGCTTTTATATGCTAAAACAACGCATGATTCCTTCAAGGCACATTAAGCAATCCTAATTGTTTGGAACAAGACATGCTACATCAATAATCACTAAGCATAAGGTCAAAACAACACCTAGCATGTCATGCTAAAGTCTAAGTCATAGTCAATGCAAGCTCCTCTTGCACTTTCAAGGTGAACTTCCTACTCTGTCCAACACCAATCGACTTATTTGAAACAACTCACAAAGATAATAATCAATAAAGATCATTGAGCTTGTCTCAAAAATCCACAAAGAAGAAATAAAAAGTTATAAGCTGAAAGCACAAGAAAACTAAGGCTAAACACAGTGCTAGCAAAAGAGAACACTCACAAGACAATAAAAATGAAAACTAGAGTGTTCTAGGCAATGAAAACAGAATGTGTCTCTCTCCGCAAGAAGTGTGTTGTGATCCAACCAACTTACTCAAGCAAACTAAGCAAACAAAAACCAAAAAACGAAAACTAAGACGCTCCAAGAACAACACGACTGTGTATGAAATAATAAAAACGAAGTGTCTAGAAAGACCTGAGCTTTTTATTGATGAAGAAGGGGATGCCTTGGGCATCTTCAAGCTTTTATTCTTGTAACTCTTGGATATTTCTTGGGGTGACACCATGGTGGCATCCCCAAGCTTGAACTTTTGTCCATTCTTCATCTCATTACATCATTCTTTCTCTACACCTGAAAATTTTCCTTCATACAAAACTTCACACAATCTTCATTAGCAACATTAGTTTATTCAAAAGATATTAGACCACTGGCAAAGCTTTGAAACAGAAAGGCTTTTCACTAAAAACACAAGCTACTGTATCAACTCCTTCAAAAATCTCAATTCACCTAAAGAGAACTCAAAAAGGAATCGATAAGAAGCAAATGGAAATAATGGCAGAAATATGTCAAAACAGACCAGCAGATAGAAACCGATTTTTTCGAACATCTTCTGTTGCTCAAATAAAAAAAAATTGAACTAACGAAAGTTATCTAACATACTGGGGGATTTATTCGTAAATGTTCAGCTCAATCCGAGTTACATATACTCCTCACGAATTTTTATGGTGGAGGACAGGAATCTGTTTCGGGACAGCAACTCCCCAAATCTTATTTCCCTTTCATTAGAGGTCATTCTTGTCACAAAAAGTATAAGGAGAGGTCATTACTGAAGTAATAACTTCCAAGACTCAAGAAAACTCTTGGGTTATCTTCCAACAAGTTAGGCTTGATAGTTTGAGAAGATTCTCACATAAGAAATATCAATTGAAGTAATAGAGAGCGTCAAGAACCAAATTCAAAACACATTTAAGTCTAACCCACTTTCTATGCATAGGAATCTTGTAAAGAAACAAGTCATGAAAGCACAAAGCAACAAGCATAGGAAAGAAAAACAAGTGCAACTTCAAGATTTTCAACATAAAGAGGGAAAACTTAATATTGTTGAGATGCATAAAACCATGTTTCCCTCTCTCAAAATAACTTTCAGTAGCATCATGAATAAAATTAACAATATAACTATCACATAAAACATTCTTATCATGAGCCACATGCATATAATAATTATTACTCTCCACATAAGCATAGTCATTCTTATTAATTGTAGTGGGAGCAAATTCAACAAAGTAGCTATCATTATTATTCTCATCACCATAATCATCAAATATAGGAGGCATATTGTAATCACAATCAATTTTCTCCTCAATAGTAGGTGGACTGAAAATATCATACTCGTCATTGTAATCATCATAAATTGGAGGTTTGGTATCATCATAAGTAATAGAATAGCTATCTTCCAAAGCTGGGGGACTAAAAAGATCATTTTCATCAAAACTAACTTCCCCAAGCTTAGACTTTTCCATAGCATTAGCAATAATGCTGTCCAATACTAATAACATTGATATTAGCATGCAAATAAAGATCCATAGGTTTTTAATTTTCTCTTCAAACACTTCATGTCCTAACTCAAGATAGATGCTATAAAGCTCTCTAATTTTGTTGTTGTTTTCCATTAAGTCTAACTAGTGAAAACAAGAAACAGAAAGACAAAATTGCAAAATCTAAAGGAAATAACTTCGAGCACTCACACCAGAGGATGTGAGTACATTTTACCTTACCTCCCCAGCAACGGCGCCAGAAAAGAGCTTGATGTCTACGCACTTCTATTCTTGTAGACAGTTGTTGGGCCTCCAAGTGTAGATGTTTGTAGAATAGCAGCAAGTTTTCCTTAAGTGGATTACCCAAGGTTTATCGAACTCAGGGAGGAAGTGGTCAAAGGTATTCCCTCTCAAGCAATTCTACAACCAAGATACAAGAAGTCTCTTGTGTCCCCAACACACCCAATATAGGTGCACTAATTCAGCAAAGAGATAGTGAAATACAAGTGGTAACGGTGCCAGAAAAGAGCTTGACGGTGAGGTAAAGACTACAACAAGCAAACATGCAATGGATCTAGATGCAAACGGTGTTTCAATGCTTAGAAACAAGGCCTAGGGATCATACTTTCACTAGTGAACACTCTCTCATATAAATATCCTCTCTTCATGATACTACTCTTAACTACTCTCCGGTTGAACACAGTAATCCACTAGAGGGCCTTCCCCAATCTAGGTAACCCCACACTGTCACCTTGAGCGCTAGATGGTTCCAACAAACACCACAATTTCATAGAGACATCCAACTCCAAATATAACTGATAACAAATATTCAATCTAGCGAAAGTGCCACACACGGTATGCCCACTGTCACTTTCACACATGTGGGGAAAATCATAGATCTATTAAAGCACAAAGAGTATTGATCTAGACTCAAGCCTAAGTGCCACCATGGCGTGCACGCTGTCACTTTCACACACATGGGAAGAGCAGAGATCTAATGAAGCACTTGAGTAGTAAGGTATATCTACTTGATTACAAAGCTCATGACCACAACAAGATCATGCATAGAGAGAGAGAGAGATGAAAACATAGCTACCGGTAGAGCCCTTAGCCTCGAGAAAGAACTACTCCCTCCTTATTATGGGAATCAACAATGGTGATGGAGATGGTGGTGGAGATCGATGGAGATGGTGGTGGAGATCGATGGAGATGGCTCCGGCATTCTCTCCCGTCAGGTGCCTAACAGAGACTTTGTCCCCGAATCTCCCTTTGGTGTGGCGCTATGGAGGTTTTCGTGGATTTCTTCTGGATGCCCTAGGGTTTTTGGGTCGGAGGCTTCTTATAGGCGCATGAGTCAAGGTCGGTGGGGGTCCAAGGGGCCCACACCCCCTCTGGGCGCCTCCAGGGCTTGCCCGAGCCTAGGGGTGCGGCCACCCTGTGGCACCCCTCCGGCTCTGCTTCGTGGTTCCGTGTTGCTCCAGGAAAAATAATGACTTTGGCTTTTGTCTCGTCCAATTCCGAGAATATTGATTTTCTGCCTTTCTGGAACCAAAAACAAAAGAAAACAGGCAACTGGCACTGTGGCAACTTTGTATTATGTTAGTTTCAGAAAAGATATAAAAACACCTCAAAAGTATAGACAAAGCAAAGCAAATTAGATACTAAACAAGCATGAGACATAAAAAAATATAGATACATTTCCGACGACGCCTCCATCTCCGACTGCTGCTTGGCCGCTTCTCGTCTCCTCCGCCGCCCATCGTTTCCTCCAGGTAATCCCTTCGCCGGATTTGTTTCCTCGTCTCCTCCTTGTAATCCTTTCGCCGGATTTGTTTCCTCATCTCCTGCTCGTACACTGGAATTTAAACTTTGCTTCGATATAGGAATAAGGGGGACTAGGGAGTAGGGGGACTGATTTGCACGAGCAGTTTTCTTTTTACAGGCTGGGAGTAGGGGGACTGATCTGCACAAGCAGTTATGCTCGACCTGTACTCCGGTTTTACGTGGCAGATTTTTATAGATACTGCTAGTCTTGCTTTAATTGCCCCACGATGTTTTTTTCTTTTTGAGATATTGCCGCACCATGTTGGAGTAACATTCATTGGTATGGCTTGTAGTGAGCTCTAGAAATGGATCTGCCGTTCGTGTAATCGCCTCATTTACACTTGATGTAGAACAAAGAATTTAGACATTAATTTATTGCCACGATCACAGACTCGGATTTTTACTATATCCTAAATTAATAAATATCTTTTTCCTGATAAAAGAAAGATACTTCTAGTAGTTGCGACGGTATTGGATGCTCAAATACTGCAGCACTACGTACGGAGTATACAGCACTGTGGTGTACCGTATTACAAGCAGCAGCAGAAAGAAGTCTACTCGTACTCGGTACTCTGCTACGAATCGGCGTAGGCCTCCCTTCTTGTCTTGTCCTTTTATTTAAACAACAACCTCCAAGTCCAAACCCCATTGACTCCCCGACCCGCCCGACCCACCACGACACGCGATTTCAAGTCGAAGCAAGCAGTCCGCAGCCAGCACCGCCGCATCCGATGGCGTCCCCGTCCGCGCCGCCGCCGTCGCGGCCGCAGCGCTCCCCCGACGAGGTCGAGGACATCATCCTCCGCAAGATCCTCCTCGTCTCCCTCACGCCCCCATCCTCCCCCAACCCCGCCGTCGCCTACCTCGAGCTCACCGCCGCCGAGCTCCTCTCCGAGTCGCGCCCCCTCCTCGCGCTGCGCGAAAACGCCGAGCGTGTCCTCATCGGCCGCCTTTCCCTCCCGGACCCGCCCGCCAACTCGCTTCCACCCTTCGCCTTCCTCGCCGCCGCCTTCCGACGCGCTGCCGACGAGGCGCGCAAGATCTCCACAATCCGCGACGCCGGCCTCCAGGCGCGCCTCAGGGCGTCCATCGCACACATCCGCGGACTCATCGTCTCCTACTCTCGCGTCGTCGCCGGTAACCCAGACACCTTCCCGTCGCCCCCCAATGCGCCCCACCCAGCCGCGGAGCTGCTCATCTTTCTACTCGCCGAGGCCGCCGACCCGCTCGACCCTACCCCGGCCCCCGGGGCACCGCCGCCGCCGGGATTTCTGGACGAGCTCCTCGGGAACGTCGACTACGAGACCGTCGAGCCGGTCATGGGCGAGCTGTACGAGCGTCTCAGGCAGAGTGTCGATAAGGTATCAGCGCTAGGCGACTTCCAGCGGCCACTCCGAGTGCTCAGGCGGCTGGTGGAATCCCAGGCTGCGCCAAGGCTCTTGTGCAACATCCAAAGTGGATTCCTAATAAGGATCAGATTATGCTCATCGGGGAAGGGAGAGCCATGGAGCTCTCCAGCTTGCTCGGTTCCTTCTTCCACGTCAGTGCAATCCCCGACCCCGAGTTTCCAAGCCAGCCTGACGTTGGGCAGCAGTGCTTCTCCGAGGCATCTTCATGTCGGCCAGCTGACTTGTTGTCATCTTTCGCAACTATCAAGAGTGTTATGAATAACTTGCAGGATGGACTAAGGGATGTTCTTCTAGTCCTGCTTAAAAATTTGGATACTCGAGACAAGGTCCTAGAGTATCTAGCAGAGGTGATAAATACAAATGTGGGAAGATCTGGCATGCAGGTGGACCCTTTTAAATGTGCTAGTGCGGGTATGTTTCTCAATCTTAGTGCTGTGATGCTCCGTCTATGCGAGCCATTTCTGGATCAGATGGAGTCTAAGAAGGACAAGATTGATGTCAAGTACCTCTTCTGCAATGACAGAATCAATTTCAAGGATTTGACCGCAATAAACGCCTCTTCAGAACAAGTGTCATCGTGGATAGAGAGCTGGAGCCATGCACATGCTGCTGAAGATGATGCCACAAGCTCAGGCAAAAGTAGTAGCTCAGTTTCTCTCCCTTCTAAAGGAGCGAGGGGCTCAAAGAAAGACAACTTCTCGTTTATCTGCGAATGTTTCTTCATGACAGCAAGGGTACTTAATATGGGGTTGATGAAAGCTGTAGCAGACTTCAAACACCTCTCTCAGGATCTTGCAAGATATGAAGATGATTTGGAATCAAACGAAACAATGCGAGATCAAGGAGAAAGTTCACCACAACTTGAGCAAGATATAGAACGCTTGGAGAAGATAGTCGCGGTTTTATCACAAGAGAAGTTCTGCTATGAAGCTCAGATACTAAGAGACGGTGCATTTCTTCAGCGTGCACTATCTTTCTACAGATTAATGATATTGTGGTCGGCAGATCTAGTTGGCGGATTTAAGATGCCTTTGCCATCACAATGCCCTAAGGAGTTTTCTTGCATTCCGGAGCATTTTCTTGATGATGCAATGGATTTACTTGCTCTAACCTCTAGAGTTCCTAAAGCCTTGGAAGGGTTCCCATTGGATGACTTTCTCAATTTTAACATCATGTTCATGGCGAGTTCTTCCTACATCAAAAATCCTTATCTAAAAGCGAAGATGGTTGAAGTTTTGAATTGCTGGATGCCACAAAGAAGCGGCTTGGAATCCACAGCCTCGTTATTTGAGGGGCACCAACTATGCCTTGATTATCTGGTACAAAACCTTCTGAAGCTTTATGTGGACATTGAATTCACTGGCTCGCATACACAATTCTTTGACAAATTTAATATTCGACACAATATTGCTGAGCTTCTCGAGTATTTATGGGATGTTCCCAGTCATCGAAATGCTTGGAGACAAATAGCTAAAGAAGAGGAGAAAGGCGTATACTTGAATTTTCTGAACTTCCTTATCAACGATAGCATCTATCTTCTCGATGAGAGTTTGAACAAAATTCTCCAACTCAAGGAAATAGAGGCTGAAATGGCAGACACCGTTGCGTGGAGTAGCAGACCCGCTCAAGAAAGAGAGGAGCGTTTGCGTGTATTTCATCAGTCAGAGAATATTGTTCGTTTTGACATGAAGCTGGCAAACGAGGATGTTGGGATGCTTGCCTTCACGTCAGAACAAATTCCAGCACCTCTGCTTCTTCCGGAAATGGTGGAAAGGGTGGCTAGCATGTTAAATTACTTCCTCTTGCAACTTGCTGGTCCCAACAGAAAATCACTGACAGTAAAGGATCCAGAAAAGTATGAGTTCAAACCGAAGCAGCTATTGAAACAGATTGTTACCATCTATGTCCACATTGCAAGGGGTGATAAGGAAGCTATCTTCGCTGCTGCAGTCTCGAAAGATGGACGATCATACAGCGAGCAGTTGTTTGCTAGCGCAGTGCAAATTTTGTGGAAGATCGGGGTAGATCGCCAAATCATACAGGAGTTCACACAACTCGCCGATAAGGCAAAAGCTGCTGCATCCGAGGCAATGGATGCTGAAGCTATCCTTGGGGACATACCAGATGAGTTTTTGGATCCAATTCAGTATACTCTTATGGAAGATCCTGTGATACTACCGTCGTCGCGGGTCACAATAGACCGTCCGGTCATTGTCCGGCATCTGCTCAGTGACAGCACGGATCCATTTAACCGCTCTCATCTCACACAAGACATGCTGTTACCTGACACGGATCTCAAGTTGCGCATCCAAGAGTTTGTCAGGTCTCAGCACTCGAGGAAACGACCCTCGGAGATTGGGGAGCCTGATGGTGCTGCTGATAGTATGGTCGAATGAACTGCCAACAGATCAAGTCATTATTTGTGTTGGTCTCCCCTAGTTGTAGCCCTGCCTCAGTTCTTTTTATATGTTGTAAACTGACCCCTGCAAATCTGAGTTTAGCATACAGATGTAATTATACAGCAAGAGAAAAACATGTATTGGTTGTGGGGTTACGGAAAGTCCACTTGTATAAAAAAAATATGTGAATTTTATAGGTCTCATCGGAAACAAAGAATAAGACCCCTATACTTGGGCACTTGGTGCTATGCGCGTGAGTTTTGTAACAGCTATTCCACTATGGCCATTTTATGCACCCGACAAACTGTCCATGTATACAGTGTTTAGGTCTAATGACTATTTTATAGCTACTCGGCTACACATAAATTCTTTTTTCAAAAGTTAAATCAAATTTATGTAACCACATATAAGTTGCAACCTCACTTGCAACTCAGAACGAATCACAACACAAAATCAACCTCGCTTGCAACTAGAAAAAACTCAATCGCTACTCGGCTTGAACCGGGGAAAAATCAGTTGCAAACCCCACTTATAACTGCAAAAATACTCAGTTGGAATATCACTTGCAACTGGGAACTCACTTGCAAGGCCACTTGTAGCTCGGAAAAAATATCAATTACAACTCGGCTTTTTAGTTGGAAAAAAACTCAACTACAACCTCACTTACACATGTGAACTCAGCTACGACCCCACTTGCACCGAGGAACTCAGTTGAAACTGTACTTGCAACTGAAAAAATCTCACCACCTCCCAAGATATACAAGTTCATCTTTAAAAACCATCTGCATCATCACATGTCAAAGCACTAGAGTAGCAATACATTGTCTTAGGTTCTATCATGGAAGCATACATCGTACCTTGGGTCATGTCATCAGCAAGGCATTCGTACCCCACACCCTACATTAGTAAACGGGGACTGTGCAGATCCTTTGTAGGAACAATCATACGCGTGAAGATGGTCTCTATCTGCTGATATTTGACCACGGGCTTGTTGAGGAGCTCCATCAAAAAATTCTAAGATCAAGAAATCAGTGTTAGTAAAACACCCCATGAACCCCTGATCAAGAAAACTATCGTTAGCACTCTAACCTTGTTGAGTTCCCTCAACTTTTGATCCTCCATTGTGAAGGTCGTGGTATCCGCACACCAACGGACTCCATAAGTATATATTTGAGCTTGCACATTGGATCCACTTTTTCTTCCACCTCCTCAGATGGTTGTAAATCTGAGTTGGGGTGATTGCCTTTCTAATAAAGTTAAGAACATCATTACATACACAATATAGGTATATTTTTTAGAAGCTGTTGTCACACCTAATCCCATTTTTAACGAGCTCGCAAATCCTATTTAGGACGAACAAGAACGACACAGAAGGCTCTCACTTTATTGGAACTGAGTGCATGTACATAGCTCAAATCTGAACTCCATTCTCAGCCTTCAAAGATGGAGCAGTGAAAGCATAGCTCAAATCTAAACTCCATTCTCAGCCTTCAAAGATGGAGCAGTTAAAGCACAAGATCAAGAGACCTTTTTTTTGCGAATCAACCATATTTCATTCATTAATCAAAGGGATTACAGTCATCTTGCAGACATTTAGCTAAAAAATGTGGATTATAGTTAATCCACATACACCTTCTCCTAGAGCTAGACGTCTGCTTAGCACACAAGTGTGCAGCAACATTAGCCTCTCTCCTAATAAACTTTAGCTGGAAAGACTCCATATTACTAGCATAACTCTCAATTTCAGACAAGATTGATGCAACTTCAGATTTGTTGCAATGCCGGTTGTTCCATAGCTTCACCACTTCACTCGCATCAGTTTCCACCTCAACACGAGATAGACCAAGAGCTGCTGCAAGTTGCACTCCATCCCTGACAGCCAGTGTTTCCACAACCAGGGAATTGGCAGCATATTCGTACCAAATGGCCTGACCTCGCACCAAGATCCCTTCATGATCCCGTACCACCAGGCCGGATGAACCTTCTCCTGATTCCCGAATGAAGCTAGCATCGACGTTCAGTTTTAAGATACCGGAAACTGGTGGATTCCACTTTGGCAAGGCAAAAGGTTGCTTTGTAGTCATCTTCCTACCTGAAATTGATAGGTCCATGGCAATATCAGCAGCCCACTTCACCGATTCAGCCACCGATCTCGCCTTCTCCCCATGTCGTCTGGCGTTACGCTCAGACCACACAGCCCATCCTCCACATAAAATGACAGCAACATCAAATGGTTCTACTTTGCTACTATCAATTAAGTCAATCGCCCAAGTATCTGGGTGTAGTAAGGGAACCTTTACTGATGTTGTCAGTTTAATTTCTTCCCAGAATATCTTTGCCCATGTACAATCAAACAAGGCGTGGTGGATAGTCTCATCACAACCACAATCTTGGCAGAAACCAATATTTTCAATATGTCTTCTTTTAAAAACCGCCCGACACGGAATATAGCCTTTGATCACTCTCCACCAGAAATTCCTCACTTTGGACGAAACATTCAACTTTCATAGTTTTTTCCAGTACGGTCGTCCAGCCCCGCCAGACCCATCGACTGAGTTTATAGCCCCACGGGCTTGCAACAGGGCTCTATAAGCAGACCGGACTGTGAAATTACCATGCTTCTCTAGATTCCATGCCCAAAAATCCTCTTCCAATCTTCCTGTTGGGATCTTCAACATGGCGTGTGCATCAATTGATTCAAGCTTAGTTTGTACAGCCTCCACATTCCAAGCTCCCGACATAGGATCCAGTAGTTGTTGAACCATGATGACCTCCGAGTCAGGTTTCCTCACAATAGGTTTTAAACTTGGATTAGTAGGAATCCACGGATCATCCCAAATTCTAGTAGTTTCTCCATTCCCAATCCGTTTGATTAATCCCAGTTGTAAAGCTTCACGCCCATACAAAATAGCCCTCCACGTGTGGGAGGCATTTCTTCTATTTCCAGCTGTCATAAAATCACCATTGTGATAATATTTCCCTTTTAACACCCGAGCACACAGTGAATCTGGATTTGTGATCAATCTCCACCCTTGTTTCGCTAGCATAGCTTTGTTGAAGAGTAGGAAATCTTTAAAACCCATACCACCGCATGACTTGGGAATAGATAGATCATCCCATTTTACCCAATGCATCTTCCTCTTATCTTCATCCCCTCCCCACCAGAAACGAGCTATCACTGCTGTGATTTTCTTACAAAGCTTCTTAGAAAGCTTGAAACAGCTCATACAATAGGTTGGTATAGCTTGACAAATAGCCTTGATAAGAACTTCTCTTCCTGCACTGTTGAGCAGTTTTGGCACCCAACCTGCTACCAGTTTCTTAATAGATGCCACAATATGCTCAAAATGTTCATTAGTTGATCGCCCTAGGGATGTTGGGAGCCCAAGGTACTTCTCAACCAATGCTTCCGT
This sequence comes from Avena longiglumis, assembly GCA_030063025.1. Lineage (NCBI taxonomy): Eukaryota > Viridiplantae > Streptophyta > Magnoliopsida > Poales > Poaceae > Avena > Avena longiglumis. Next base: position 26,148,155 of record CP125976.1, read on the forward strand.
GGCAATTTCAGTACCATCATGCACTACAGTCTTCCCCTCATCATCGGTATTAGCACTAAAAAAGATTGCCGATTTTTGCTTGTTAACCATTTGTCCGGATCCAAGACGATACAATTCCAGTATTTGGTGTAGCCGGTTAGCCCCCTCCACCGAGGCTTGTGTAAATACCAAGCTGTCATCAGCAAACAGAAGATGGGATATCCACGGGCAATGGATTCCCACCCTGACTCCTCTTGATAGGTGTCCTTCCCCATAATACTTCAGCATACTCGGAAAACCCTCCACGCATACTAAGAAAAGATATGGCGATATAGGGTCCCCTTGCCGAATCCCCCTAGAGGGTTTGAATAAATCAGAAAAATTACCATTCACCCTCACAGAAAAGGTTACTGTCTCAACATAGCACATAACCTTTTCAATCCATTCGCTAGCAAAACCCAACTTCGTCATAATAGCCCTTAGATAGGACCATTCAACACGGTCATAAGCTTTTGCCATGTCAAGTTTCACCGCACATGCTCATGTCTTCCCCTTCTTCCTCTTTAGATAATGAACACATTCATACGCCAAAATAACATTATCTGAAATGAGCCTCCCCGGCACAAATGCGCTCTGTTCCTCCAAAATTATTTCATCCAGCAATGGTCTAAGTCGCAATGCCAACACTTTGGAGACCAATTTATAAAGCACATTACATAAAGAAATTGGCCTATATTGAGATAGATCCTATGGGTTCTTTACCTTAGGAATAAGCACCAAGACCGTGGAATTAACCAATTCAGGCATATCTCCCCCATTCAGGAATTCTCTGACCACATTGCATATTGCCCTCTTCAATACATTCTAGTGTCGAATGTAAAACCCTGCCGTAAGACCATCTGGTCCAGGAGAACGGTCAGGATGCATCATGAACAGCGCCTTTTCAATTTCAGCATCTGAGAACGGCGCACACAAATGAGCGTTCATCGATTCATCAACCTTTGGCAACACCCAATTAGTCACCAGCGCAGGATTAGTGCCTTCCTGCTCCGCAAAGAGGGTCTGGTAGAACCTCTTAGCCTCCATTTCCATTCCCTCTTGAGACGATACCACAGCACCCTCTGCGGTCCGCAAGGATTTAATCCTATTCCTGCGAGATCTCTCCTTTGTTTTGGTATGAAAAAAGGATGTATTCCGGTCCCCTTCCGCTAACCATAAAGCCCTTGATCTTTGTTTTTCCAGTGATTCTTCCCTCGCCAAAAGTTCTGATATTTTACCTATCAAACTTCTCTCCTCTCTTGACGGGCCACTACCCAGAGAGTGAGACCTCAACTCCTCCAGTCTGCCCCTCATGCACTTTAACTATTTTTTAACCGAACCAAACTCAGTTATGCTCCAGTTAATTAGTTTTTGTCGTACCCCGCCCAGTGCATCATATAGCTCCTGCATGTTTGTGGCTCCATCCTGCCAAGCTTCTTCTATGACCTGGGTATATCTACCATGCCGCGTCCATGCATTCTCAAACCGAAAGGGTTTACCCATAGTACTATCTTCAATCCAACTCGACCTTTTTAAAGGAATCACCAAAGCACTATGATTGGACAACATTAACAATAGTATTGTCAAAGCATTCCATAAATTTATCATCCCCCAGAGCTCTGTCCAACCTCACCTTGATATTGCTACTTCCTTGATGTTTATTATCCCAAGTGTAAGGCAGGCCCTGGTATCCCAAGTCCTCAAACCCACATTCCTCAACAGCTTCTCGAAAACCTTCCATCATCCATTCTTGTCTATCAGTACCTCCAAATTGCTCGGTTGCATGAAGGATTTCATTGAAGTCTCCAGCACAAATCCACGGGTTGTTATACTCCCTTCTCAAGTACTTCAGTAAATCCCATCCCAACTTCCTCCTTGATCTCTTTGGATTGCCATAGAATCCAGTAAACCTCCACTCTATGTCACCAAGATCCTCATTCTGAATTAACACATCAATGTGGTTATTACTGAAAGATTTCAGAGTGACCCTAGAGTCATTGTTCCAATATAGACACAGCCCTCCACTTAAACCCACGCTTTTCACCCCAAAGGCATGTGAAAAGCCAAACTTCCACCTCAGCTCTTGCGATCTCTTATCTGACATCTTGGTCTCCGAGAGAAAGACCAAACTGGGACGATATGACCTCACAAGGTCACTTCTCGAACTGTCTCAGCCGCCCGCACCTCGGCTCAGGCTCATGATATTCATTGTTCCCGGCGGTCACCCTCGAAGGATGCCGCCGATCCATTGTTTGAAGCCTCAACCACACCCCCATTTGCTCCCTTTTGTTTCTTCTTATTTAAATTCTTCTGAGGCGTTGCCAAGGGATCCAAGGCAGACGGCTCATCGAATCTGTCAACCATATTTGCAACCTTACTCCCACCCGGTACCATAGCCTTCGACAAATCCTCGGCCATGGCCATCCTTACATCGTCCGCTTTATCACGGTCCTCTTCATTAATCTCCTCCGACTCCAGATCATCCTTCTGCTGGTGTTTTTCATTCCATTTCCAGCTAGTATCAGCAGTTCCAAAACCACGACCCCCACCACGGCCAAACTGAGACCGCCCTCTGGCACTTCCTCTTGTAGATCCTCTCCCACCTGAACCACGTCCCCCACCTCTCAATTTCCACTCATCAGCAAGGATAAATTCACCCCATTCAAATTTAGTTGGATCGTGTTCACCCGTACCACACTCCTCATACCAATGCCCAATCAATCCACAGAAATTGCAGAAAGTAGGCATCTTATCATATTTGACTTGGTACCAGTCCTTCTTTCCAGCCCTTGTAACTGACACGAACCTTTCCAGCTTCTTACTGGTGTCAAGATCAACTCTAATTCTGACATAGGCACCAATATACCCAGCGGGCAGTTTGATTTGTACTTCTGATATTTTCCCCATCTTCCTACACATACCCTTAATTGCTCCTTCCACAAGATAATTATCAGGTAACTTGAGAACCCTCGCTCATACAGCGATCTTGTCCAAGACGATCGTTCTAGGGTTAGTACTGGTTGAAGAACACACTTAGCATGATGTTCAAGAGACCTATCCAGCAATTTGTCCTACTGGTTGAAGAACACACTTAGCATGATGTTCTAGAGTACTGAAGAACACAGTAAACTTGATGTCCAACAAACAAAAAATGCATTGCCCCCGACCTGCTTTGAGGTTCGTGCTGATGTAGCTCAAGAGAGCATGCAGACCTCCAAACATGCCAAGCATGCGGGCTGATGCAGCCTAGGGTCTGCACGTTACCGAACATACCCTAAGCCGCTTTTCAGCCGAGATCGACACCGTGTGCTTCCGTGGAGGAACGAGCAAAGCGACCACACATACTTGTCACCCGCAAAGTACATGCACCACCTACCCTGCTACACGTAATAAAGCAGGAAATTTCACACCGTGATGATAGTGTCAGCAATATGTCATCTAGCATGGACGTGGAGTGGATGGATCGTCGTCATGTGATCATGGGCCATCATATCGTCTTGCCTGAATTTGGATGCAGCGCCGACCGCGTTCCCTGCCATTTCTATGCACACCCAGTCGTACCTTTTTTTTATCGCGTCCTTTAATTTGTCAAGGATCTCGTAGCATGAGCTTGCATTTTTTTTATCGCGTACGAGTACGTACGTGACCGATCTGGTAGCATGTTGCGCGATGGAGATGGCCGGCGCAGAGACCAGAGAGAGGCCACGGGTGATCGACCGACCTATCCTTAGGCCCAACACCTGACTGACTGTGCATAGTCTGATCAAGGCAGAACGCTCAGGGCAGCCCTACGCGTCCCCCGGAGACATGTGATTTTTATCCCTCGTGTCCTAGCCAATCACGATTTTGGATTCAAAATCTCGATTTTGCTACATTTGCACCGCTTTTGCTATATTGTAGCAAAAAACGGTTCAGTCCAGAAAATAAAAAAACAGACTGGACCTCGCCGGAGATTTCGTCAGAGACCTCGCCGGCGATCGTGTAGCAAAAAAGTTGTGCTAATGTAGCATATTCAACCTCGCCGGAGACTTTCGCCTGGACATCACCGGAGACCGGGTAGCAAAAACGTTAAGCTATTGTAGCAAAACTGCAAAACGGTGGTAGCAAAAAAAAGTACTAATATAGCAAAAAGAACAACCTCGCCGGAGACATCATCGGTGCCTGCCATAGCAAATCGATTTTGCTGGGGACTTTTATCAAAAATGTCGTAGCAAATATTTTGTACTATTGTAGCAAAAATATAGAATAAAAATAGCAAAAAATTACTACTATTGTAGCATCGCCTGTATAAAATCTCAAAACTCATTTATTGGTCAGTAGCATTGCGACCCTTCATCTGTAGCAACGATGACCATTTCCAGTAGCATCGCCGTCCTGCCTATGTAGCACCGTGCGGTGTAGCAAAATCCGTCGTCGAGATCCCGCCGCTGCGGTGAGACGAGGGATTCAGCCTGGCGCGGAAATCAGGGTATGTTCATGCTCTCGGCCATGGCGCACGCACGGAGATGGGGGAGAAAAAATAGGGAGCGGCGGGAGGCGTGGTCGAGCGGCGGCGGCGCCGGCCGTCATCCTTGCGGGTCGCTGAGTATAGGAAACATGCCCAAAGGCTATGGCAGAGCAGATCAATGGGGGCGTGGCCGCGTGGACATGGCAGCGCTCGAGCTTGCATCCAAAGGAGGGGGAGGACCTCGGCGGCAGAGCATGCAGGAGCTCGGCGGACTGTGGCTGAATCGACGACCGCTGTTCCTATGAGGCGTAGAGGAGCTGGGAAGAGATAAGGCAAAAGGAGGAAAAACGAGAGGAGACGTACGTGGGTGGGTCTCCAATGTACGCAAGCGAGCGAGCGAGCTACAACCCGGGGGATCGGGATGTGTATCATTTTCCTCTCGTGAATGCTCCTACGGGCTAACGGGTGTGTGTAATTACGGAATATTCTTCACGCACGCCATGCTACCATAGGACGGTCTAACCAAAGCATCATTAGGGCCACACCGTATGGCCCACCGAGTTTCACGCAAGGTCCAACCAAGCACGTCGCAACACGAAATGCGGTACATCTCTCCCAGGAGTAAACATGGGAGTATGCACGTTACATACGCGGGTGGGCCGGGAAATGGTGCTTCGGACGTGCCCGCACGCAGCCTGGCACGGCCCCGCCTCTAGCTGTCTCCCATGGATTGCCTGGGCCCGGGGGCCTCTACTTGGCAAGCCCTGTTCGAGCTTGCAGACAGATTGTTCTGTCTTTAACTCTTGCTGGTCTAAGAGCATCTCTAACATTCTCCGTAAATGGACGAAACCCACATAATAACCGCTAAACTGTGGGTACAGTTCGCAGAGATCCCGCGTAAATAGACATATTTCTTTAAGACTCCTATGAATCTCTCAAAGGGGAACATATTGTGTAGAAATACAGGATCAAGAATGGCAATCTCTTCGACTAGGTGAACTAGGTGGTGCGTCATTATGTTGAAGAAGGATGGTAGGAACACCAACTCAAAGCTGACAAGAAACTGGGCCACATCTTTCTGTAACTCTGGTAGAATTTCTGGATCGATTACCTTCTGAGAAATTTCATTGAGGAACACATATAGCTTCATAATGGGTACTCTAACATTTTTTGGCAGAAGCCCCCTCAATGCAACCGGAAGCAACTGCGTCATAAGCATGTGGCAGTCATGAGACTTCAGGTTCTGGAATTTTTTCTCTTCCATATTTATTATTCCCTTTATATTCGACGAGAAGTCAGAGGGGACCTTGATACTACTCAGACATTTAAAAAAGTTTTCCTTCTCTTCTTTGGTAAGAGCGTAGCTGGCAGTATCTTAAAACAACTCTGGATGCATGCCGTCTTGGTCTTTCATACATTGTTGGTCCTGTCGTGCTTCTTGTGTATCTTTATTCTTTCCATACATGCCGAAGAAGCCTAGTAGTATCACACAAAGATTCTTCATCATGTGCATCACGTCGATTGCAGAGCGGACCTCTAGGACTTTCCAATAGGGTAGCTCCCAAAATATAGATTTCTTCTTCCACATGGGTGCGTGTCTGCCAGCGTTCTTTAGAATGGACTGTCCGCCAGGACCCTTTCCAAAGATTACTTTTAAATCCTTCACCATATCAAATACATCATCACCAGTACAACAGATAGGCTTACTCTGGTGATCTGCTTTACCATTGAAATGCTTGCCTTTCTTTCTTAGGGAATGCGTGGGCGGAAGAAAACGACGATTCCCTAGGTACACATTCTTCTTACACTTATCCAAATAAATACTTTCAGTGTCATCTAAATAGTGTGTGCATGCATTGTATCCCTTGTTTGTATGTCCTAAAATGTTACTAAGAGAAGGCCAATCATTGATGGTTATGAACAACAATGCTCGTAGGTTAAATTCCTCATGTTTGTGCTCATCCCACACACATACACCTTGTCCATGCCATAGCTATAAAAGTTCTTCAACTAATGGCCTTAGATACACATCAATGTCGTTGTCGGGTTGCTTCGGGCCTTGGATGAGCACTGGCATCATAATAAACTTTCGCTTCATGCACAACCAAGGAGGAAGGCTATAGATACACAGAGTCGCAGGCCATGTGCTATGACTGTAGCTCTGCTCCTCAAAAGGATTTAGGTCATCTGTACTTAGACCAAACCATAAGTTCCTCGTGTCCCGTGCAAAGTCCGGGTAGTTTCTCTCAATTTTTCTCCACTGCGACCCATCAATGGGGTGTCTCAACATCTCGTCTTTCTTACGGTCTTCTTTGTGCCATCGAAACAACTTGGCATGCTCTTCGTTTCTAAACAAACGTTTCAACCATGGTATTATAGGAGCATACCACATCACCTTGGTGGGAACCCTCTTCCTAGGGCGCTCCCCCTCAACATCACCAGGATCATCTCATCATATCTTATATCGCAATGCAGTGCATACCGGGCATACATCCAAATTCTCGTACTGCTCACCGCGGTAGAGGATGCAGTCATTAATGCATGCATGTATCTTTTATACATCTAATCCTGGAGGTCAGACAACCCTCTTAAGTACTGGTGGGCAGTTTGTTATCCTTTGGAAGCTGCTTCTTCATTATCTGCAACAACTTTTCAAATCCCTTGTCAGGCACAGCGATCTTTGCCTTCCATTGCAGCAATTCCAGTGTGCTACCTAGATTGTTGTGGCCATCTTCGCAATTCAGGTACACAATTTGTTGTGATCCTCTAAAATCTGCTCAAATTTCAACCTCTCCCTTTCGCTATTATATTCTCCCTTTGTATTAGCAATGGCCCGACCAAGATCATCATCTGGCTCATATGATGCATGTTCTTCTGCTTCTTCTTCATCATTGTCTTCCACTGTAGTACCACCATATTCAGGAGGCATAGGATAGTTGTCATCATTCTCTTCATCTTCATTGTCTTCCATCATAATGAAGGGATTCGCGGCATAGTAAATCAAAATTTTCTACGGAGCGAACAGAGGGAAAGCCAAGATCTAATCTAGGAGAAGCAAACAACGAGAGAGATTGGATTAGATCTTCATACCCTTGAAGATTCAAGATGAACGCTCATTTAACGTGGGTGATGTAGTCGCACTCGCTTCTCCTCCTCGCGATCCGATCCGATCTAGCACCACAAGTGGCGGTGCCTCCGTGAGATGCACACGGCAAAGACTGACGCCCTCCTTCCTCGGACCAGCAAGTATGGTGGAGAGATAGATTGGATCTACAACACGACGGCGTGGTGTATATGATAGAGAATTTCACTGCAGGCTTCGCCACAAACAATCGGGAGGGAGAGAGGAAGGTAGCAAGGCGCTAGGGCTTGGAGGAAGGTGTGTGTGGGGGAGGGCGTACCACCCTCTATATATAGAGGGGGGCGCCAGCCCTGCCCTCCTCCAAGACTATCTCTAGTTTAAACAATTTAAACTCTCCCTTATCTAGAAATCCTATCTCTAGTTTAAACGATTTAAACTCTCCCTTATCTAGAGATTCTATCCCGAGATTTAAACGAGTCAAATCTCTCTAGAATCGGCTGGGCCCTATGGGGCCTTGTGCCATGCCCAATGTCTGTGACACTCCCTCATAGGCTCATGCCCCTCCCGAAAGGTGGGGCCACGTTGGTCCCCTTCCGAAGGTTCTAGAAGCTTCCGACAATACCGATTAACCCGAACAATTCGAACTCCAAAACTGCTTGCCTTATATGAATCTTATTCTCCGGACCATTCCGGAATCTCTCGTGATATCCGGATCCCATCCGAGACTCGAACAAAATTCATAAACCAATTATCCAATCTATCCTAGCGTCAAGACACGTTAAGTGTGTGACCTGCGGGTTCGAGAATATGCGCATATGATCTTCTATCAATAATCAGCGGGTGCAGGCACCCATATTGACTCCACACATTCATCGATGATCATATCGGATGAACCACGATGCCAGATTCAATCAATCCCATATATATTCCCTTCGTCTCGCGATATTTTACTTGCCGAGATTCGATCGTCGGTGCCGTCATACCTAGTTCAATCTCGTTCACGTTAGTACTTTACTCGTCCGTAATCCGATATCACTTTGTGATTAACTCCTTAACCACATGCTTGCAAGCGGTGTTGATATCGACACGAGTGGGCCCGGTATATCTCTCCGACTGGGAGGACAAATTCCATCTCGATACATACAACCCCAACGGATACTTTCCGATCACCGAGAGACACCTTTATGATCACCCTCTCATAGGATGACGTTTGATGACCTCAAAGCTTTCTTCCGTACCGTGGAGTTGCATTATCTCATGGTCTAAGGAATACAATATTTGACATAAGAAAAGCTTCGCAAAGATGAACACGATGAACGATCTAATTGTTTCGCTTAGTTTGGGTATGTCCATCATATCATTCTCCCAATGATATGATCTCATTATCAATTGACAACTCATGTCTATGGTTAGGAAACCTTAACCATCATTGATCAATGAGCTAGTCCATAGAGGCGTATTAGGGACACGGTGTTGTTTACAAACCACACAAGTATTAAAGTTTCCTCTTAATACAATTCTAGCATGGAATATAAACTTTATCATGAACAAGAATTATAATAATAACATCTTTATTATTGCCTCTAGGGCATAATTCCAACAGTCTCCCACTTGCACTAGAGTCAATAATCTAGTTTACATCTGGCAACAATCTCACACCCATGGCACTGAGGTGTTGATCATGTTTTACACGTGGAAGAGGTTTAGTCAATGGATCTGCGACATTCAAATCCGTATGTACTTTGCTAATCTTCAGATCTCCATCTGCTATATAATCTCGGATTATATGAAACTTGCGGTTGATATGCTTGGTCTTTGGATGATATCTTGGTTCCTTAGCGAGTGCTATGGCGCCAGTGTTGTCACACAATATCTCCATGGGTCAATGCACTTGGAACCACGCCAAGCTCGATGATGAAGTTTCGATCCAAACTCCTTCACTTGACGCTTAGCAGCCATGTATTCCGCTTCTCATTGTAGATCCCGCGATCACGCATTGCTTGCAACTTCTCCGACTCACTCCTCCATTCAAAATATAAATGTATCCTGCGAGATTTAGAATCATCCTTGTCGGTTATAAACTAGCATCGACGTAACCTTTTACGACAAGCTCATCACCCCATAGACTAAGAACATTTCTTTAGTTCTATTTAGGTACTTTAGGATGTTCTTCACGGCTGTCCAGTGTTCCACTCCTGGATCACTTTGATATCTGCTCGTCAAACTAAGAGCATTGGACACATCCGGTCTAGTACACAGCATGGCATACATGATGGAACCTATGTCCGAGGCATAAGGCACTTTGCTCATAGCTTCCCTATCATTTACCATAGCTGGACACTGAGCCTTGCTCAATATCTTACCTGACAACATAGGCACTGAACCTTTCTTTGCCTTATCCATTCTGAACCTTTTCAGAACTTTGTCTAGGTATGTACTTTGGCTTAAAGATATCAGGCGTCTTTGTCTATCTCTATAGATTTTGATGCCCAATATATAAGCAGCTTCACCTAGGTCTTTCATTGAAAAACACTTGTTCAAATAACTCTTCACATCGTTAAGCATGTTGATGTCATTTCTGATAATCAATATGTCATCCACATACAAGACCGTAAACGTCACGAGCTCCCACTCACTTTCTTGTAGATGCAAGCTTCATAGCAATTTGGAACAAATCCAAAGCTCTTGATCACTTGATCAAAAGCGAAGGTTCCAACTCCGAGATGCTTGCTTCATCCATAAATGGAACGCTGAAGTTTGCATACTTTACTAGCATCCTTAGGATCGACAAAACCTTCGGGTTGCATCATATACAACTCTTCATCAATGTTGCCATTGAGGAACGCATCTTGACATCCATCCGCCATATTTCATAATCATGAAACGCAGCAATTGCTAATAAAATCCGAATGGACTTAAACATCGCTACGGGAGAAAGTCTCATCGTAGTCAACACCTTGAACTTGTCAAAACCTTTTTGCGACAAGCCGTGCTTTATAGACGGTAACATTACCATCCGCGTCTGCTTTCTTCTTGAATATCCATTTGCACTCAACGGCCTTTCGGTCGCTAGGAGGATCCACCAAAGTCCATACTTGGTTTTCTCATGGATCCCAATTGGTTCATGGCTTCAGCCATTTCTCGAGTCTGGGCTCATCATCGCTTCCTCATAGTTCGTAGGTTCACCGTCTTCTACCAACAAGACGGTCAAGACAGTTGCCATACCACTCGGGAGGGCACGCGACCTTGTCGACTGCGACGTTCGATGCGACATCGTCCGAAGCTTCATGATCCTTGTCATTAGCTTCCTCTATTGTTGGTGCGGTGACCTGGAACAATTTCAGGTCTGCACTACTCTCAAATTCAAGAGAAGGTTCAATAACCTCGTCTAGCTCTACTTTCCTCCCACTCACTTCTTTCGAGAGAAACTCCTTCTCAAGAAAGGAACCGTTCTTCGACAAACACTTTGCCTTGGTTACGTGATAGAAGGTATACCCAATAGTTTCCTTAGGGTATCCTATGAAGACGCATTTCTCCTCTTTGGGTTCGAGCTTGTCGGCATCAACTTCTTGACATAAGCTTCGCATCCCCAAACTTTAAGAACGACAACTTAGGTTTAGCACCAAACCACAGTTCATACGGTGTCGTCTCAACGGATTTAGATGGAGCCCTATTTAAAGTGAATGCAGCGGTTTCTAATGCATAACCCCAAAATGATAATGGCAAATCAGTAAGAGACATCATCGATCGGACCATATCTAATAGGGTTCGATTCAGACACACCATTCTTTTGTGGTGTTCGGGTGGCGTGATTTGCGAAACAATTCCGCTTGCTTTAAGATGCGTGAGAAAATCATAACTCAAATATTCGCCCCCACGATCGGATCGTAGAAACTTAATCTTTCTGTTACGATGGTTCTCCACTTCATTCTGAAATTCTTTGAACTTTTCAAACGTTTCAGATTTATGTTTCATTAAATAGCTATACCCATATCTACTTAAGTCATTGGTAAAAGTGAGGAAATAGCGATATCCACCGCGCGTCGAAACACTCATCGGTCCGCATATATCGGTATGTATGATTTCCAACAAGTCCGTTGCTCGCTCCATCATACCGGAGAACGGGGTTTTGATCATCTTGCCCATGAGGCATGGTTCGCATGTGTCAAATGATTCAAAATCAAGAGACTCCAAAAGTCCATCAGAATGGAGTTTCTTCATGCGCTTTACTCCAATATGACCTAGACGACAGTGCCACAAATAAGTAGTATTATCACTATCTACTTTGCATCTCTTAGCCTCAATGTTATGGATGTGTGTTTCATCCCTTTCGAGATTTAGAAGAAATAAACCATTCACAAGAGGTGCATGACCATAAAAGATGTTACTCATATAAATAGAACAACCATTATTCTCCGATTTAAATGAATAACCGTCTTGCAATAAACACGATCCGAAATGATGTTCATTCTCAACGGGCACATAATAACATTTATTAAGGTTTAAAACTAATCCGAAGGTAAAACTAAGGAGGCGTGCCGGCCATCACATCAACTCTTGATCCGCTAACGCCAAGATCGTCACCTCATCCCTCATAAGCCGCCGTCTATTCCGTAGCTCTGTTTGAGTTACAAATATTAGCAACGGTATCAAATACCCGTGCACTACAACGAGGGCTAGTAAGGAAAACATCAATAACATGTATATCAAATATACCTTTGATGGTGCCACCTTCTTGTCCGCCAAGTACTTGAGACATTCGCTTCGAGGACCCTTGTCCTTGCAATAGAAGCACTCAGTTCCGATTTGGTACGGACTTGAGCTTCTTCTCGCGAGGGCAACGCGCTTTCACGCCTTTCTTGAAGGGCTTCCTTGCTCCTTACCTTTCTTAAAGGTGGGGGATTGTTGACTATCAACACATGATTATTCTTTTGATGTTCACCTCGCTACTTTCATCTTAGCAAAGAGCTTAGTGATCATATCGGTGGAACCAATCTGATTGTGATCAACTACAAAACTTTTGTAGCTAGGAGTGTCAATCTTGAGCTCCTCCGAATCTTGCAGTCCGCTTGCTCAAGGCGTTGAGTGTAGCCCGACATCTTAATGGCGTGCTCACTAACGGACCTCCTTCCTCCATCTTGTAGTTAAAGAATTTCTTAGAGATCTCATATCTCGAGCGGGCTTGAGTCTGAAACATGTTTTTCAGCTCCTCGAGAATCTCAAAGGGCCGGCGAACTCCTCAAAACGATTTTGAAGATCCGATTCCATAGCATACAACATGGCGATCTTAATCAAATCATAATCATCCTTGCGCGACTGATAAACAGCTTTTTCATCGGTAGCGATCTATAGCGAGGCGTCACCTAGCGCTTTCTCAAGGACATAGGCCTTTTGTCCGCCAGCGAGAATGATTCTCAGAATGCGGAACCATTTGGTGAAGTTAGACCCATTGTTCCTAAGCTTTTCTTTCTCAGCAAAAAACGTTGAAGTTGAAGTTGCATTTGGCCATGTGATCTACAGTATTTGCAAGTACAATTTAGACTATGTTCATGATAAATAGTTCAACTTAATCAAATTACTAGATGAACTCCCACTAAATTCAACATCCCTCAAGTTGTTTAGTGAACACGATCCAAATTCACCACACCTAATCCGATCATCACGAGAAGAGATGTGGTTTCAATGGTGGACAACGAAGTGTCGATCATATCATTCATATGACTCATGCTTAACCTTTCGGTTCTTGTGTTCCGAGGCCATGTCTGTACATGCTACGCTCGTCAAGTTAGACCAAGTATTTCCGCGTGTGCAAAACTGGATTGCACCCGTTGTATGTGAGCGTAGAGTCTATAGCACCCGATCATCACGTGATGCTTGGACACGACGAACTTTCGCAACGGTGCATACTTGGGGAGAACACAGTTTTTATCTTGATATTTAAGTGAGGAATCATCTTATAATGCTACCGTCGCGATCTAAGCATGATAAGATACATAAAGGATAAACATCACATGCATATAACTTTAATGTGACATGGTATAGCCAATCTTGCAATGATCTCCATCTTGTGCGTTCCATGATCTCCATCACTCCACCATGATTGCCTCCACCACGAATAGCAACTACAACTATTGCTAACTACTTAGCGATAAAGTAAAGCTATTACATGGCGTATAAGAAGTTGACTCGAGGTCATACACAATTATAAAGACAACCATATGGCTCTGCGGTTGTGTACTCATCGACATGCAAGTCGTGAAACATTACAAAACATGATCATCGCATACAATATACACATCACATCTTGGGCCATACCATATCACAGAAAACACTCCCTGCAAAAACAAGTTAGACGCCTCTACTTTGTTGTTGCATGTTTTACGTGGCTTACGGGAGTAGATGCTAAGAACGATTCTTACCTACGGAAAGCCACAACGGTGATATTATGGTTGCCAAACTCCGGTGTTAATCCCATGACAACTATAGTGAGAGAAACTGACATCCACCAGCCGCATGTGTGGAACAAGCCACACGTCAAGTGCGGAGCCGGTCTCGCGAACGATGTCACGTAAGGTTGGCCTGGACCGCTTCAATCTCACTATCCCGCGTCATAAGAAGAACACAAACAAGAGGCTTGCAACACGTATAGATCTACTCGTGAAACAACCATGTTGCGTTCTACTCGTGAAACACATCTACGCATAGATCTAGCTCTGATACCACTGAAGGGATTCGCGGCATAGTAAATCAAAATTTTCTACGGAGCGAACAGAGGGAAAGCCAAGATCTAATCTAGGAGATGCAAACAACGAGAGAGATTGGATTAGATCTTCATACCCTTGAAGATTCGCACAGCGGAACGTTCGTCGGAACGTGGGTGATGTAGTCGTACTCGCTTCTCCTCCTCGCGATCCGATCCGAACTAGCACCACAAGTGGCGGTGCCTCCGTGAGATGCACACGTGCAGCACCTCGACGTCTCCTCCTTCCTCGGACTAGCAAGTATGGTGGAGAGATAGATTGGATCTACAACACGACGGCGTGGTGTATATGATGGAGAATTTCTGCTGCAGGCTTCGCCTACAAGCGATCGGAAGGAGAGGAAGGTAGCAAGGCTGCTAGGGCTTGGAGGAAGGTGTGTGTGTGGGGGGGGCGCCCCCCTCTATATATAGAGGGGGGGCGGCCAGCCCTTGCCCCTCCTCCAAGCCTATCTCTAGTTTAAACAATTTAAACTCTCCCTTATCTAGAAATCCTATCTCTAGTTTAAACGATTTAAACTCTCCCTTATCTAGAGATTCTATCCCGAGATTTAAACGAGTCAAATCTCTCTAGAATCGGCTGGGCCCTATGGGGCCTTGTGCCCCTGGCCCAATGCGGCCAGGACACTCCCTCATAGGCCCATGCCCCCTCCCGGAAGGTGGGGCCACGTTGGTCCCCTTCCGGAAGGTTCTAGAAGCTTCCGTAGATACCGATTAACCCTAACAATTCTGAACTCCAAAACTGCACCGCCTTATATGAATCTTATTCTCCGGACCATTCCGGAACCTCTCGATGTCCGGATCCCATCCGAGACTCGAACAAAAACTCATAAACCAATTATCCAATCTATCCTAGCGTCGAGATCGTTAAGTGTGTGACCCTGGGTTCGAGAATATGCACATGATCTTCTATCAATAATCAACAGCGGGTCAGGCACCCATATTTACTCCACACATTCATCGATGATCATATCGGATGAACCACGATGCCGTGATTCAATCAATCCCATATATATATTCCCTTCGTCTCGCGATATTTTACTTGCGAGATTCGATCGTCGGTGCCGTCATACCTAGTTCAATCTCGTTCGGCAAGTACTTTACTGTTCCGTAATCCGATATCACTTTGTGATTAACTCCTTAACCACATGCTTGCAAGCGGTGTTGATATCGATTACCGAGTGGGCCCAGTATATCTCTCCGACCTAGGAGGACAAATTCCATCTCGATACATACAACCCAACAGATACTTTCCGATCACACAGAGACACCTTTATGATCACCCTCTCATAGGATGACGTTTGATGACCTCAAAGCTTTCTTCCGGTACCAGGGAGTTGCATTATCTCATGGTCTAAGGAATACAATATTTGACATAAGAAAAGCTTCGCAAAGATGAACACGATGAAACGATCTAATTGCTTCGCTTAGTTTGGGTCTGTCCATCATATCATTCTCCCAATGATATGATCTCATTATCAATTGACAACTCATGTCTATGGTTAGGAAACCTTAACCATCATTGATCAATGAGCTAGTCCATAGAGGCGTACTAGGGACACGGTGTTGTTTACAAACCACACAAGTATTAAAGTTTCCGCTTAATACAATTCTAGCATGGAATATAAACTTTATCATGAACAAGAATTACAATAATAACATCTTTATTATTGCCTCTAGGGCATAATTACAACACATAACCCCTCTTTCTACGTGCTTGGTCCAACAATTATAGCTAGACATGAAACCGGACCGAAATAGATGGCCGTGAAGGACTCTTGAGGAAGAGTATTCCTTATGATTCTGACACTCACCACATGGACAACACATAAAAGTATTCCGCTTGTTTGCCTCTACCACAACAAGAAAAGAATGCACGCCTTTAATGAACTCGCCAAAGATTCGGTCAGCGTACATCCATTGTCGTGTCATCGACATTATATAAGTACATCAAACAAAATCACGATGCTAAGATTAGTACTAGTCTAAAACTAAAGCACACATCGTATACATCAAACAACTATACGCTGATTTAAAAACTTTCTACTCCATCTTTTGTCCCGGTTGGACACACCAACTAGGACTAAAGGGGTTACGGCAGGCTAGGGCCGACGTGAGCCTGTTTAGTCCTGGATGGTGTCTCCAACCGGGACTAAAGGAGACTCCAACCTGGACTAAAAGTGGGTGACGACACTATATGTCATGAGTGGAGACACTATGCGAGTGAGTGGCGACACTATTTCAGTGGGTGGAGACACTATGACAGGGGTGAGTGTCGACATCATGTCCTGAGTGTTGACACTATGTTGTGCTGCTTAATCTATAAATAGGCTTCCTTGTGAAATATCAACTGCAAGGAAGATCGTGTGAGAGACCAGGAACACCACTACGGCGGAGCTTCTCGAAGATATCTAGGACCTCGTCCTCAGACATCTTCAAGGAGCTCGCCGTAGATGCACTCCATAATATGTAAAATTAGTTAGCTCCACCAGCATACTAATCTAGCTAGAGAAGATATAAACTGAAAATGGTGTGCGAGAGCAGGGACACCACTACGGTAGAGCTTCTCGGAGATGTCTTAGGACCCCGTCCTCAGACATCTTCGAGGAGCTCGCCATAGAGGCACTCCCTAATTTAATTTGGTAGTTCCCCGACGTGTTCATGTTTTTGGTTCTTACTTGCTTCAACGGTCGATGATTAAAATGCAAGGGCGCCACTATATATATGTGTGCCTTTATATTTTTGGTTCTTATTTTTGTTGCAATGGATTTTGTGATGGCAGGTAGAAGAAGAAGGATATTTTTTTGCTCGGCGGTGGCATGATGCATCTGTGAATCGTCTGAATTTCGAGACTATGTGCCAAACCAAGATATATAGATAGGATGAACTCATGTATCTCTGTGCTTCGATGAATCAAATGAATTTCGAGGACTATATGTGCCAAATTAACCAGATATATAGAGATAGAATCCACAAAAATCCCTCCATTTCTAGAGCATGAAATGAGCTAAACTAGCAATGAAAGATGAAAGGATGAAGTTGCTAACCTCTTAGGACCCTTAGATAGATGTGGAGCCAAAAAATCTTCACAAATCTTGAGAAAACGGCATGAGCTCGAGCTCTTGAGGGAAGAAATTTGAGAAAGATGCTTGTGTGAGTCTGAAATGGCTCAGGCAGGGAGAGAAAGCAGATTTAGTCGGGACCTTTAGTCCCGGTTCGTTTAACAAACCGGGACTAATAGTCCACACATCCGCTTCTTTCTAGCACCAGACACGAACCGGGACTAAAAGCCCCCCTACGAACGAGGACTAATGTCTTCTGAGCCCTGTGACCGTTTCTAGCTGTTGGAACGAGGGCATTATTTTCGGTTTGTATCAGAACCGAGACTAATATTCTAGATCAAAGATCAGTTTTCTACTAGTGAGACGTTTTCGGTGGCCCTCTATTTACCCACCTGGCATTGTCTTCGATCGCCGCTCCCCGTTCTCGTATATCCGTGTAAAGCTAGGAGTTTTTATTCGTGTCGGTCCCATGTAGGTCTAGGTCTTGGTCTCTGGCTTGCGTGTATAATAAGCGTATCCAATCTGTGTATCTGTATAAGTTGTAACGTGAGAAAAGGAGACACAAAGAAAACGCGACACCTGCCTGTGATCGATCCTTGGCGAAACCTAACACCCTCGCCATCGCATATTCTCTCTCGCTCCTCTCGCCGCGCCTTGTCTGGCTGCGTACCAAAGGAGAGCATCAGGTTCGCAATCTCGATGAAGGCCATCGAAGCGTGGGCGCGGGACCTTGGGGTCAACCTCTCCGCCATCGATCTCGACTCGATCGCCCTCCCCGCCGGCGAAGACTTCGGTATACTCAGGTAGCCTACTGCCCGTACGTCCTCTGCCTGCTTCCCGATCAGCCAAGCTGTAGCTCGTGCGGTTGTGGTTGAACGTCTGCTTTTCTTAACCGAGCGGATACACGCTATGCACACAATGCTTTATGCTGTGGTTGTTTTAGTACTGTCCTCTGGCGCTATTGATGGAAAATACTTTTACATTTACCTGATGTTTAGTTAATGATGCTATTTCGTTGTGCATAACTATTTGGTTGACGGATGCCATTGATCTTTTGATGGTTTAATCTAGATGTAATACTGATATTGTTGTATGCCACTAAATTATCAGGAGGGAGTACTAAATATTAAATTATCTACATCATATGTTAAGCATGTTTGACTAAATATGTTGCTCAACTAGTTCCATCGTCTGCACCCTCGAGTCAATCTAAATCTGGGGCATGTTCAAATAGTTCACGCATAGTTTGCCCAGTACAGAGTATTTCTTAATTTTGTTATTTATCTTACTGCTCAATTATTATTCGCAGCGAGGACAAGGAGATACTTCAGAACGGAGACCTTCCAGAGCTTGAAATAGGACTTTCTAACATAATTGTTGTAGACAATCTGCCGGTTGTTTCTCCAGAGAAGTATGAGAAGCTGGAGAGTGTTGTACGCAGAAACTATAGTAAGTATGGTGCGATTGTTTATTTTTGGATGCCTACAGATCCAGAGAAACATAAGACCTATGGCTGCTGCTTCCTTGAGTACAGCACTTCGCAGGTATGTGTTGCTTCTTGCCAGTGGCGTTCATTTGGTATGACAAACAGTCAGCCGTTTTCCTTCTTCTATAAGAAGGTCATCTAATTTCTATGTGAGCTCTACCCTTGTTAGCTTTGTAGTATGCTTCTGCCTGTATGCGGGGTTGTTCCGTGCAAATAAATGCACAAGTGATATTAACTTTTCCCGGAAAATCTGGCACTTCCCTTGTTCCTAAATTCTACTCAGCCTGGTGGTTAGGCTTGCTAATGAGCAGCGTGTAACTGTCTTATTAGTGTGTAATCACTCTTAGATTTTGTTTGATTGCTTAACTCTGATTGTTAATCACTAGGATTTTTTTTGTAGAACACTAGGAAATCTTAGACTTTTATTTTCATGGAGTATTATTACTTAGTGTTACTTTTAAGATCTATGAACTGATTTAATTTTTCCGACTTGAACACCTTTTAAATCAACAAGAACATAAATATTTCAGAGAAAAACAGAGTGGAAAAGGTGGAGGAATGTCACAACTTTATTTCCTAGGAATTCTGTTTTTTGTTCCCTGGAATCCCCTAGGGGATGTGTAACACTGAACTCTCCCTTTTCAATGAAATGAAACACAATAGTCTATTGCGTTTTCTTAAAAAAAACATACATCAAACAAATTACGACAGTGAGATTAATTTCAGGGAATCTATTTTCTTCACATTTGACTTACTGCGTGTCCATAATTTTCCTTTTTTTTAATTCTCATGTGTTCTGTCAAATTATTCATATCCATGTTGGATGATTGAATGACATTATTTTACAACGTGCCAGGAAGCCGCACTTGCTAAGGAAAAAGGAAATGGTTATAGACTTGACAGGGAACACATGCTTGCAGTTAATATATTTGATGACTTTGAGAAGTATATGAAAGTTGATGATGAATGGACGCCTGCTGAACTCAAGCCATATGCTCCTGGAGTATGTCTTTTTTTTTTTGCTTTTCAAACACCCACAAGTACATTTATTTTCAGCGATAGTATGCTGACATAACCAGATGTTTCATCTGTATTACAGGAGAATCTGCTGAAGTGGCTTACTGATAAGAAAGCCAGAGATCAGTTTGTGATCTGGGCTGGTATGTTCACGGAAGTGTACTGGAATGATGCCAGGCAGGCAATGCCTCAGCTTGTATATCAAAAGCAGGTATTTGACTTTTTTGATTTATTTCCTTAGAAATTATTTTTTAAATAAGCCCATGACGTGCCTCTTCTGTTGTTAGAACTTATAGCACATAGTATATCTTATAATACCTATTTAATCATTTGTTTGATTGCCAGTACTGGACGGATAGTTATGTTCAGTGGTCCCCTCTTGGAACATACTTGGCAACAGTACATAGGCAGGGCGCACAGGTGTGGGGTGGCGATGATAAGTTTCAGCGTCTAATGAAATTTTCTCATCCAGAGGTACTAGTTTACTTAACAGTTAGCAATAAATTGTGTACAATGTTTAATGTTGTTCGAGCTGACATTTGCCTGTGACAGCTGAAACTGATCGATTTCTCTCCCGGTGAGAGGTATTTGGTCACATATAGCAGCCATGAGCCCACCGACCCTAGAAACACACATGTAAGAGACTGCCATGTATTTATTATTTTTGTATTCATATATACAGACCTATCTGACTTGCATTCTTGATTTCTTGTATTTGTAGCGGGTCGTTTTAAATATCTTCGATGTACATACCGGGAAAGTTATGCGAGGATTCAAGGGAAGTGTTGATGATTTCACTACTGGTGGAAGTATTGGTGTTTCTGGTGTTCCATGGCCTATCTTCAGGTAAAATAACTAGTATTTTTTTACTTAATTCGTTCATTTAAATTTTATTAAATCCTCGCGGTCAAGGTTTTTACTATAGTTTTATTGTGTTTGAAGGTGGGGTGGTGGGAGGGATGATAAATATTTTGCTAGGCTTGGTAAGAATGTTATATCTGTCTACGAAACTGAGACATTCACTCTTCTTGATAAGAAGTCCTTGAAGGTAGAAAATGTGGCAGACTTCAGCTGGTCGCCCACTGACCCTATCATATCCGTGTTTGTGCCTGAATTGTGTGGTGGAAATCAGCCTGCCAAGGTAAGTGCAGCTTTGTGCAGTTGGTCTGTTTTAAGATGTCTATAAAACTAATACCGAAATAAACTATATGTGTTTTGTCTTGCTAGGTGAGCCTTGTACAAATTCCTGGCAAACAGGAGCTGCGGCAGAAAAACCTTTTCAGTGTGAGTGATTGTAAGATGTACTGGCAAAACAATGGAGAATATCTTGCTGTCCAGGTAGATAGGTACAGAAAAACAAAAAAGAGCATTTACACTGGATTCG
Source organism: Avena longiglumis (assembly GCA_030063025.1). Taxonomy (NCBI): domain Eukaryota; kingdom Viridiplantae; phylum Streptophyta; class Magnoliopsida; order Poales; family Poaceae; genus Avena; species Avena longiglumis. Next base: position 26,169,408 of record CP125976.1, read on the forward strand.
AGCTGTATAGAATCAAGGAAAAAGACATCCCAATTGAGGTCTTTGAATTGGATAACAAGAACGATAACATAATTGCCTTTGCTTGGGAGCCCAGAGGTCACCGCTTTGCTATTATTCACGGTGATGGACCTGAGCCCGATATAAGTTTCTATTCCGTGCGCACACCTGACAAGGCTGGCCGTGTTTCCAAACTCAGAACAATCAAGGGCAGGCAAGCTAATGCATTGTTCTGGTGTCCTTGTGGCCGTTTCATTGTTCTCGCTGGGCTGAAGGGTTTCAATGGTCAATTGGAGTTCTACAATGTTGATGATTTTGAGACAATGGCGACAGCAGAGCATGTTATGGCCACTGACGTCATGTGGGATCCTACCGGGAGGTGAGCTAACTGCTGAGTCAATTATATTTGGGACATAGTAACTAGTTTCTAAAATTTGTGAGATGATTTAAACACACACGAGTTCATTTGAACACACTGCTACAACACCGCTATAACATGTTAGGAATTTACACATACTCAACTCTCACCTGGAATAGAGAAGTTTTTGAATTGATCTATGAAAATAAAATCATGAATTTCTTAGATCCACTATTTGAATGAAACTAATTAGTTTGTAAATAGTGTGTGTTTTTTGTATTAAATGCTTCTAGGACCTGTCCTTTTCAGATATATCGCAACTGCAGTTACCTCAGTCCGTGAGATGGAAAATGGTTTTCAAATCTGGTCCTTCAATGGCAAACAAATTTACAAGGTGTCAAAGGACCACTTGTATCAGGTAGAGCATCACCAGCATCATTAGTTCTTTGAACCCATGCCTTATTACTAGTAATTATAATGGCCTGCCATTTACCTGGATCTGAATGGTGCAGTTCCAATGGCGTCCAAGGCAACCGTCCCTACTTACTCCCGAGAAGGAGAGAGAGATCTCCGAAAACCTCGAGATGTACAGCAAGAAGTACAAACAAGAGGACCAAGACGTGTTGAACCAAGTGAGCGAGCAGAAACGCAATAGGCGGAGGCAGTTCCAGGAGGAGTGGGAAGGCTGGCTAGCTAAGTGGAAGCAGCAGCACCAGGAGGAACAATCCTGCAGGAGCAGCATGGCACTGTGGGGTGGGGAGGAGAGCGACGAGGAACAAGTGAAGAATGAAGGCAAGGAGGTTGAGGTTGATGAGATTGTGAGTGTTATAGAAGAAACTGTTGCCTTCGACCTGGACCAATACTGAGTCCTGTGAACCTGATGCTAGTCTCATGCCGAGGGCCTTTCACTAAGGCGCACAAATTTAGTTGATTTTATTTAGTCGGAATATCAAGTTGACTGTATTTACTTGTCATGCACTCTAAATATGTACGGATCGTGTTTCAAGAGGCTTTAGATATTCTGTTAGTTTGTGTATCTTGTTATTTTTGACAGAGGTCAGCCAGGCGCACATAGTCAATCACGAAACGACCTGAAACTGAGTTTTTTTATGAGTATTTCTGTTTTGGCATTTTCTTCTAATCAGCCGATGATGTTCTATATTCTTCATTGTTCTTACAGTCGGATATAACATGGACTCATGGAGCACCACTTCGCATCACGAATTCAGAGAACTAGCTCTTCTATAACTGTGACTAACATACAGCTCTTTGACACGCAAATAAACATTAACATGATTCTGTAACTCGACAGCAAAACAAACGGGGAAAAGGTAACCGCGATGAAAAATCAGATCAGTCCAGAGATCCATCGAGCTTGGTACGGTAATTGTTGCGATGATTCTTATTGCGCGAGGTTTGTGTAGTTTCATGTATCTATCTAGATATATAGATACGTTCGAAACTAGACAAATCCAAATCAGTTATTTCTAGACTGAGGTAGTAGTATAAAATATAGGTTGTTTGCCTGGACCATAGAACAACACAATAAACAGTTCGGATGGTTTAGCCGCTTAACACTGTAGTTAGAGAAATAAAAAATGATATTTTAAGGAAGTTGGACCGGACTCCCTTAAAGTTTTGCTTAGAAATTGCTTGCATCAAATAAATTGCCTAATTATTTTTATCGGCTCGGACTTTAGAAATGGTTGGATAGTGTGTGCAATTTAATATGGTATCAGAGCAAAAGGTTTCAAGATCAAGTTCTAATCAACGCAAGAACTAAAAGAATAATATTACGGCTCTTCAAACATGCATCACAATAGACCAAAGGACAAAGACATTGTCAAGACTCGGTTAGGTATGCCAATTGCTCTGATCGAGCAAATGTTTATTTTCTAAGAAGAAGATTTCCTGGATAATACGAAACTTCATTGCATATTGAAAGCAATTTAAAAATAATGCAAGCATCCCTGACTTATATTGGTACTTTTATAACTGTACTTCGGTAAGGCATGCTCCTATCCAAAGTAATTTTTCTTCAACACATACTTATATTTGAATACTTTCACACTGATAGGGCTACGAGATTTATGTCAATATGCACTTAGTACACCCTTAGCATGAGTCATGAAGATTTGAACTACTAGATCCAAATGGTCCATGGTATAAAGATCGGGCTCCTCGTGTGGCTGTGATGATTATTTTTTCAAACAAGGCAAAATATTTGCCATTTTCATCGATTAAGGAGAATTTTTAGAGGTCTTACCCACCCAAGATGCTTGGCAACATTGCCAAGCCCACAAAAGCCTACTCTCGCGGCATTACAATACTTAACGCTTTAGCACCGGCGAGGCTCCACATAGCCACCTCGTTTTTAATTTGGGATCCAAGCTTATTATGGGTGGAGGCGTTGTTATGGAAGACTCATGCATTCCTTTCTTGCCATATCTCCCATGACACCAACATGGCAAGCGAAGCCATAGCTTTCTTTGACTGTCCTTGTTTACGAATCATCTTCCTCCACCGTTCGTTCACTGAGTGCATTGGGCGCAACTATTTGGTTTAACATCAAGCAGTCCAAGCCATTCCTTAATCTTGGCACATATTCGGGTGGTGAAACGACATTTGAATAGGAGGTAAGAGGTAGTCTCTTTTTCATTGTGACACAGCTTGCATTGTCCACAGTTTGGCCATCCTCTTTTCTCAATCATGTCCACCATCCAAACTCTATTTTCGATGATCAGCCAAGCAAAGATCTTGTATTTTGGTGGCGCCCAAGGCTTCCAAACCAGGGATGGCAAAGGGGAGCTAGTATGCCCCAAGAATTGTGTCTGATATGCCGACTTAGACGAGAAGCAACCATCATTTTTGAGATTCAATGTAATGGAATCCGGAGTGTTGGCATCCAATTGTATCAGTTGCAACATCTCCCAAAGGTTGTGAAATTGAACAATGTGGTCAAAGGAGAGGCCATCTTGATTGTTGATGTTCAAGACCCAAGAGTCATCTTCCAAAGATTTACTAACGAAGCATTTCTTTCTCTTGGATATTTCGAAAATGAGAGGAGCAATGTATTTAGGCCGTCTTCCATTCATCCATGAGGCTTCCCAAAACACAGTACAAGAAAAATGTCCTTTTACAACGAACGATTTTCGTGGTTGAAGGCCCGTTTTTCGTGGCTGAAAAGTCTTCTACGAGACGATGCCCTTCGTGGTAGAAGCCTCGTCATAAATGAATCTACCACAGTTTTTTTCTGACAGTGGCGGATCGCACCCTTTAGCCACAAAAACATGTTCCATTGTAGATCTGTTCGCTAGCCGTTGACTGCTGACTTCATGCAAACTATGACGTGGCAAACGTTGTTAACAACCAGTTAGCATCGTTAACTATCATAGAAACCATGGTAGAAAGCCAGGCCTAGCCAAGGCCTGATAATTATTAAGTGGGTCGGTCCATTAAGAGAGCCCAATAGTAAGTCACCCTGTTACTGTTCTCCCCAGCACTGTTTGAAATGGGCCATTAGTTGGGCACATATACTTTTTGGCCCGCCTCTGTTTCAACATACATAAGGCCCATGGTAACCGAACACTGTGCGGCCTGCTCCATTCCATCCCAGTACTGTTCCAGCCTGCTGAAATTCTAGCCCTTTACTGTTTCAACCTGCTGTTATTCTGGTCTTCCACTGTTTCAGCCTGCTCTGAATCTGGCCTTCTATTGTTCCGACTTGCTGCGTATCCGGCCTTCTACTGTTCAGCATGTGAATCTAGCCATTTAATTTCTGCTATAAATCTGGCCCTTTATTGTTCCGGCCTTCTGACAATCTAGCCTTTTACTGTTCTGACCTGCTGTGAATCTGGGCATTTTCTGTTTCGGCCTGCTATAAATCTGGCCATTTACTGTTCTGGCCTGCTAACAATATACCTTTTACTATTCTCACCTGCTGTGATTCTGGCCTTTTACTATTTCGGCATGCTGACTATCTCTCCTTTTACTATTCCGTCATGCTAGCTATCTAGTCTTTTATTGTTCCGGCATGTGGACTATCTAGCCTTTTAATGTTTGGGTATATTAGTATCCAGGAATGTTACTGTTCCATCCCATCAGGATTTTGACCGGGTATAGTTCAGGCATGTTACCATTCTGTCCATTCACTATTCCGACCTTTCACTGTTACGGCCAATTACTGTTACAGCCCTTCGTTGTTTTGGCCTTTTACTATTTGTCCCTTTAATGCTTTGGTCTTTTTTTGTTCATGTTCACGTCCATGCTTCGTTTCATTCATCGTTATGTTCTAGCCTTTTACTGTTTTGGCCTTTTTTTGGAACCTCTGACTAATTTTGTAGAATAGCACACGGATGCCAAGACGTTAATTATTACACATGTGAAAATTTAAACTACTTATTACACAACAAGAAAAATTTATTATAACACATCATTAAACAAGATCTACATTCTAAAAATTACAAAGTGTTGGTATCCTCAATAAGAGATCGGTACATGGCAATTCTCTTCAATGTATCCTCTGTCCTCTTCTTCAACATTTCAACTACATATTTAAGAGCAGCTACACCCTTTCTTTCTGCATGCAACACAACATTTGTATATATATATATATCACATACAAAAGTTGTTTTACGTGTAAGTAAGTTGTTTGCTTTAGAAATGCAATGGGTGGATGAATAAGAAGAAGGATCATAACTTTCAGTCCTGCCTTCTGAGGACTCCTGCTTTGTTTTAACTGCACTGGTACAATATGGTGAAAGGGGTTAAAACAAATAATAAGGGGAAAAGGTAGTATTATATAAATTAGAGATCATTTAAGAGCAAGCATACTAGATGTGGTTAAGAAAATTACTAGGCTCGTGTCTAAGAAAATAAAATCTTCTCCACCTTTTAAACTAGATAGGGGACTCACTCATCCGAGTAGAAAGAAAAAATAAAGGCATGGGTCTTGTACTAGACCCAGGGTCTACAAAAACTTACTAGACTCACCCTCACCAGTGAAAAAGACTCTCTAGACACCAAGCATTTCCAATGCTGCACATGCTAGGCATCCACTATGTATGAATAAACCACACCATAAGCCAAAAGGTGCAACTTCAGAGCTATCTATATACATAGTGGACCTTGTCCACAAGCCAAAAAGCTTAAGGTTGACCCATAAGCTTTAAGTAAGTATGAACTTACATTAGCTCGTTTTAGGCTGACACTCGCTCCTTATCAAGCGGGTGCGACTCCTAGTGAATCTGCTAGTAGTATCTCCATCGAGTAGCTGGAACTCTGGTCCTTGTACTCCATTGTCCTTTCTCTACATTAATCATAACATTTAAAACCGAGTTAGCTGGTTTGGAAGGATGAAAGCCCTTGAAAAACACCAAAAATATAGCATCAAAATGACTAGATGTATGATTCAAACTAGCTAGCTGGTTTGGAAGGATGAAAGTAGTTTAAAATACCAAAAAGATAGCGTTAAAAATGACTAGATGGACATTTTCTGAATTAAGCATTCGCAATAGAAACACAACAAAACATGAATGGAAATTTCATGGCAGGTTTTCAGGTAGAATGACTTATTAATTTAATATGCATACAAGTAATATAACTTATTAACATGACAAGAAACTGCCCTATTTAATACATAGAAACCTCGCACTTTAGCCTTGCTTGGTGTCAGATTGTCAGTGTTTGATCCTTTATGAGCTATTCCATGACCCATTGGAGCGCTCGGAAAGAATATCATATATGAGTTAGCGTTGTAGGATTACACCGATAGTGTGAGAATGTAAGAAAGGAAATAATAGCGACAATCTTATGATGTGGATAAGAACTACCATATGTGGGCGCAAACGAAATGGAAATAGCATCCAGGATATCGAGCAACATTCTAACGCTTTTGTAGCTTACAGTCTTGAAAAATAGCGACGGGACAGCGAAATTACATTTGTCAATGAGGGAGGTTGACGCAAGAAGGGCCATTGGGCGCGTCGGTTGGGCGTTTCGAGGTGGATCCGATGCATTGGGTGGTGAATATGTTCCCGAGTGGAAGAGAGTACCGAAGGGGAAGGAGCTCCAGTATGGAACAGAGCACCAGTGGTGAAGATGCTCTCGTGTAGAAGAGAGCGTCGGCGGTGAATGTGTAGGGTTCGCAGCATAGAAAACAAAAAATTTCCTACGATGTGAACTATATACCAAGATCTATCTACTAGATACAAACAACGGGCGGATGTATATCCGTAGAGAACATACCCTTGAAGACCGACAAAGCTTAACGAGTTCAACTCGTGGTTGATGTAGACGATCTCTTGCCGATCTCAAGATCGAGAGTAAGTCCTAGCGCCGCAAATCAGCAGCGTATCCGTGCTCGCACACACGTTCGAGGCACCGAGCAACCTCCGCCTCCTCGCTCCAGCGATGCAGCGGAAGCACAACTCTTTCTTGCCGAATAGCCACCGGGAACATGTATCTCGCTAGTCCGAGACCATGGGGGATAAATTCTAGAGGGGGAGAGAGATCCTTCACGAGGAGGTGTGAGAGACAAGTGAGGAGGGGGGCTCCTTTTATAGGAGGATGGGGGCACCCAAGGAGTGGCTGCCGGCCATGGGGGGCAGCCCCCTCCCCTCCTTCATTCATGTGGGTGGACACTCCACTCACAAAATGCCCTTTAAATTTCCTCCACTCAAAAGTCCACTCAAATTCCCATTAAATTTCCACCAAATTTAATGCAAACTCTCATTAAATAAAACTCTTTTATTTTATTCAGAATTTTGTCAATTACTTTAATGACAAACATTCACAAATAACCCCTTTCTATAATTCTATTCCACATGCATAACCACTTTATGCAATTTCACCCGAAAACCTGTTTCGATATCTAGTGAAATAAATTCCTGCGCTTGTTCATTCTTTCGGCATGAAACATTTGCTCCAATTGGATTTCGGTGTCTCTTAAGTGTGTCACCCTACGGTTCGTGAATAATGCGGACATGATTGAGACCCCTCTCGGATCAATAATCAGAAGCGGGATCTGGAGACCCATACTGACTCCCACACATTCAACGATGACTTTCTTGTGATCGTCGGAACCTTTTACGCTAGTATCTTAATCCCTTTGTTTCACGATATATTACATGTCCGAGATTCGATCATCGGTATCTCCATACCTAGTTTGATCTCGTTACCGACATGCACTCTTTTCTCGTTCATGTGATATAACATTCTAGTGATCAAATCACTTGCTTGCAAGCTAATCAATGTGATATCACCGAAAGGGCCCAGAGTATATCTATCCGACATCGGGATGAACAAATTCCACTCTCGATCCATGAGCCTCAACATAACACTTTATTAGTTCTGAATCCATCTTTATAATCACCCTGTTACGGTGTGACGTTTGATGTTATCAAGAAACTCTTCCGGTGTTAGTGATTGACATGATCTCATGGTCTAAGGATTAGGATCACTTCGTAAGTTGTTATAGCAATATAATCTCAATGACTTTGATCGTAATGCTATACTTCGGATGAATGTTCATCATACCATTACACTAATGTTGTGATCCCGTTATTAACAACATCCAATGTCCATGATCAGGAAACCTTGATCATCTTGTTAATCAACGAGCTAGTTTATGAGAGAGGCATAACTAGGAACTTTATGTTTGTTTATTAAACACACATGTAATAACATTTCGTATTAATACAATTATAGCATGCAAAATAAACATCTATCATATACTTGGAATACACATAATAAACACTTTATTATTGCCTCTCAGGGCATATTCCCTTCAGTCTCCCACTTGCACTAGAGACAATAATCTAGTTACATAGTGATAAATCTAACACCCATTGAGTTACGTGTTGATCATGTTTTGCTCGGGAGAGTTTTAGTCAACGGGTCTGCTACATTGATATCCGTATGTACTTTACAAATCTTTATATCTCCATCCTTGACATGCTCATGGATGGAGTGAAACCGCGCTTAATATGCTTGGAATGCTTGTGAGACCTTGGCTCTTTGGCATTGGCAATGGCACCATTGTTGTCACAATAGATCACCATTGGGTCCAACGCTTGCCACCACTCCTAGTTCGGATATTAACTCCTTCATCCAAATGCTCTCGAGCCGCTCAAGCAAAGAACATATTCGCCTCCGTTGTTGATCCCGCTACCACAGTTGTTTGGAGCTCCTCCAACTAACCGCCCGCCATTCATGAGAAATACGTATCCGGATTGAGACTTAGAGTCATCCGGATCGGTGTCAAAGCTAGCGTCGACATAACACTTAGCGAGCTCTTCTTCACCTCCAGATACAAGAAACATATCCTTAGTTCTTCGTAAGTACTTAAGGATATTCTTGACCACTATCCGATGTTCCCAACTGGATCCGATTGGTACCTACTAGTCAAACTAATAGCATGTGCCACATCCGGTCTTGTACATAGCATGGCGTACATTATAGAGCCTATGGTCAAGCATAGGGACTTTGTCCATTATCTCTCTTTCTTCCATGAAGCCGGATTTTGAGTCTTACTCAATGTCTTGCCTTGCAACATAGGTAAGAACCCCTTCTTACTTCCGTCCATTTTAAACTTCTTTAAAATCTTATCAAGGTATGTACTTTGCGATAGCCCTATTAGGCGCCTAGATCTATCTCTATAGATCTTTATGCCTAATATGTATGACGCTTCACCTAGGTCCTTCATTGAAAATTTGTTGTTTAGATAACTTTTAACACTGTTTAAAAGAACTAAATCATTTCCGATCAATAATATGTCATCCACATATAATATCAGAAATGCCACATTGCTCCCACTCACTTTCTTGTAAATACAAGCTTCTCCATAACTTTGGACAAATCCAAACTCTTTGATCACCTCATCAAAGCGGAGATTCCAACTTCGTGATGCTTGCTTCAATCCATAGATGGATCGCTGAAGCTTGCACACCTTGTTAGCATCCTTAGGATCGACAAAACCCTTTGGTTGTATCATATACAACTCTTCTTCAATATTACCATTGAGAAACGCAGTTTTGACATCCATCTGCCATATCTCATAATCTAAATATGCAGCAATTGCTAACATAATCCTAATTGACTTTAGCATCGCTACGGGAGAGAAAGTCTCATCGTAGTCAACTCTTTGAATTTGTCGAAACCCCTTTGCGACAAGTCGAGCTTTATAGACGGTCACATTACCATCGAGATCGCTTTTCCTTTTGAAAATCCATTTGTTCTCCACGGCCTTTCGGTCGTGAGGTAATTCCACCAAGTTCCAAACTTGATTTTCATACATGGATTCCATCTCGGATTTCATGGCTTCTAACCATTTGTTGGAATCTGGCTCATCATCGCTTATTCATACGTCAGGGTCATCATTTTCATCAACCATGAAATTCATGACAGATTTCCGTACAGCTCGGGAGGCTGCCCTGCTTGACTGCGAGGTTCGGTAGTACTCTCTTCGGAGTTTCATGATCATTATCATTAGTTCCTCTTCAACAGGTGGAGCCAACTCGAACAACTTCCTGCGCTACTCGCCATACTTTGAAGAGAAGGTTCCAAAACCTCTTCGAGTTCTACCTTCCGACTACTCACACCTTTCATGAAACTCTTTCTCTAGAAAGGATCCATTCTTGGCAACAAAAACCTTGCACTCGGATCTGTGATAGAAGGAATACCCAATAGTTTCTTTAGGGTATCCTATGAAGACGATTTTTCCGCTTTGGGTTCGAGTTTATCCGGTTGAAGTTTCTTCACATAAACATCGCATCCCCAAACTTTAAGAAATGATGACTTAGGTTTGTTTCAAACCACAATTCATCTGGTGTCTTTTCAACGGATTTAGATGGTGCCCGATTTAAAGTGAATGCAGCGGTTTCTAGTGCATAACCCCAAAATGACAACGCAAGTCCGTCGGAGACATCATAGATCGAACCATATCTAATAAAGTGCGACATTACGTTCAGACACACCATTTCGCTGTGGTGTTCCGGCAGGTGTGAGTTGTGAAACAATTCCACTCTCTTTCATGTGAGTGCTAAACTCGTAACTTAGATACTCACCTCCACGGTCGGACCGTAGAAATTTTATCTTTCTATTACGATGATTTTCCACTTCATTCTGAAATTCCTTGAACTTTTCAAAGGTTTCAGACTTGTGTTTCATCAAGTAGATATAACCGTAACTACTCAAATCATCCGTGAAATTAACAAAATAACGATATCCACCTCGCGCCGACACACTCATTGGACCACATACATCAGAATGTATGATTTCCAATAAATCGCCGCCTGCTCCATTGAACCGAAAACGGCGTTCTAGTCATCTTGCCCATAAGGCATGGCTCACATGTATCAAATGATTCATAATCAAGTGATTCCAAAAGTCCATCCGAATGGAGCTTCTTCATCGCTTAACGCCAATATGACCTAGACGATTGCCACATATATGCGGATATATCATCATTAAGTTTAATCCTTTTAGCATCAACATTATGAATATGTGTAACATTATCATCGAGATCTAATAGAAATAAACCATTCATCATCGGTGCATGACCATAAAAGATTTCATTCATATAAATGGAACAACCATTGTTCTCGGATTTAAATGAATAACCACTTGCATCAAACACGATCCAGATACAATGTTCATGCTCGCAGCACCAGATAACATTTATTCAAGTTTATAACTAATCCCGACGGCAAGTGGAGAGGCAGCGTTCCGACGGCGATCACATCAACGCTTGATCCATTGCCGACACGCATCTTGACCTCACCCCTTGCTAGCGGTCGCTTGTTCCGCCCGATTCGAGTTACAAATATTAGCAACCGAACGGTATCAAATACCCGGTGCTAATGCGAGCACTATTCAAGTACACATCAATAACATGTATATCATATATACCTTTGTTTGCCTTGCCGCCTTCTTGTTGCGCCAGATACTTGGGGCGATTGCGCTTAAAGTCCCACAATAGTAGCACTTTCGAATCGACTTAGGTCCAACTCGGGTTTCTTTTCAGCGGCAACAGCTTGCCGCCTTACTTCCTTTCGTTTTCCTTCTTGTATTTCTTGAAACCGGTGTTCCTATTGATCATCAACACTTGATGTTCCTTTTTATCTCCACTTGCAGCTTTTAAGCATTGATGTAAGCTCGGGAGAGACTTCTTCATGCCTTGTATATTATATTTCATCACGAAGATCTTATAGCTAGGTGGCAGAGACTGCAGAACACGATGGATGCCTAAGTCAATGGGAATCGATATTCCCAAGGACACAAGCTTATCGGCGTAACCCGACATCTTGAGTACATGCTCACTAACGGAGTTGTGCTCTTCCATCATGCAGCTAAAGAACTTTTTTAAAGCGTTGTAGCTCTCTACAGCAGCATGTGTGTCGAAAATCATTTTCAACTCACCCATTGTATCAAATGCATTGACGTTTTCGAAACGCTTTTGAAGTTCCGGCTCTAGCCCATATAATATGCCGCATTCCTCCTGACGAGTCTGATAGACATTCTTCTCCTCGTTAGGGGCATCATCAAAAGGTGGGGGGCCTAACGGCGCTTCTAGCACATATTGCTTTTGTGCAGCAGAGAGGAGAATCCTCAAATTCATGGCCCATTCGGTAAAGTTGCTACCGTTCGTTGCTAGTTTCTCTTTCTCCATGAACACATTGAAATTAAAAGCAGGCGGTGCCATCTACAACAGTATTTGTAAAGTTTAGACTAAGTGTATGATATATTGAGTTCAACTAATCTATATTACGAATGAACTCCCACTCAAAAACGACATCCCTCGTGCCTTTTTGGTGATTACATGAACCAAATCCACTACACCAAGTCCGATCATCACGTGAGTCGGTATATCTTCAAAGGCGAGCATCAAATGGGCATCATATCAACTATATGACTCATGCTTAACCTTTTGGTCCGTGTTCCGAGGCCATGTCTGTACATGCTAGGCTCGCCAAGTTAGAACCTTAGTATTCGCATGTGTAACTGTTTTACACCGAAATATGGTCGTGGATCCAAGAACACCCGATCATCACGTGATGTCTTGGAGCCGAAAACATAATCGATGCATATTAAAGGAAGAACACATTCTTATCTTGATATTTAAATGAGGGATCATCTTATTATGCTAACAAAGCGCTAAACAAGCAATATAAGATGCTATCAAACATCATATGTTTATTAGTGAAATTATATGGTTCCCGCAGATGATATCTATCATGTGCATCGTGGTATGATCACTATCATACCTATATGTGTAAATCCAAGGTCTATGGATTTTACACGCTATGTGTGTTGTAAGAGTATCATCTCATACTTCTACTTACAACACTACCATATCATAACACTAGCCCAAAGAACAATCTAAACTAGACACCTCTAATTTATCCATTGCAAGTTTTACGTGGCTTAGGGCTTTCGAGATAGAACCGTTCTTACCTACGAACATGAACCACAACGAGGATAATCAAATTGTTGACAACTCGCTTGCAAAATATATATTGACTATAGTAGGAGAGACAGACACCCGCTAGCCACTTATGCAAACTAGTTGCATGTCAAGCGTGGAACAGGTCTCATGTGCGAGGACATGTAAAGTTTGTCCGGGCCGCTTCATCCCACTATGCCACCAATATCGAAAATTACAACAAAGGAGCAACAACATGATCATCATCGCCCACATACTCATATGTGTACTACCCGTGTAAAGTATCTACGCATAGATCCGGCTCTGATACCACTGTAGGGTTCGCAGCATAGAAAACAAAAATTTTCCTACGATGTGAACTATATACCAAGATCTATCTACTAGATACAAACAACGGGCGGATGTATATCCGTAGAGAACATACCCTTGAAGACCGACAAAGCTTAACGAGTTCAACTCGTGGTTGATGTAGACGATCTCTTGCCGATCTCAAGATCGAGAGGAAGTCCTAGCGCCACAAATTAGCAGCGCATCCGTGCTCGCACACACGTTCGAGGCACCGAGCAACCTCCGCCTCCTCGCTCCAGCGATGCAGCGGAAGCACAACTCTTTCTTGCCGAATAGCCACCAAGAACATGTATCTCGCTAGTCCGAGACCATGGGGGATAAATTCTAGAGGGGGAGAGAGATCCTTCACGAGGAGGTGTGAGAGACAAGTGAGGAGGGCTCCTTTTATAGGAGGAGGGGGCACCCAAGGGGTGGCCGTCGCCATGGGGGCATCCCTCCTCCTTCATTCATGTGGGTGGACACTCCACTCACAAAATGCCTTTAAATTTCCTCCACTCAAAGTCTCCACTCAAATTCCCATTAAATTTCCACCAAATTTAATGCAAACTCTCATTAAATAAAACTCTTTTATTTTATTCAGAATTTTGTCAATTACTTTAATGACAAACATTCACAAATAACCTTGCTAGAATTCTATTTCACATGCATAACCACTTTATGCAATTTCACCCGGCTTTTTTGTATCTAGTGAAATAAATTCCTGCGCTTGTTCATTCTTTCGGCATGAAACATTTGCTCCAATTGGATGTCGGTGTCTCTTAAGTGTGTCACCCTACGGTTCGTGAATAATTCGGACATGATCGAGACCCCTCTCGGATCAATAATCAGAAGCGAGATCTGGAGACCCATACTGACTCCCACACATTCAACGATGACTTTCTTGTGATCGTCGGAACCTTTTACGCTAGTATCTTAATCCCTTTGTTTCACGATATATTACATGTCTAAGATTCGATCATCGGTATCTCCATACCTAGTTTGATCTCGTTACCGACATGCACTCTTTTCTCGTTCATGTGATATAACATTCTAGTGATCAAATCACTTGCTTGCAAGCTAATCAATGTGATATCACCGAAAGGGCCCAGAGTATATCTATCCGTCATCGGGATGAACAAATTCCACTCTCGATCCATGAGCCTCAACATAACACTTTATTAGTTCTGAATCCATCTTTATAATCACCTCATTACGGTGTGACGTTTGATGTTATCAAGAAACTCTTCCGGTGTTAGTGATTGACATGATCTCATGGTCTAAGGATTAGGATCACTTCGTAAGTTGTTATAGAAATATAATCTCAATGACTTTGATCGTAATGCTATACTTCGGATGAATGTTCATCACACCATTACACTAATGTTGTGATCCCGTTATTAACAACATCCAATGTCCATGATCAGGAAACCTTGATCATCTTGTTAATCAACGAGCTAGTTTATGAGAGAGGCATAACTAGGAACTTTATGTTTGTTTATTAAACACACATGTATTAACATTTCGTATTAATACAATTATAGCATGCAAAATAAACATCTATCATATACTTGGAATACACATAATAAACACTTTATTATTGCCTCTCAGGGCATATTCCCTTCAGAATGAGCTTCGATGTGGAAGAGAGGGCTGGCGATGAAGCAGCTGGAGGAAGGTGGAGGTCGGAGGGGGTGGGAGGCAAAGAGGCGATGGGGGGATATAGGTGGGATGATACAAATTTACCACATATACCCCTCTATTATTGAAGTGCTCCTCTGGTCCTTGTTTCTAGGTAAGGGATAGAAGAGGAATTTTCATTCGAAAAAAGGGGCGGGATTTTTGAATAGATGCGAGGGATGTTTTGGTGATGTGCAGAAATTTTGAGGTTGAAGCTTTCGACGTACACTACTCCAATATAGCCGCTACTCACGTGCTGGCCCTGTCTGGACCCACACGCCAGCGACAGCATGCTTACCAGCATTTAAATGAGTTTCCACACATTTGCCGAAATTGATAAGCATTATATTTTGAAAGCTTTCAAACAAGATGACCAAGGTCACGGCCATATCCCTGCCATAGTTTATGATAACGTGTCCATATTTTGTAGATCGGTGCATCTTGGCATTTCAAGCAATGTTTACAAAAGGATATTATGGGTCATTTGATTAATATATAATGCCCTGCTTGGTCAGGGTCATTTACGGGATAGGGATTTAGGGTTTAGGGTATTTTCAGTAATGTTTGAGCTTTTATGCATGATACGTGTTTTGGGTTTTAGGGTTTCGGGTTTAGGTTTTAGGTATTTAGGGGTTTAGGGTTTACGACTTCGGGAATTTTCAATAAAGTTTGAGCTTTATGCATATTTTCATGGAAAAGAATGACTTAGTAATAATTTAATAATGAAAGTATTTCAAATTTTGATCTATAAGTGCATGATACACGGTTTGTTAGGGTTTATGGGTCGAGGGTTTAGGGTTTTAGTATCGAGGGTTTAGGGTTTTTGTTTTTTAGGGGTAGTTTAGCGTTTAGGGTTATGTCCGAGCTTAGGGTTAGGGTTTGAGGGTTTACGGTTTTTAGGGGTATAGGGCTTAGGGTTTAGGCTTTAGGGGGTTAGGGTTTAGGGAATTTTCAATAATCTTTGAGCTGTCGTGAATTAGAATGGCGTTAGCACAATTTAATGGAAGTATCTCAAATTTAAATCTATAAGCGCATGATACCTGATTGGTCAAGGTTTAGGGTTATAGGGTTTAAGGTTTAGTTTTTAGGGAATTTTCAATAATAACGTTCAAGCTTTATGCTTAGATTCATGGAATGAAATGGTGTTCGCATAAGTTAATGAAAGTATATCTCAAATGTTGATCTATAAGTGGATGATATGCCTGCTTAGTCAGGGTCATTTAGGGGTTTAGGGTTTTGGGAATTTTGAATAATCTTCAAGATTTATGCTTATATTTGTGGAACATAATGGCTTCACTGCAATTTAATGAAAGTATCTCAAATTTGGATCTATAAGTGCATGCTACCTAGTTGGTTAGGGTTTAATTATGGGTTGAGGGGTTTAGGGTTTTAGTATTTAGGGGCTGAGGGTTTAGGTTTTAGGGGTTGTTTAGGGTTTATGGAATTTAGGGGTTGAGGTTTTAAGTTTTTAGGGTTGTTTAGGGTTTCGGGAATTTTCAACAAAGTTCGAGATTTATTCTTATATTCGTGGAATAGAATCACTTACACCAATTTGAATAATGAAAGTATCTCAAATTTTGATATATATAAGTGCATGATACATGCTTGGTTAGGGTTAGGGGTTGAGGGTTTACAATTTTTAGGGTTTAAGGGTATAGGGATTAGGGTTGAGGGTTTAGGGTTTTTAGGTTTTAGGGTATATGGCTTAAGGTTTAGGTTTTAGGTTGTTAGGGTTTAGTGAATTTTCAATAATGTCATGCTATATGCCTATATTCGTGAAATAGAAAGGTGTTAGTGCAATTTAATGAAAGTATCTCAAATTTTGATATATAAGTGCATGATACCTAGCCTGCTTGGTCAGGGTTTAGGGTTAAAGGGTTTAGGGTTTAGGGGTTTAAGCTTTAGGTTTTATGGCATTTTCAATAATGTTCAAGCTTTATGCTTAGATTCGTGGAAAGGAATGGCTTTAGCATACTTCAATAAAAGTATATCTCAAATGTTGATATATAAGTGGATGATATATACCGGCTTGGTCAGGTCCATTGAGGGGTTTAAGGTTTAACTTATAGGGCATTTTCAATAATGTTCAAGTTTTATGCTTACGTTCGTGGAATGGAATGACATTAGCATAATTTAATGAAAGTATATCTCAAATGTTGATCTATAAGTGGATGATATACCTGCTTGGTTAGGGTCGTTTAAGTCTTTAGGGTTTTAGGGTTTAGGGGTTTAGGGAATTTTCAATAATGTTCAAGCTCCATGCTTATATTTGTGGAACATAATGGCGTTACCGCAATTTAATGAAAGTATCTCAAATTTTGATCTATATTTAATGTTCAATCTCATGCCACAGGATGACATCAAGATTATCTAACTTAGGCCAAGTTTTATGCTCTTTATGCTACCTTTAAATATCTTTCTAAAATCTACAGGTCACTAAGTAAACTCTAATAGAAAGCTTTGATAAAGAAATAAAATATCTAAGCTTGCAAATAAAACTAGGATTGGGGATCAAGTGGTGTAAGCTTGCAAGTAAAACTTGCATGGTTTAGCTTGCTAAGATAGTAGTATAAGCTTGCTAAGTTGCACGTGTTAGCTTGCCTTGTGCAGAGCAGTGGTTGAAGTTCTCCTCGGCGTCTTCCTTATAGTATCCTCATTCCTCCTCATATCCTTGGTCGGTACTAGCGTCTATAAATAAATACGAGGTACATAATCACCAAACAATACTTAACTAATTATATTCATCACACCAAGGTTCACACTAGATCATCTAGCATCATCACTATTATTACTAGATGGCTGCATCATCAGCGTAGAGAGAGGTTCGGACAATGGAGCCCTTCCACGAAGCTTCTTAAGATGTCCTTGCTCGGTTGCCTAGCGGAGAATGTGCTGAAGAGGGTCAATGGCTAGCACAAAAAGGAGAGGAGAGAGAGGGGGTCCCCTTGACGAAGTCCTCTATCATGCTTCATTAGGTCACCGATAATGCCATTGAAGAGCACCCACGATGTTGAGGTGCAGAGGATGGCCATAATCCAATCCCGTAATTTTCTTGGGAAGCCATAGTGTTGAAGCAAATCCATCTAATAGTCCCATCTAACCGAGTCAACAACTTTTTTTATGCCAAGCTTGAATAGAAGCATTGGCATTTTTTGTCTTATGGAATTTCCTTGTCAAGTTCCTCACATATGAAAGTTATCATGAATGCTTCTATTTTTAATGAAGGCACTTTGGGCATTAAAGATAAGCTTGCACATGTGACGTGCAAGTCTACTAGCCATCATCTTCGTGATTAGCTTTGTTATTGCATGAATGAGGCTAATGGGGAGAAAATCGGTGATATCATCGGCTCCCTCTTTTTTTGGTATAAGGGCGATGTTGGCGGAGTTGAGCCAATGCAGCTCATCAGTATGTATGTTTGAGAATTGGTTGATGACCACCATGATATCCGTCTTGATTGTGTTCCAACAAGCGTTGAAGAAAGCACCCGTGTAGCCATCTGATCCCGGAGCCTTGTCGCAAGCGGTGTTGTCCACCGCGATTTTGACCTCCTCCTCCTCCGAGAAAGGATCACAAATCCCACTAAGGTCGCATTGGAGGGTTGGGATTATATCCCAATTAAAGTCCTTGGTGCGAGGGGATCCTCTTTGTGAAAGTGGTTGTGGATAATGGTCTTCTTTTGGTCATGCTCCATGACACGACCACTATTGTGTTTGAGGCGGTGAATGTGGTTTTTCCTCGTCTGAGCATTAACGCGAAGGTGAAAGTATCGCGTGTTTGCATCGCCTTCCTTTAGAATGGTGATCCTAGAGGCTTGTTTTTTCTTGATCTTTCAAGCATCGTCAACCCAACGACCCTCCTCTTTAATCTTGTCCTTGAAGGGTTTCGCAGCATAGTAAATCAAAATTTTCTACGGATGCGAACAGAGGGAAAGCCAAGATCTAATCTAGGAGATGCAAACAATGAGAGAGATTGGATTAGATCTTCATACCCTTGAATATTTGCACAATGAGCGTTAAACGGGCGTGGGTGATGTAGTCGACTGCTTATCCTCCTCGCGATCCGATACGATCTAGCACCACAAGTGGTAGTGCCTCCGTGAGATGCACACGTGCAGCACCTCGACGTCTCCTCCTTCCTCGGTCCAGCAAGTATGGTGGAGAGAAGGATTGGATCTACAACACGACGGCGTGGTGTATATGGTGGAGAGTTTCTGCAGCAGGGCTTCGCTGCACGTCGGGAGGGAGAGAGAGGAGGCGGCCAGCTAGCTCTTGGAGGGGAAGGTGTGGGGGGGTGCGCCCCACCAGCCCTCTTTATATAGAGGGGTGGGCGGCTGCCCTTGCCCCTCCCCCAAGCCAAAACCGGCGGCCACAAGGAGGAGGAGTTGGGGGCAAGGAAACCCCCCCCCCCTTCTAGAAGGTCTAGATTAGGGTTTTATCCCTCTTGGCCGGCTGGGCCCTATGGGGCCTTGTGCCCCTGGCCCAATGCGGCCAGGGAACTCCCTCATAGGCCCAATGCCCCCTCCCGGAAGGTGTGGCCACGTTGGTCCCCTTCCAGAAGGTTCTAGAAGCTTCCGGTACAATACCGATTAACCTGCAACAATTCCGAACTCCAAAAACTGCACTGCCTTATATGAATCTTATTCTCCGGACCACTCTGGAACCTCTCGTGATGTCCCGGATCCCATCCGAGACTCCGAACAAAAACTCATAAACCAATTATCCAATCTATCCTAGCGTCGAGACACGTTAAGTGTGTGACCCTGAGTTCGAAAATATGCGACATGATCTTCTATCAATAATCAACAATGGGTGGAAACCCATATTGACTCCCACACATTCATCGATGATCATATCGGATGAACCACGATGCCAGTTCAATCAATCCCATATATATATTCCCTTCGTCTCGCGATATTTTACTTGCCGAGATTTGATCGTCGATGCGTCATACCTAGTTCAATCTCGTTCACGGCAAGTACTTTACTGTTCGTAATCCGATATCACTTTGTGATTAACTCCTTAACCACATGCTTGCAAGCGGTGTTGATATCGATTACCGAGTGGGCCCGAAGTATATCTCTCTGACTTGGGAGGGACAAATCCCATATCGATACATACAACCCAACATATACTTTCCGATCACCTGAGAGACACCTTTATGATCACCCTCTCATAGGATGACGTTTGATGACCTCAAAGCTTTCTTCCGATACCAGGGAGTTGTATTATCTCATGGTCCAAGGAATACAATATTTGACATAAGAAAAGCTTCGCAAAGACGAACACGATCTAATTGCTTCGCTTAGTTTGGGTCTTTCTATCATATCATTCTCCCAATGATATGATCTCATTATTAATTGACAACTCATGTCCATGGTTAGGAAACCTTAACCATCATTAATCAATGAGCTAGTCCATAGAGGCGTACTAGGGACACAGTGTTGTTCACAAACCACACAAGTATTAAAGTTTCCACTTAATACAATTCTAGCATGGAATATAAACATTATCATGAACAAGAATTATAATAATAACATCTTTATTATTGCCTCTAGGGCATAATTCCAGTCTCCCACTTGCACTAGAGTCAATAATCTAGTTTACATCGGCAACAATCTCACACCATGGCAATCGAGGTGCTGATCATGTTTTACACGTGGAAGAGGTTTAGTCAATGGATCTGCGACATTCGGATCTGTATGTACTTTGCTAATCTTCGATCTCCATCGTTATATAATCTCGGATTATATGAAACTTGATTGATATGCTTGGTCTTTGGATGATATCTTGGTTCCTTAGCGAGTGCTATGGCGCCAGTGTTGTCACACAATATCTCCAGTGGGTCCAATGCACTTGGAACCACGCCAAGCTCAGTGATGAAGTTCCTGATCCAAACTCCTTCACTTGACGCTTCTGTAGTAGCCATGTATTCCGCTTCTACTGTAGATCCCGCGATCACGCTTTGCTTGCAGCTTCTCCAGCTCACAGCTCCTCCATTCAAAATATACATGTATCCTGTCTGAGATTTAGAATCGTCCTTGTCGGTGTCAAAACTAGCATCGACGTAACCTTTTACGACGAGTTTTTCATCACCCCCATAGACTAAGAACATTTCTTTAGTCCTATTTAGGTACTTTAGGATGTTTTTCCCGGCTGTCCAGTGTTCCACACCTGGATCACTTTGATATCTGCTCGTCAAACTAAGAGCATTGGACACATCCGGTATAGTACACAACATGGCATACATGATGGAACCTATGGCCGAGGCATAAGGCACTTTGCTCATAGCTTCCCTATCATTTACCATAGCTGGACACTGAGCCTTGCTCAATATCTTGCCTGACAACATAGGCACTAAACCTTTCTTTGCCTTATCCATTCTGAACCTTTTCAGAACTTTGTCTAGGTATGTACTCTGGCTTAAAGCTATCAGGCGTCTTTGTCTATCTCTATAGATCTTGATGCCCAATATATAAGCAGCTTCACCTAGGTCTTTCATTGAAAAACACTTGTTCAAATAACTCTTCACATCGTTAAGCATGTTGATGTCATTTCCAATAATCAATATGTCATCCACATATAGTACCAGAAACGTCACCGAGCTCCCACTCACTTTCTTGTAGATACAAGCTTCGTAGAAATTTGGAACGAATCCAAAGCTCTTGATCACTTGATCAAAACGAAGGTTCCAACTCCGAGATGCTTGCTTCAGTCCATAAATAGAACGCTGAAGTTTGCATACTTTATCAGCATCCTTAGGATCGACAAAACCTTCGGGTTGCATCATATACAACTCTTCATCAATGTTGTCATTGAGGAACGTAGTCTTGACATCCATCTGCCATATTTCATAATCATGAAACGCAGCAATTGCTAATAAAATCCGAATGGACTTAAACATCGCTGCGGGAGAGAAAGTCTCATCGTACTCAACACCTTGAACTTGTCGAAAACCTTTCGCGACAAGCCGTGCTTTATAGACGGTAACATTACCATCCGCGTCCGTTTTCTTCTTGAAGATCCATTTGCACTCAACGGCCTTTCGGTCGCTAGGAGGGTCCACCAAAGTCCATACTTGGTTTTCGCTCATGGATCCCAATTTGGATTTCATGGCTTCTAGCCATTACTCAGAGTCTGGGCTCATCATCGCTTCCTCATAGTTCGTAGGTTCACTGTCTTCTACTAACAAGACATTCAAGACAGCGTTGTCGTACCACTCAGGAGGGGCACACGACCTTGTCGACCTGCGACGTTAAGTAGCAGCATCGTCCGAAGCTTCATGATCCTTGTCATTAGCTTCCTCTATTGTTCGTGCAGGCGGCACTGGAACCATTTCAGGTGCTGCGCTACTCTCCAATTCAAGAGAAGGTTCAATAACCTCGTCTAGCTCTACTTTCCTCCCACTCACTTCTTTCGAGAGAAACTCCTTATCAATAAAGGAACCGTTCTTTGTGACAAACACTTTGCCTTCGGTTCTGTGATAGAAGGTATACCCAATAGTTTCCTTAGGGTATCCTATGAAGACGCATTTCTCCGCTTTGGGTTCGAGCTTGTCCGGCATCAACTTCTTGGCGTAAAGCGCATCCCCAAACTTTAAGAAACGACAACTTAGGTTTAGCACCAAACCACAGTTCATATGGTGTTGTCTCAACGGATTTAGATGGTGCCCTATTTAAAGTGAATGCAGCAGTTTCTAATGCATAACCCCAAAATGATAACGGCAAATCAGTAAGAGACATCATTGATCGGACCATATCTAATAAGATTCGATTCCGGCGTTCAGACACACCATTGCGCTATGGTGTTCCGGGTGGCGTGAGTTGCGAAACGATTCCGCTTGCTTTAAGATGCGTGAGAAAATCATAACTCAAATATCCACCTCCACGATCGGATCGTAGAAACTTAATCTTTCTGTTATGATGGTTCTCCAATTCATTCTGAAATTTTTTGAACTTTTCAAATGTTTCAGATTTATGTTTCATTAAATAGATATACCCATATCTACTTAAGTCATCGGTAAAAGTGAGAAAATAGCGATATCCACCGCGCGTCGAAACACTCATCGGTCCGCATACATCTGTATGTATGATTTCCAACAAGTCCGTTGCTCGCTCCATCATACCGGAGAACGGGGTTTTGATCATCTTGCCCATGAGGCATGGTTCGCATGTGTCAAATGATTCAAAATCAAGAGACTCCAAAAGTCCATCAGAATGGAGTTTCTTCATGCGCTTTACACCAATATGACCTAGACGACAGTGCCACAAATAAGTAGTATTATCACTATCTACTTTGCATCTCTTAGCCTCAATGTTATGGATGTGTGTTTCATCCCTTTCGAGATTTAGAAGAAATAAACTATTCACAACAGGTGCATGACCATAAAATATGTTACTCATATAAATAGAACAACCATTATTCTCCGATTTAAACGAATAACCGTCTTGCAATAAACACGATCCAGAAATAATGTTCATGCTCAACGCAGGCACATAATAACACTTATTAAGGTTTAAAACTAATCCCGAAGGTAAAACTAAGGAGAGCGTGCCGACGGCCATCACATCAACTCTTGATCCGTTGCCAACGCGCATCGTCACCTCATCCCTCGCAAGCCGCCGTCTATTTTGTAGCTCTTGTTTTAATGTTACAAATATTAGCAACTGAACCAGTATCAAATACCCAGGCACTACAACGAGGGCTAGTAAGGAAAACATCAATAACATGTATATCAAATATACCTTTGATGGTGCCAGCCTTCTTGTCCGCTAAGTACTTCGGACAGTTGCGCTTCTAGTGACCCTTGTCCTTGCAATATAAGCACTCAGTGTCCCACTTAGGACCAGACCTGAGCTTCTTCTCAGCAGGGGCAACGCGCTTATCGCTGCCTTTCTTGAAGGGCTTCTTTGCACCCTTACCTTTCTTGAAGGTGGGGGGCTTGTTGACCATCAACACATGATTATTCTTTTTGATATCCACCTCCGCTACTTTCATCTTAGCGAAGAGCTCAGTGATCATATCAGTGGAACCAATCTGATTGTGAGCAACTACAAAACTTTTGTAGCTAGGAGGGAGTGACTGCAGAACTCTGTCAATCTCGAGCTCCTCTGGAATCTTGCAGTACAGTTGCTCAAGGCGTTGAGTGTAGCCCGACATCTTAATGGCGTGCTCACTAACGGAACTCCCTTCCTCCATATTGTAGTTAAATAATTTCTTAGAGATCTCATATCTCTCAGAACGGGCTTGAGTCTGAAACATGGTTTTCAGCTCATCGAGAATCTCAAAGGGCCCGGCGAATTCCTCAAAACGATTTTGAATATCCGATTCCATAGCATACAACATGGCAATCTTAATCAAATCATAATCATCCTTGCGCGACTGATAAACAACTTTCTCATCAGCCGGCACATCTACATCAGGGGCGTCACCTAGCGCTTTCTCAAGGACATAGTCCTTTTGTCCGCCAGCGAGAATGATTCTCAGAATGCGGAACCAATTGGTGAAGTTAGACCCATTGTTTCTAAGCTTTTCTATCTCAGCAAAAACGTTGAAGTTGAAGTTGGACTTAGCCATTTGATCTATAGTATTTGCAAGTACAATTTAGACTATGTTCAGGATAAATAGTTCAACTTAATCAAATTACTAGATGAACTCCCACTAAATTCAACATCCCTCAAGTTGTTTAGTGAACATGATCCAAATTCACCACACCTAATCCGATCATCACGAGAAGAGATGTGGTTTCAATGGTGGACAACGAAGTGTCGATCATATCATTCATATGACTCATGCTTAACCTTTTGGTTCTTGTGTTCCGAGGCCATGTCTGTACATGCTAGGCTCGTCAAGTTAGACCCGAGTATTTCCGCGTGTGCAAAATTGGCTTGCACCCGTTGTATGTGAGCGTAGAGTCTATACCACCCGATCATCACGTGATGCTTGGATACGACGAACTTTCGCAACGGTGCATACTTGGGGAGAACACAGTTTTTATCTTGGTCTTTAAGTGAGGAATCATCTTATAATGCTACCGTCGCGATCTAAGCATAATAAGATACATAAAAGGATAAACATCACATGCATATAACTTTATGTGACATGGTATAGCCAATCTTCGCGCAATGATCTCCATCTTGTGCGTTTCGGCATGATCTCCATCACTCCACCATGATTGCCTCCACCACGAATAGCAACTACAACTATTGCTAACTACTTAGCGATAAAGTGAAACTATTACATGGCGCATAAGAAGTTGACACACAGGTCATACACAATTATAAAGACAACCATATGGCTCACGGTTGTGTACTCATCGACATGCAAGTCGTGAAATATTACAAAACATGATCATCGCACATTATACACATCACATCTTGGGCCATACCATATCACGAAAACTCCTGCAAAAACAAGTTAGACGCCTCTACTTTGTTGTTGCATGTTTTCGTGGCTTATGGGAGTAGATGCTAAACGATTCTTACATACGAAAGCCAACGGTGATATTATGGTTGCCAAACTCCGTGTTAATCCCATGACAACTATAGTGAAAGCGGCATCCACCGGCGCATGTGTGGAACAAGCCACACGTCAAGTCGGAGCGGTCTCATGACGACGGCGCCAGAGGTTGGCCTGGACCGCTTCAATCTCACTATCCAGCGTCATAAGAAGAACACAAACAAGAGGCTTGCAACAGAAAACATCAACGCCGCAACAACCATGTTGCGTTCTACTCGTGAAACACATCTACGCATAGATCTAGCTCGATACCCTTTGAAGGGTTTCGGCATAGTAAATCAAAATTTTCTACGGATGCGAGCGGAGGAAAGCCAAGATCTAATCTAGGAGATGCAAACAACGAGAGATATTGGATTAGATCTTCATACCCTTGAAGATTCACCTGCAAGCGTTAACGCCGAACGTGGGTGATGTAGTCGTACTCTTCTCCTCGCGATCCGATCCGATCTAGCACCACAAGTGGCAGTGCCTCCGTGAGATGCACACGTGCAGCACCTAGACGTCTCCTCCTTCCTCGGTCCAGCAAGTATTGTGGAGAGACGGGTTGGATCTACAACACGACGGCGTGGTGTATATGGTGGAGAGTTTCTGCAGCAGGGCTTCGCCTGCAATCGGGAGGAGAGAGAGGAGGCGGCAGACG
Source organism: Avena longiglumis (assembly GCA_030063025.1). Lineage (NCBI taxonomy): Eukaryota > Viridiplantae > Streptophyta > Magnoliopsida > Poales > Poaceae > Avena > Avena longiglumis. Next base: position 26,195,366 of record CP125976.1, read on the forward strand.
GCTAGCTCTTGGAGGGGAAGGTGTGGGGGGGTGGTGCACCCCCAGCCCTATTTATATAGAGGGGTGGGCGGCTGACCTTGCCCCTCCCCCAAGCCAAAACCGGCGGCCACAAGGAGGAGGAGTGGGGGGCAAGGAAACCCCCCCCCCCTTCTAGAAGGTCTAGATTAGGGTTTTATCCCTCTTGGCATTTGGGCCCTATGGGCCTTGTGCCCCCGCCCAATGCGAGGGCACTCCCTCATAGGCCCAATGCCCTCCCGGAAGGTGTGGCCACGTTGATCCCCTTCGGAAGGTTCTAGAAGCTTAGGTACAATACCGATTAACACGGAACAATTCCGAACTCCAAAAACTGCCTTATATGAATCTTATTCTCCGCACCACTCGGAACCTCGTGATGTCCGGATCCCATCCGAGACTCCGAACAAAAACTCATAAACCAATTATCCAATCTATCCTAGCGTCGAGACACGTTAAGTGTGTGACCCTGCGGGTTCGAGAATATGTAGACATGATCTTCTATCAATAATCAAGCAGTGCAAACCCATATTGACTCCCACACATTCATCGATGATCATATCGGATGAACCACGATGCCGAGATTCAATCAATCCCATATATATTCCCTTCGTCTCGCGATATTTTACTTGCGAGATTTGATCGCTTGCCGTCATACCTAGTTCAATCTCGTTCACGGCAAGTACTTTACTCGTTCCGTAATCCGATATCACTTTGTGATTAACTCCTTAACCACATGCTTGCAAGCGGTGTTGATATCGATTACCGAGTGGGCCGGTATATCTCTACGACTTGGGGACAAATCCCATCTCGATACATACAACCCAACAGATACTTTCCGATCACCTGAGAGACACCTTTATGATCACCCTCTCATAGGATGACGTTTGATGACCTCAAAGCTTTCTTCCGATACCAGGGAGTTGTATTATCTCATGGTCCAAGGAATACAATATTTGACATAAGAAAAGTTTCGCAAAGACGAACACGATGACACGATCTAATTGCTTCGCTTAGTTTGGGTCTGTTGTAACACCCTCAGAATCGGACCTATGCAAGTTTGGGCACAATTCACCAAACCCGCATAGAAACGATTCAAAGGTGCCACCAGCACTTTCGGGTGGAAAACGATAATAACATTACACAACAGTCCTCGATGGGACCCAGCAGATATATATAACAATGACTCAAAGAGTCAAGAATACGTATAATATGCAAAGATCCAAATCACCTTGAAAGCGATAGGCGTCCAACTCTGAACAAGATGCAAATGGGGCTAAGAGCCTCAAGAATAACCAATGGCGTCCATAACCCTGCCCGAGCCAAGCGGAAGGGTAACCACCTTAACGGCGTCGATCTCAAAACTGCGTAAACAAAAGGGTGCGACAAAGGCAAAGCGAAAACAAAGAAGGAGCGTCGATCGAGGCGATACGGCGAGGCTAGAATTCGGTCCTCGCCTACATAGGTATGGTGGTGGCCGGCGGCAGATGCACTAAACAACCTATAGAGACTGATAACCAGCGGTTTTCAGAGAGGGTGAGGATTACCTAACGGATCCAACTGAAGCTATCATCAAACAAACCCATCCTGGCGTTCCCTCGTAACCAAACGAGGAAGTCAACCGAGGAACTCACATTGGCGATTTCTTGATTCGATTATAGTTGCGGCACTTTACTAGTCGTTATAGATAATCGTCACGATAACATAAGCGATGGGCCCTTTAGTTAATCATTCCGTTGTAGTTGCAGCAATTACTAATCGGATATGAATAGCATGAGATATCCCATAAACCCAGCAGTTGTTGGTACTTTTATTCAGCCAATTGTTGTAGTTGCAATACTTACTAGTCGATACATTTGTCATGGCGACAACCAAACAACAATTGTGGGCGATATTAGCCATTCCGTTATAGTGAAGCTGATTACTAGTCATTATAAAGTCAAATTTATAGCGAGAACTTTAGTTATGCTTGTCTATGATCGAGATCTTTGTGCTCCAAGTCGTCCATATCCATGACACGGCTTTGAAAGTTTTACCCGGCCGGGTGCACCAATAGCAACACACGCTCGATCAACCTCGGAAAAACCAAATCAAAACCCAACGAGGCTTTCACGATGAACAATCACAGATTCGAAATATTTGGGGCCACCTTGGAGTACACCATAGCGAAGTAAGCTAGCTCGAGACGGACCCCAAAGTTTGTGGGCGTGTAACGATGCAGGTCCCCAAGCGGGCTGTCGATACCACGTAAACGGGTCACAAGTCCTAAAGCGATGCGAGGTGCATTACCTCGCTGTCGTAAATAAAGCAGTAAAGCATGGCATAAGTACAAGATAGTAAATAAAACCCCAAACTAGTTTGTGGCCCCAAGAAATAAGACTGAATCAAGCTCTGGCTCAGGGGGGTCCCATATACCTCCCGGATGTGGATAGCGCGATAAATCAAGGAACAGGTATCAAGTACTCGGGGTCTTACGGGACACAAGTGGGCGTTCAGAAACCAAATATTATCTATCACCCACCGATGCCTCTGCTTATTCAATTTTAGTTGTTAAACAGAAATTAAAGTGACGATAAGTAAAGCTAGAATCATCTCCAACATCAACATGCGGCAATACATCAAGCGTATGTTCGACGACACGCACTTGAGCAAGCGACTACGCGCAAGTCCCACTATCTACCAAACAACAGGTAATAGGATGTGTCCAAGGCAATATAGGGCTCACGGTATATCACAGTGCGAAACTAAAGCATCGCAAAGACGATAGCAATAGATCAACAGGAGGGAAGTAAATACTATAAAAGTAAGATAGGTAGAAAGGGGGGAATGCTCGCCTGAAAACATTGTCGAAGGTTTTATCCGAAGCTCGGGCGAAGCTCACATCAACTCAACGGCCTTATCCGCGAAGAACCAAATCACTAGAAGAAACACCGGATGCAATATTTAATAAAACGGCAGAAGATCGGCATGATGCATGTATGATGGATGACATGACAAAGGTGCGATGCAATTAGGTCAAATTAAGTGGAACCGGGGTCCCGACAATTAATTAGCAGGTTCAAGTTATTTAGAAAACTCCCGCAAGTTAAATGTTGTTTAACATGGTAGAAGATAGCACTGGGTTCGCTACACAAATTTAAATGAGGCCGATATGAGACTAGATTTGCCCGCATATGGGCCCCATATTTAGTTATTAGGTGAATCGGCATAAGGCCCCCAAACCAATGCTATGCATGCGGGAATGACAATTTAATATGCAACAAGTTGTTATTATGTTATAAAATAAGGTTCCGAGGAAAAGGGTCACACTTTAGGGTTCTCGACGATCTTGGGGGGTTTCCGGGGTTCGAGGTTCCAGGGTTCGACGGATCTGTCTCGACGGGATCGTTCTCGGAAAGGGGTAGATCTTGGCGGTGCGAGGGTCTTGTCGGGTCCGCGCTTCGGATTCCGTGCGGCGTTCCTGACGCTCCGTGTCGAAGTCCTTGAGGTTTTCTCCTTATGCACCGGTGGCGAACTTCGGGCAGCGTCGGGTCCTCGGGGAAGTACTAGTCGCACTCGGTCGGAGTCCTTGAATCCGGGAAGGGAAACTTGATACGACTCCGGGTTCGGGATCGGCCTTCGTGTTCGGGGTCTCGGCGTCTTTAGGGTCCGAGAACCGCTTCGGAATCCGGGAGACGATCTTGGCGCTCGATGTCCGGGAGGCAGTCCTTGGAGTCCTGGACGAAGACCTTGTCGGTGGCCTTACGAGTGGCACCGTGCTCGTTCTTTGGATCATCATCGACGGAGTCATGTAGTTGTGGCAGCGGGCAAGGCTCCTCTTCACACGGGCAACAGCGCCATGCCACCACATTTCACATCAACCGGGAGTGACTCAAGGCACCTCTTGGTTGAAGCGAGCAGGCAAGAACAGCCCAGGCTTGCAGCGTCTTGGACAAAGTACTTGGCCTTGACCGGAAGGGCGAGAACATGGCGGCAGACGGGGCCAGCTGCGAAGGCGGCTCGGGCGGCGGGAGACGACGGTCGACGAGGCCGGCCGGAGCCGAGAACGGCGGCGGGCGAGGGCGGCCGAAGCTTAGCGATGCCGGGCCGGGCTGGCCGGGCGAACCGGAGGCGTCGGCGCTTCGAGGGGCAGCGAAGTCGGCTGTGGCGGTAGCGATGGGTTGGTGCGGAGGCGAGTGGAGGACCCGGCTGGCCAGCCCGGAGGCGGTTACGAGCGCGAGGCTCGAGGCGGATCTTGCGTGGAGGCGGAAGCGGCGGTGGCGGCCGGCAAGTCCGTAGCCGGGCGAGGCGGCGACAGGAAGATCAGCTGGGCCGGAGCTGAGGCGGAGGAGGCGAGGCAGGACGCTGGGAGAGGAGCGAGCGTGGGGAGGCTCGCGGAGAGGAGGTGGCGGGCGAGAGGAGGCCACAGGGCGGAGCTGCTGGGAGGAGGAGAGGAGGCGTCAGTGGGGGGTGGGGCAGTGGAAGAGGAACAGGGCGTGGGCCGAGGCGGGGAGTGGGGCGCATGGGCAGCGTGGGGCCCAGCGGTGGCCAGTGGATGTAAACCGCGTCTGGGTGCGTGTAGCGTGGCGTGCTGGGCCGGTTGGTGGGGGTGGGGAGAGATGGGGCCATAGGGAAGAGAGAGGGGATAGAGAGGGGTAGGGTGAGAAAGAGAGAGAGGGGAAGGGGCTGGGGGAGGCGCTGTGCGCGCATGTGTGCTGTGTGAGCTGGAGGGGAGCTGAGTGGAGGGAGGGATGAGAGGGGGTAGGACAAGTGGCAGTTTGTGAGTGGTGAGTGGGTGAGGGAAGGTGAGGTGGAGCAAGGGGAGTGGCCAGGGTGATGTGGCCAAGGAGGGTGGGTAGATTTTTAGGTGGGTTTAGGATTAGATGGGGTAGGCAGGTTGGACCGATTAGAAAATCTGGGGCGGTCGTTCGGGTCGGGTTGGCCCGTTCGACTGCCCCTACTAAAATAAATAAATCTTTTATTTAATTTAATTGGGCCGTCTGCAACCCGACAGCAACAAAACAAAATAATCCGGAGACCCGGGGTTTTGGCGTTTGAATAAGATGGGCGTTTAGGAAACAAAGACGGGTTTTGCAAACATAGTTTTATGCAAACAATGCATGATGATAACGATGCAATGCACAAATTCAACGCGATTTTCTAGTAGTGGTTTTGCGGGATGCCACATCTGTCCATCATATCATTCTCCCAATGATATGATCTCATTATTAATTGACAACTCATGTCCATGGTTAGGAAACCTTAACCATCATTAATCAATGAGCTAGTCCATAGAGGCGTACTAGGGACACGGTGTTGTTCACAAACCACACAAGTATTAAAGTTTCCGCTTAATACAATTCTAGCATGGAATATAAACATTATCATAAACAAGAATTATAATAATAACATCTTTATTATTGCCTCTAGGGCATAATTCCAACAGTATCCCACTTGCACTAGAGTCAATAATCTAGTTTACATCTGGCAACAATCTCACACCCATGGCACTGAGGTGCTGATCATGTTTTACACGTGGAAGAGGTTTAGTCAATGGATCTGCGACATTCAGATCTGTACGTACTTTGCTAATCTTCAGATCTCCATCTGCTATATAATCTCGGATTATATGAAACTTGCGGTTTATATGCTTGGTCTTTGGATGATATCTTGGTTCCTTAGTCCTAAGCTCTCTCTCATCATTGTTAATGGCTCTAATTTCTTGTGCAATGTCCAAGAGAAGGATAATCTCCAACGCCATATGGATCTCAACTTTGGCTTTGGAGAAGATACTTTTACTCCATATCTTCCACTTTTTCCAGGTGCTCTTGATCTTGTGAAATTGGCATTGACAAGGTTTCCTATGAATAGTTTACTCATTGCATTATTTATTTACACCTCCATGAAGCCGAACATTTTGATCTAAAAGTTCTCAAAGCTGAAGGACTTAGACTTCTTTGGCCCAGACTCATTTGCAAGGAGTAATGGGCAATGATCGGATAAGGATGATGAAACGGCGTGAAGGATGTGGTTAGAGAAAGTGATGTCCCAATCTTCATTGCAAAAAAAGGTGTCGAGCTTCCTCATAGTTGGGTCTTATTGCTCATTGCTCCAAGTGAATTTCCGATTTTGGAGATGAATTTATTTGAGGTCGCAAATATTGAGGGCATTTCGAAAATGGACAATACGACTTCGACTTCCGTTGGCTCTATTCTTGTCTCTTGCTCGAAATCTCCATTGAAAATCCACCTTGTACCAGCTGGCGGTTTTGATGCAACGAGCTCTGCGAAGAAAGCATATTTTAGGTTCCCATAGGTTGGCCCGTAGACGGTGGTGAGCTTGAAGGTGATGTCCGATCCAACAATTGCGACGGCACTTTTTCTTTGGTCCCCCTTCTTTCAAACTTTAACAAATAAAAACTTGATACCGATTGTTTAGAAGACCTTATGAATCCACCCGAACTCCTTATGGTCCTCTTAGATGTATACTCACTGTATACGTATACTTATGTGACTGCGGAAGGCAAAAATCGAAAGTTATATAATAGCAACAAAAAAATTTAAAATATGAAATGCAAAGACGTTAATCATTATAATGGGAGGTGGAATCAGCCGACCGAAACATGGATTATATCCAGTTCGACCGAGTACACATATACGGAGATATATATGGCCTCACTATGACACACACGCTTTTTGACATGTGGTCAAAAGACACGGCAAAGTTCTTTCGGAACAGGGCAAAGGATTTGTCGTGTGTATACAGACGGTAAATGCCACACGACAACGTTTGCCATGGCAAAGACCCTTTGCCGTGTGTTTTATAAATAAGACACGGCAAAGTCTTTGCCGTGTGTCTTACGGGTAGACACGGCAAAGTAAAGTAAGATGACGTTTCCGTAGAGATGACGATGTCTATTCTTTGCCGTGTGTCTTCTCGAAAAGTACACGACAAAGAAGCTGTCTTTGCCGTGTGTCTCCTCGAAAAGTACACGGCAAAGAAGTTGTCTTTGCCATGTGTCTCGTGGAAAAAGTACACGGCAAAGAAACTTTTTTTTTTAAATCAATTTTGTTTCAAACTTTTTTGAATATTATTTACTTGATAATCTCATATAGGATATTTTAACCGTTTGTATATTAAATATTAGGTAAAATTGCACTTATAATCAAACTTCTCCTATGGTCACCCATCCTAACACTACTCTAGCTCTAGCACGCTTAACTTTTTTGTTCCTTTCGAATGAGCTTCCGAGAAAAAATCATACCTTATTGATAATACTTTTATATCAATCCTATTAACTCTTGGACCATGATGTCACACATCTCAGTTTTAGATTTCAAACAATTATTTAAGTAAACAATAATGAAAATTAATAATAATCTTGAATCCAAATAAAAAATAAAATGATTTTATTTTATTTTCTTTTTCTATTTAATATGGAATAATTCATATATTTAAATCCGTAAATCAGAATTCGAAAAATAAAATGTCTAAATTGATCAAAAAAATGTGAGGAATCAAATTATGACATCCATATAATCTTATGAAAATGGGGTGGTATCATTTTTCATTAGCCACTTGGTGGTTGCTTCATAAAACCCCACTTTTTTGTGCTCGGAAAATGGAAAATGGCTTTTTGGTGCGACGAAAAGGAAAACTTCCTTCTGCAACATTGTTCGTCATTCCATGATGCACATGCATGCATAATATGGGCACATTATCACAAACTATGCCTTGATACTAGCCATCATATTGGTCATTTGACCCGAAAGCTAGGAAACCTCGAATGAGATAGGTCATTTTGTGAAGGTTTTTTTAAGACATATTCAATATAACAAGTTTGATATTTTTCCTTGCAACCATGTCACATAATATGACACCACGCGAAGGTTTCGCATTGTTTCGATCGTTTTTTATTTTTTTATGACTCTTTTAAACTATCGACAAACTTTGTCGAACGATGGGTATGAAGATTCTTAGCTCGGAGCTGAGCCTCTCTAAACTTTCATTGGATCTCTGATAAAATAGCATTGTGAACCTAAAAATTATTTTTGTGAAAAATCATGCCCATCAGATCATGTACCTGTAGTTCATATCTGACTCACTTCCTATCGATTCGGCATGAATTTGTCTTTTTCACCTGGAGTGGACAGAAAGGTTTGAGATCCCTCCGTTGGGGCATTGTCCATTTAAGGTGGTCTAGTATTTTTGAAAAATGGGGTGGTATCATTTTGAATTAGCCATTTGGTGGTTGCTTCATAAAATCCCCCGTTTTTTACGCTCGGAAAATGGAAAATGGCTTTTTGGTGTGACGAAAAGGAAAACTTCCTCCTGCAACATTGTTCGACATTCCATGATGCACATGCATGCACAATATGGGAAGATTATCACAAACTATGCCTTGATTCTAGCCATAACATTGGTCATTTGACCCGAAAGTTAGGAAACCTCAAATGAGATAGGTCATTTTGTGAAGGTATTTTTAGAAATAATCAATATACGAAGTTTGATATTTTTCCTACCAACTATGTCATATAATATGACACCACGCAAAGGTTTTGCATTGTTTTGATCATTTTTGAATTTATTATGCATGTTTTAAACTATGGTCAAAACAGCGAGCATGAAAATTCTTATTCAATATAAATATCTAATATTTGAGTGTAGATAGATAGATCTTGTTTTTCTGCAAATTTTGATATATTATTTGTATTTTTATGAATTATAATGATTTTTTATGATTTTCCTAAGAGTAATGTGATAAAAGGCAAAAAAAAGGACTTTGCCGTGTGTACCGCGGAATACACAAGGCAAAGCCCCTTTGTCGTGTGTACTACGGAATACACACGGCAAAGGACCGGCGAGGGCACACGACAAAGAGACCATCGTCTGCGGCCGTTAGCTCCTCCCGTTAAATGGACCTGTGGGGTCACGGGTCCCACCTCGTTGCTGTGTGCCGTTGTCGACTTTCCGAGTGTATTTTCTTTGCCGTGTTCCTTTATGGGTCTTTGTCGTGTATATTTCTTTGTCGTGTTCTTTTTTAGAAATTTGCCATGTTCACGTACTTTGTCGTGTATTTTCTGAGTTACACACGGCAAAGACAGAATTTGCCGTGTTCCGGTCCGTTTGGCACACGGCAAAAACGTGTCTACACGGCAGCGACATTTTTTCCTGTAGTGCCTTGATATGGGTTTCGATGGGTCAAAATAAAATAAAATAGCCCATACAGCTTAAGGAGTACGTGCGAACAACCACACTCAAGATTTGAACCACGCTGTCATCTCAGAGTATGAGGATGCCACCTTTGGTGCCGCCCGCCAGTCTTTGTGCAAAATTGTGTAATCTTTGGCCACCATGCTAGGCAGCGATGAAAGCTTCGACGTGCTGTAGCTTCGTTTTCTTGGAGACAGACTATTTGGCAGGTAGAGGAGGCAACTAAATTGCCAACGATGTCGCGGCGCTTTGGACAGTTGAGACCTCTTGGGTCCAGCAATCCAACTAACTAAGCGAAGACGTGGGATGATTCAGTTGGAGCAGAGTCCTTCAATCATGGGAGAGGAAAAAATCAGAACCAACTAACTAAGCGCACGTCATCCCGTAAGTCTTTTTCCGTAGCAATTGCCCGTTGATCATCTAGAGTGCCGCCTTGCCAAGGCTAATGGACTAAAACGGTGCAGCTGCAATAGGTTTTCATCTAACATATTGGATTAAAGATACGACTGTGACTTTGTAGACATACAGAAGGTCATCAAGGCTGGTTGCTAGCTCCGATCCTGTGGTTGTGTCCCCAGCTTGATCAACAGCTGCCGCTCCACCGTGCTCACCAGCGCTTCGTCGACCGCCGTCGCAAGGTCACAGTCGTCTGTTAGGTATCAAGCGTTGCCGGTGACTTTAGTCCCACCTCGCTAGCGGGAGGAGGCCACGACCAGCTTATAAGGGAGAGTTTCCCTCCTCCTTTCAGTCCGGGCTTTTGGGATGGAGTGGGCTCTCCGCTGAATGTTGGGCGTGTCTTGCGTGGGCAGAAACGTCCAAACGCAACACGAGTGTGTGGAGCTGGGCCCGGGACGCTGACAATTGGTATCAGAGCCAGCACCGCCATGCCCGCCTGGGGGGCTTCCTAGGGGGATGGGGTGTTAGGTACCAGCGTTGCCGGTGACTTTAGTCCCACTCGCTAGCGGAGGAGGCCGACCAGCTTATAAGGAGAGTTTCCTCCTCCTTTCGGTCGGCTTTTGGGATGGAGTGGGCTCTCCGCTGAATGTTGGGCGTGTCGTCAGTGGGCAGAAGCGTCCAAACGCAACACGAGTGTGGAGGCTGGGCCGCCGACAATTGGTATCGAGCCAAGACCGCCATGCCGCTGGGGGCTTCCTAGGGGATGGGGTGTTAGGTACCAAGCGTTGCGGTGACTTTAGTCCCACCTCGCTAGCGGGAGGAGGCCACGACCAGCTTATAAGGAGAGTTTCCTCCTCCTTTCGGTCAGGGCTTTTGGGATGGAGTGGGCTCTCCGTGAATGTTGGGTAGTGTCTTGTGCCGTGGGCCAGGAAACGTCCAAAAGCAACACGAGTGTGTGAAGCTGGGCCCGGGACGCTGACATCGTCCAAGCGAAAAAGGACCCTCAAGGCTGCTATAGCTATGTCCGGGAGCTGTCCATTGAACAGTTGCACAAACCGGGCAATGGCAGCTTGAGTTATCTGCCCCCCTTCTCCCACAATACCAAGTCGCTGGCAAAGCACCTGTTCAGCGAGTCTGGCTATCGGCATTGTTCTCTTCTTTGCCTTGATGCTTGAGCCTTGGGCTAGAGCGATAGATGCACCGGGAAGCCGGCAAACCTAGCGATGCCAGCCAGCTGGCGTCTTCCTTCTTGTCTTAGGTAGCCTGGGAGGCGTCGAGTTGGGTGCTGGTAGCGGAGCAGCTTGGACTGGCACGAAGAGAGGCGTGAGCTGCAGCTAGGGCAAAGCTTGTGTAGGAGGCGTGGCCGCTTGAACTCGAACGTGTAAGGGCCAAAATTACTCTTTTTACTTTTTTTCTTTCATTTTAAAAATAAAGGACAAGGTTTGAAAGTTTCAGGGTACAAACAAAATCTGAAATTTTTTGCACTACATTTGTAATACGTACCCCTAATCTATAATTATGCATAAATTAAATTAAAGGCAATTAGTTCCTTTGTTTTCAACAACTTGCAATTGTATTTTATTATAACAAATCATTATTTGTTTGAACAAGTTTGCTTCTTCATCATATAAGGACCATACTTATATTTAATCTTGCAAACATCACGTAAATTATAGTTGACAATATTAAAACCAGGTGAGCATGAGCTCATAATTTTTTCAAATAAAACAATTATGCAACATTTATAAATTTAAATTCAATATTGTGTCGCAACACATGCACCGGATGTTTTCACTAAAGAGGTTTTCTATCCCGTTACAAATCGCACGGGCATCTTTCCTAGTCTAATCTAAATGGCTAGTATAAATTATATTACATGCATAGATTAAAACGTACATATATTGTACTGTGTGTAGCTGTCTGAGACTAAATAATTTGCCCGCAAACCCGTCCGGCTTGACATCCTACACACGGACACCATGTCCTACCAGGACACTACGCACTAGTTAGAAAATAAACCAGACTCTTTAATCAACATTAATTCTAACAATCTCTCCCTAATCAAAATTACCGCTAACAGTGACCTGCGGGGAAGGTGTGGGTTCCCCGCTCCACCCACTCGCCGCGAGATCCCGCCACCTCCCGCACCTGCCCGCACCTATTCCTCCTCTTCTTTCTCATTTTCGCGGCCCATCCTCCGCTGCCGCCGCCCGAATCGAGGATGAGCTCGTCGGCGCAACTCGATTTGTCCGATTCATCCTCCTCCTCGGATGATTCGGACCTCGACGAGCTGCTCCAGGACGATGACTCCGAGATCGCCATCCTCCTCCTCGCCGTCAAGGAGCTGGAGGACCGAGTGTGGCTGCTGAATCGGAGGCACGGCTCGGTCATGGGCCGCAACTACATCTACCGCAACCGCGCCCTCGGCCACGTAACCCTCATGGACGACTACTTCGCCGAGGTACCTACCTATCCGGCACATCTCTTTCGTAGGCGGTTCCGCATGCGTTCTTCTTTGTTTGTGATGATCATAGAAGATGAAAGAGGGTTAAGATTGCCCTGTTTCTATGACAATGTTGGTACACGAGTTCGTCTTGAGAGGAATCCCGATCGCGTTCAAGCTTTTCTGCAAACACATCGGGAAATTGAGGACGATCGAACTCACAACCAGCTCCTGGAGGATCTGAAGCAGCACCACTGGCAGATGCATGGCCGTCGCCACCACAACCCCAACGCCGACCCTTGATCTTGTCATGTTTTCCTTTTTACCATTTTTTTCCTGTTATGTGTGAGATGAACCGATTGGAACATTTATTTGTTTGTTTATTCATTCGGAAACTGTTGTTGTAATTTGGTTGAGACATTTGTTGTAATAATTTGGATGATTTTATGTTGATATGAGACATTTATTTGTTGTAAAATTTGGATAATTTGCATATTTGTTCATCAATCTGGTTTTGATTTTGCGCAAAACCCTTGTTTTCTTGGTCCGAGGCTGGCCGGCGGATCCGTCCACGCAGTAAAACCGCAAAACATTCTGCTTTGCGGTTTTCCTTGAGGACTGATCCGCTGTTGCGTTCGCCCATAAAACACGTTTACCGCGTCCTGTACTCGCGTTTGCAGTTTTTGCGAGTACAGATAATGTTAGAGATGCTCTAAATTGCATGGAGATTGAACAACACTATTTTGCATAACATAAAAAATTATCAGTTATCTAAGTGTTTGCGAGTTCAACAACTAAAAAGCGAGTACAAACTATGTGCCCTAGCTTCAAGACTGCGCAAACAGGTTTACACCTTAACTTACATATGAATGTATATGGTTCAACTTGGCCGGCTCAGAAAACAACAATATCCAAAATCTCCATCCCCATCCATGCATTTGAGTTTCCCTTTACCAAAAAAATATAAAATGGTAATATGTTTGCATATTGTAAATGTACGGATAAAAAGGTAAAGTAGTGATGCTCTTTTGTGGAAATCCAGAAATCCAAGCTCAAGTATTGGGATACTAGATACATGCTTTTCTCTAACATTACCGGAATTGTAGATATGTATTAGACACTACGGGAAAAAATGTCGCTGTCGTCGCTCCTCTCCTTTGCCGTGTGCCAAAAGGCCCGGAACACGGCAAAGAGTATCTTTGCCGTGTGTAAACCAAGAAGAACACGACAAAGAAAGCATACTCGGCAAATAGTCATTACACACGGCAAAGGAGGAACACGGCAAAGATATGTCGGCTTCGTCAGACGGACGGAACCGTTAAGTACTTTACTTTGCCGTGTTGATGCAGTAAACACACGGCAAAGGCTTTGCCGTGTTCCGGGCGCAAGGACACACGGCAAAGAGCCTTTGATGTGGCTATCGTTGCCGTGTGGCTTTTGCCGTGTGCATACACACGGCAAAGGCTTTGCCGTGTTCCGCGGGGCATTTGCCGTGTCTTTTTCCCACACGGCAAAGAGCCGGTGTGCCGTAGTGAGATCATGTCGTAGAATCATACTAGTACTGTAGTACTATCATATTAGTGTCGTAATGGAATGTAAGTTCATGTGTCTTAATAAGATAGTACTAAGATATGTAGGGGAATACTCACACACATGTGCTTACCAAAAAGACACATCCTTCCTAAGTATAACTTTTTGCCTAGAAACAATTGTAAATAAAAAGTACACGTGTACATGTTTCTTAAAACAAAAGGTGGGTGCGCGTGTCCCATGACACTCAGACCGGACAATATTGTCGCATAACTGAATTATGTTCCACTATTTCTGAAAGGGCATATCCGGAATGAATAAACACCCCGCCTAAAATTTATTGGCCATGTCCAAAACTAAAACGAACCTAAGTGGCACGCACATAGTTACCTCAAAATTAGAAGAGATGAAATGGAACCAAAATGGCAACAACCCTCACGGCATGTTGTTGCTCACCAAGCTAGTTAAAGGAGCTCTCATTTTTCAATAAATGTTGTGAATTATGTTCCGAGATTTTTGGAAGGGCGTATCTGGAAACAATAAATACCCCACCCAACATTTATTAGCCATATTCAAAATGGATATGTACCTGAGTGACACGTGCATAGTTCGCTCAAAATTGAAAGAGATGGAAATGAACCAAAATGGCAACAACACTAGCAACAAGTTGTTGCTCACCAAGCAAGTTAAAGGACCTCGTTTTCCAGTGATGGGAGGGGGTGGCAGCGGAGGGTGGATTTGAAACCCTAGCTGAGCTCGGGAACCATGTGAAGACAAGGAGAATGGGCAAATGGGGGTAAGGATGTGCGGGTGGGCCAAATGAATGGGTTGGTGCTATATGTACGTGTGGCATAATATGAACATAATGCGAACTATAGAAGGTATTCTTATCCTATGGAACTTGGGAAGTTGGTTCTGGGCTCGAGAAGCACGTGTGTTGTGCTTGGGGCTGCCTGGTTTATTTTCCACAACTGCTTAAGGGTAGGCCTACGCGTTCCCTGGAGGATTTGTGTTTTTTATCCCCCGGGTCCTCAGTCAACCACGTGTCCTCTTTTTTGATTAAAATCCCGCTTTTGTAGGGGCTCGTAGCATGGAAAACAAAAAAAATCTACCGCATGAACACACGATCAAGATCTAATCTATGATCAAGCCAAGATCTATCTACTAGATTGTAGCAACGAGTCGATAGAATACTAACCCTCGAAGATCCAAAACGGTTAACAAGAGCAGATTCTCGTCGGTGATGTAGTCGTACACTTGCCGATCTCAAGATCGTAGAGATCCTTCCCGCTGCGTTAAACGGCGCTTCATGATCGGTCACGTTAAATTTTCGATGAAGACCTTCATCTCCTTGTTCAAAGAAACGGAGGTTGTAGCACTCTCCTCGTGATTCCGACAGCATGACGGCGTGGTGTCGAAAGTAGAGGGAAGATCCCGCAGGGCTTCGTCTAATCCGGAGCGAGTATGGTGGAGTATGAGAGAGGGCCTTGGCGATCTAGGGTTTAGAGGCACCAAGGAGCCGTCGTAACCCTAGCCGCCGGCCACCAAGTCGTCGCCGCCGCCCTAGGGTTTTACCCTAGCCGCCGAGTTGGGGCCCTCCCCTTGCCCTAGCCGTCGGCCTAGCCCTCTCTCCTTGGTGCCTCTAAACCCTAGATCGCCAAGGCCTCTCTCATAGTCCACCATACTGCCCGCTTAAGGCGAAGCCTGCGAGATCTACCATCTACTTCCAGCATTCACGCCGTCGTCTGCTTGGAATGCGAGGAGAGTGCTACAACCTCCGCCGCTGAACAAGGGAGAGGAAGGTCTTCATCGAGTCAACGGTGACCGATCAGCGCCTGCGCCGCCCGGAACGCAAGGATCGTCTACGCTATTTCTGGAAGGGCATATCCGGAATGAATAAACACCCCGCCTAAAATTTATTGGCCATGTCCAAAACTAAAACGAACCTAAGTGGCACGCACATAGTTACCTCAAAATTAGAAGAGATGAAAAGGAACAAAAACGGCAACAACCCTCACAGCATGTTGTTGCTCACCAAGCTAGTTAAAGGAGCTCTCGTTTTTTCAATAAATGTTGTCACATAACTGAATTATGTTCCGAGATTTTTGGAAGGGCGTATCTGGAAAGAATAAATACCCCACCCAACATTTATTAGCCATATCCAAAACGGATATGTACCTGAGTGACACGTGCATAGTTAGCTCAAAATTGAAAGAGATGGAAAGGAACCAAAATGGCAACAACACTAGCAACAAGTTGTTGCTCACCAAGCTAGTTAAAGGACCTCGTTTTCCAGTGATGGGAGGGGGTGGCAGCGAAGGATGGATTTGAAACCCTAGCTGAGCTCGGGAACCATGTGAAGACAAGGAGAATGGGCAAATGGGGGTAAGGATGTGCGGGTGGGCCAAATGAATGGGTTGGTGCTCTATATGTACGTGTGGCATACTATATGAACATAATGCGAACTATAGAGGGTATTTTTATCCTATGGAACTTGGGAAGTTGGTTCTGGGCTCGAGAAGCACGTGTGTTGTGCTTAGGGTTGCCTGGTTCATTTTCCACAACTGCTTCTCAAAAGCCCACCCTAGGTTTTTTGGGTGTTTGTTTTGGCCCAAAAACACGAACCTTAACATAAACACATTGGGGTTCTTTGAAAAAATAGTAACGCATGTGCCTACGAAAAATACACTTCCTCCTTTCGAACAAATTTGTCGTGGGAGGTCACATGAACCTAAGGCATAGCTTTCGCGTAGATCAGACAATTGTTGAGGACATATATTGATGTAAAGTAAAATGTCGACATTGTGGCGGTTTTGGGTTCATCCGTTGTTGTTGGCCAGAAAGAAGCTATGTGTCATCTTGTAACCCGGCTTTGGTATGTATGTGTGTTCGTGCATGAAAGAAGCTATTTGTCGCACAATCAAGTCTGCTCTGGGATTTTTGGAAGGGCGTATCCAGAAAAGAAGCCACCTAATAAAATTTAGAAGTGCTTATTGGCCACATCCAAAACAGAAATGTACCTGAGCGGCAGGCACATACTTTTTCGAGTGACATGTTAATTTTAGAAAACCGGAGGTGGCTGCCGTGCTTTATATGCCCCAAACCGGCCTTGCAAAGTAAAAGGAGAAGCGCGTCCCGTGCGTGCCCCCCTTCCCCCGCACTCTCGCCTCGCATCGCCCTTCTCCCTCCGTCCCACATCACCACACCCGAAGCGGCACGGCACGGTACCACACCGACCAAGCCCACACAGGTTGTTCCTTCCTCCCCGTGGAAGCTTCTCTCCCCCACCCCACCTCGCCTGGCTGCTGCTGCTAGCTACTGCGCGAGCCGTGGGCGTGTGTTCTTGTCTTGGGGATGGCGACGGTGATGCACCGGTCGAGCTCGGACGGTGGGTCGAGCAGCGGGTGGTCGGAGGCGGCGGCGGCGGTGGCCGCGGCCGCGGGCGAGGACGAGAGGGCCGGGTGGGAGGTCCGGCCGAGCGGGATGGTGGTGCAGGCCAGGGACAGGGAGGACGGCGGCGCGGCAGGGGTGCCGCCGAGGCCGCCGCCCCCGGAGATCAGGGTGCGGGTCAAGCACGGCGCCGCCCGCCACGAGGTCGCCGTCTCCTCCATTGCCACCTTCGGTCAGTGCTGCTGTTTCCCTTATTTGTTAATCTGTTTCCCTCTTCTTGCCCGGGTAATTAGCCATATTTTTCGTTCCTTCCTTACTAAACCGCGCCTAATTGGGGCTTAACTTTCCTGTCGTCGTTTCCTCTGCGAAAGAGCCGAAACTGAAGTTTCCTGCTTATCACTTTGGGTTTCAGTTAGTTAGCACACTGTCAATATGAAAAAAAGCGACCGAGACAGAAACGTAAAAATCTTGTCTGCGTCACTCGTGCCAAAAGAATAAAAGTTAATCACGTCGCCAAGTAGTAGGAATAGTGCATATTTTCGGCCAAGTTCTGACCTTTCGCACGGCATGAAAATCCGTGCTGGCCAATCGTGAGCCCACGACCACTGGATTAGTCCACATATCGGATTTTCTTTTTCATTAAAAAACGCGTCCTTAAAAAAAATGGGCATGACTTCCGGCCGTGCCGCGTGGAGGAATTAGTGCCGCCGCGACACTGGGACAGTGAGACATCCCCATTCCCACCATTTTTTCCCCCTCGGCTACACACTACATGCCGTGGCTTCATCTTCTTATTTTAAAGGCAAAAAAACGAAATCCGTGGAATAATCCGTACGATGCGGCCCGTGATTCCGTGCTTCTTGATAAGAGCGAAAAATTCGTCATGCCGTAACTTTAATGCTGTCAGAATTTTAACTTTTCCCAGAATTATCTAGTACTCACATCATTAAGAAACAATTGAATTAGATTAGATTGCGAATGTATAGAGCATAAGTATACATCCGAATTTTGATAAATCCAAGTCCGCTATTTATAGATAGATAGAGTAGGACAAATAGTATTTGCTGTTTAGGTTTAGAAGCACAGCACTAGATTAGTGCTAATAGAGGAGTATAACCAAAGCTACTCCTAACGTAAGCTTCAGTTCCCAAACTGCACGACGGTTTAGTAGCATCTGCCGTGAGATCCGAGGATGCATCCATTGGCCGCTGCAGCGCCAATGCAGTTCAGACGCAAAGCGCATCCAGGTGAGTTTCAGGCTGGGGATGGATTACGAGGCTAAACTCGACCGACCAGATTGCCTCGTCGTCGCTTTGCTTTTACTTTTGCCCGACGACGAGGCAGTGACCTCCAGTTGGCGCGCGCAGACCGCAGAGGCAGTGACTGCTACTAGATTCTACTCCGGGGGATCCTGGCGCAGGATGGGTCCACGTGTACGATCGGACGGCCAGCTGCGGCTGGGGCACGGCTCGTTTGTCCCGTTGCACCGACACCTTTTGCTCCACATGATGGTGCTACTGTTGGGACGAAATGTAAAGGCCAGAGGCGTCGCCCACCACGTTCACCAGTCTCGTCCTCCAAAACCCATGCGTACTTGACGTTTTAAACCGTGGAAATGTTTTGGAAAATGGTGGAGAGAGAGAGCAAAGGAATATGGAAAATAGCCCATGCTTTTAGTTTCCTGTGTAAAAAAATTTGCTCTGCCACAACAATGGGATGCCTGGTCACTGAGGATCCGGTCGGCAAGTGGCACTGAAAAACGAAAAAAAAAAAACGTGTCAGTGTCAGTGTCAAGAACCATCAAACGTCTCACCCTTCATTCACCGGCAAAAGTACAGAGCAAGATCCGAATATTTATCACACGCGTTACTACGAGTGCAAAATCTTGGTGGGAAACTCGCACGGGCGATCATCAATAACGGTGTCCTGATTTTAACTGCGTGTGGGCTGGCGGTGCAGGTGAGTTGAAGAAGCTGCTGGCGGCGAGGACGGGGCTGCACGCGGCGGACCAGCAGGTGACGTACAAGGGGCGGGAGCGGGGCAACTCCGAGTACCTGGACAAGTGCGGCGTCAAGAACAAGTCCAAGCTCGTCGTCTCCGAGGACCCGGCCAGCCTCGAGCGCCGGTTCATCGAGCGGCAGAGGTGCGCCAGGATCCAGTCGGCGAACCGCGCCATTGGCGTCATTGCGCTCGAGGTCGACAAGCTCGCCGACCAGGTATAACACGAGCACACACTCGCTCTTTCTCCCGACCACCACCAGCGGTCACTGACCAAACAAGTTCTCGACAGTTAATGACGGTATCACAGCAGCTTCTTAGCTAGAGCTGATCTAGCAGTAGGTAAAAATGGAAGGCATTGTCGTTTTTACGAGGGTAATTAGTTAGTTGAGGTTTCAGTCTGTGACTGACGCGTCGGTCAGACACGCGGGCATGGGACGGGATGCTGCCGCATTCGCATTGAATCTGCATGTCCGGTCCAGGGGATTAGGTGAACAAATTGACGCCCAGAGCTCGTCCAAAATGTAGAAGTGATGATGTCTGCCGTGTGCGTGGCTGTCGTTTGATTCGATGTGGCCATGTACTCAAGTCATGTAGCAGCGGTGAATTTTCGGCATGGTCCCCGAGCAAGGTTCACTTCATTCATCGTAACCATCAGGATGTATCTCAGTCCATCCCTGACATGGATGCTCGCAGTTTCATCATTGCCGCGCAAAGCAGCCGAATGCCTGCCTCTGACGATGCAAATCTGAATCTTTCTTTTATCAGACTCTGCCTGCCTCTGATGATTCTGAAACTGACCGGATGATAAAATTCTGGTTCCAGGTAACGAGCATCGAGAAGTCGATCTCGGGCGGGAGCAAGGTGGCGGAGGTGCAGATCACGACGCTGGTGGAGCTGCTGATGCGGCACGCGGTGAAGCTGGAGAGCATACCCGCCGACGGGGACTCCTCCTCGCAGAAGAACATCCAGGTACACCCTCCATTCACCGCACTTCAGAAGAGCAACAACCGAGGCAGATCCGTTTCCAGGGGAATCATCATCATCATGCCACCGGTTCTAGTACTAGTACAATTCCCGCCTCTGATGGGTGGCGTAATTGGGCTTGTCAGCTTCCACGATTTAACATCATTGCGCTAGCATGTAATGCGAGCAGTGCCATGAGCAGTAGGACAAGCGATCTCGCGACGAAGATGACCTCTGTGTGTGTGGTGTGGGTGTCGAGTGCCCTACATGCCCCCCGGAGCCGTCACAGCCTCATTGGTTCCTTTCTGGAACACACGTGGTCCAGGACAAGCGCATGAATTCTACTACTAGTACCAACAACCTTTTCCCCCAGATGCGGATGTTAGGTTAGGTAGATCGAACCCTTTTGATGCCAGCTAGCGGATCCTGGACTGTACCCTGGACGCCTTGCATGCAGCCTAGTAGCTTCTAAGCTGATCCTTCAAGCAAATCTTCTTGGTTAAAGGATAGAATGTGCTTTCTGGATGTGGCGTGCAAGGAGTAGATGGCAAGAAAGGTAGTACTAGTTTGACATTGACTGTTGGGTAGGTCACAAGAAGAAGCAAAAGAGACCGAAAGTCTGGGGACTGTTTGATTAGAGGGGGATAATGGGGAGGCTTTTATCATTATCCGCGATGATATCCTCATGCCACCTGGAGATCGGAGCCAGAAAGCCCATTCTCTTTCTGTTCCGAGATGATGACTTGCGGATAAACAATCTCCTCTGAAACTTTTGTGCATATAGTGCCTAGTGCCGGTGGAGAAAGTGTGGCTCTCGAGTGTCGGAGGAAAAGAAGCTCATCGATCTGACTGTCTTGTGCAGGCGAAGAGGGTGCAGAAGTGCGTGGAGGCGCTGGACGTGCTCAAGGTGTCGAACGCGCGGCTGCATCAGAAGACGGCGGTGGTGGTGACGACGAAATGGGAGACCTTCGACAGCGCCCCTCCTGTCACGACGCAGTGGGAGCTCTTCGACTGAAGCAGCGGCAGCGGCAGCGGAGATTTACATAGAGTGCTCGTTTGATATACAGAATGTTTTGCCGTCTGTTTTAGTTTTTGGTGTTCCCCCTTGCCCGTTATTCGTTTTGTAATATCGGTGAGCTGGTTAGGTTTAGATTTGCAGCTGCGGAAGGACAGGATCGCACTATTTGTTTTGCTTGTAATCATCGTTTGTCAGTCATACCGACCCACTCGATTTGAGTGATGGATCTCACTCCAATAAACAGAAAGCAGCGCTCGCTGTTCTTTAGTGCGCTCTTTCGCTTTTAAGTGTACTCTTTGAGTGTAATGATCATGTGAGCTGGAAGCAAGAGTTGATGGGTTTCAGGCGCAGAAGAGCATATAGTGGTACAGTTTTTGGCGCTGGCATCGTTGAAGAGCAGCGCACCCGGACGGAGTAGCCAGCACCTCAGCGCCTTGGTGGCTAGGATGCCGTCTGACTGATACGGCGCCGAGCGAGAAGAAAGGGACTGCCATGCTGCCGTGCCTGCTAGGGCAGAAGCGTCAGCTACACGACGAGACCAATAACCATACGGCTGGACATTGCAGACTCGCAAACTGCGTATTTTGTCAATGAGCAAACTGGGACAGATTTTGTCAAGATAAATGTTGATGCCGCGTTCCGTGTCCAATCCAGAAGTGGCCGATGGGGAGTTATATGCAGAGACAGTGACACTGTCATCCACTTTGCAGCGGCTGGTCCAATTGAATTTGCCTCGGATGCTCTTCATGCTGAAGCCCACGCTTAGTTAGCTGAGCAACAAGGTGTAGGACGAGTCATGTTCGAGACTGACTGCAGTAATCTTCAGCGCTCGAGAGCTCGTCCAAACAAGAAGAAAGGGACTGCCATGCTGCCGTGCCTGCTAGGGCAAGAGCCTCGGCCAAACGACGAGACCAGTAAACCACACGGCTGGACATTCCACGTTCCAATCAGTCAAGAGATTACATATCGCAGACTCCCATAGTCCCATGCTCCCATCCCAGCTATGTGCAGGAGAAAATTAACCTCCTCAACGAAGACAATCATCACTGCACAAAGTAGATAAGATGACCAGAACATACACTTGCATTGCCACAAATTTATCAAAATTTCAGACTACCAAGATTGTGCACAAGAAAAATGTAACCCATGTAGAGTCGGTACAAGAATCGTCCTGCTGCTGCAAAATCCCCTTGTTATTCGCCTTCTCCTTCAGGACAGAGGCTCTACTGATTGGTTTCTGACTCAAGCACACTCAGTGCCACAATGTACACAGACTAGTAATTAAACAGGCCTTGATTAACTGCACCTCCAGCCTACTGCACGATGCGGTTCCAGGGATTCAGAGTCAGGCTGCACTGCGGTGTTCTACATCTACATTTGATCCCAGTCAATAGCGCCGTGGTTTTCAAAACTATACCCAGGTTGTCGTAGACGGTTGCGTCCCAGTTTGCTCATTGTGGAAAGGCCTGAAAGTAACATACACAAATTTTAGCACAAGTTCACATATTTAGTAGGTACAAAATATCGGAAAGACCCTGGCAGTGATAGCCGGAAGGTATCTTATGATGGCAATGACTATGGTACTTAGATAAGTGTAGCTAACTTCCATTTCACACATTTTATAGCATTTTGAAAGCATTACTAAAATGGAAGAGTGTGAAGGCATGTCAGAAAGTGAAACCGAGCAGTGACAGTACCTTCGATGACTTTGTAAAGTGACGACCACCACCTGTCAGGTGGAACCTCATACTGGGTGAGTGATTCCTCGATTTCGGTGTTGTGCTTCCCTTCAAGAACACTCTGCAGGGTGATTACTGCCTCCTTCGTTTTCCTCAGGATGTTGTTTCCCTCGGCGGCCTCCAGTGAGAGAAGGTCACTGTGTGATGACGCGAGGCTAGCAGCAAGCGCAAACTGGGCAGCAGCAGCCCATCGGTTAGACGCAACCCATTTCTTCTGAATATCCTGCAACTTACTTTCCTCCCTCCGCATCCTCTCCTCACCATCCCCAAGTACGAGACTCTGTCAATTTTTCATAGAAAAAACTGAATCAGAATACATATCAATGTGATAACTGAAAGTAAGGCAGGTATGAACTTATGCCATGGAGTATATCATGGATTACATGTACGTAGTAGTAGACATGCAGTAGTCCCAAGTTAACGATAAACATGTGTTGTTGGCTCTATTCTATGCAGAATAACACATGGCAAGATTATAGACGATGCACATGGTAGCAGATGCATATTACCTTGAG
This sequence comes from Avena longiglumis, assembly GCA_030063025.1. Taxonomy (NCBI): domain Eukaryota; kingdom Viridiplantae; phylum Streptophyta; class Magnoliopsida; order Poales; family Poaceae; genus Avena; species Avena longiglumis. The sequence continues at coordinate 26,218,565 of CP125976.1, forward strand.
ATATTCTGCATTGCTAGGCCCTGTACTCTGAACCATCTTAGAGAAAGCACCTTCCTCATTGCTCAGAAGATGCTCAGGAGTGTCAAATTCCTCAATCTGGAAACAAAATCATATGATTTAAAAATTGAGTTTGAGATACCAAGTGTTGTGCAGTTGGAACAAGTAGAATAAACCATATATTATTGAATATGAAAAGAACAAAGCTCTATTCAAATGGGATGAATGCCCTAGAGTGAAAGAACAAAGCTCTATTAAGAACCATACCTGCCCAGAACTCAGAATAAGCAACCTGTCACAGTCAATGACGGTGTTCAGACGGTGAGCGATTATTAGCATTGTACAACTCTTGAATTCTTCTCTGATTGTCTTCTGTATAAGAGCATCAGTTCGAACATCAACTGCTGCTGTTGCCTCATCCAGAACAAGTATCTTTGCCCTTCGTAGCAATGCACGAGCTAAACTCAGCAGCTGTCGCTGTCCAACGCTAAAATTTTCACCAGCCTCAGAAACCTGCCAGCAAAGTAATTCTCAATGCAAATTTTGTGTACTAATTCTTAAAGAACACGGGAGCTACTATAAGAGGTAAAAGGGACCCAAAGTCTCTGGTTTAAATGTTTATTCAGCATTAAATTCTGGATGCTGACAACAGCAGTAGTCTATTGTTCAGGAAACCCTTACAATATTCTAATGAAACACCTAGGACTATATAGATTGCCAGCCGCTTACGACTTCCATGTGCAAGCATTTATCATTTGTCAAAAGAACAACATATCCAAGAAAATATTAACTGTATTAGATTTAATGCTACAGCTACAGACAGTTTTCTTACGGAATCAATTTACGAATATACGTGGATGAATAACAGAAAGGTTAAGGGCGGAAATCACGAAAGGCAGGCAGTTTTGAACCAACACGGTGCCTCCACGTCAATCCGTAAGTCTTGTCCGTAAAGTAAATTCCGTAAGTCTAGCATTTCTGAAGGCAAACATGCAGCATACCTCAGCATCTAGTCCTAGAGCATTCCTCCTTATGACATCCTTTAGATGAGCCCTTTCAAGAGCCTCCCATAAATCTGCATCGTTATGCTCACCAAAAGGATCCAGATTAAATCGAATAGAACCTGGATAGACATTCACAATACCATCATTACAATAAATAATAGAAGTCTTTATAGAATAATTTACATATGAAAAGCTCATGTATTTTCAGTAACAAACCTGAAAACAAGACTGGTGCCTGTGGTATTATTCCTAAAACTTTCCGCAGGTCCCAAATTCCAAACTTAGAAGTGTCACAATCATCAACCAATATCCTCCCTCGTTCCAGTTCCACAATACGAAACAACGCATTAAGCATGCTAGATTTACCAGCACCTGTTCTGCCAACGATTCCTACCTTCTCACTTCCATTAATAATGAATGATATTCCATGAAGAACAGGAGGAAGCTCCGGTCTGTACCGAAGCACAACATCTTCAAACTTGATGATACCAGGCAATGGCCAACCAGGAGGTGGCCTGCTATCCTCAATGACAGGAGGAGCCTCAGAAGGTAACTCGATATATGTTCCCACACGTTCAACAGCATTCATACTATTTTCAGCTAGACTAGCAAGACGAAGAACAGCTGTGAGCAAATTGGTTATATTGAGAGTATAAGTAAGAAGTAGACCCATTGTGGAAGCAAAGGCCTTCTGATTCTCGGCTCGTTGGTTTTGCATGACAGCAAATGTTGCTGTGAACCATATCATGATACCACCCAATGTTTCCAGCCGGATGGCTAGCCATCTATTCGAGCTCATGTTCACAAGTGTGAACCTGATGTTGTTGTCCATTGATTTCCCATTGATGTTTGACATTCTATCATAAGCTTTGTAGGCACGGATTGTGGACAGACCATTCAATGCCTCTGAAAACTGAGCATACACAGGAGACCTGGTAATGGAATCCATGCGCTTCACCTCACGTGATGTAGCCTGAAAATACAGTTATAAAATGTCAATAAGGTAAAAGTAACAACAAAATGACAGTTGTTTGACAGTAATCGGTTGTGAAATTACCTGGTAATAGAGATAGGCTGCATAAAATAAAATCAGAAGTGGCATGATAGCCCAAAGGGACATGGTGCTGACAACACCGATGAGAACAAATGTTGAGAGCAACTGAGATATTTGTGCCATAAACATATTGACGAAGACAGCAAGATTCCGGTCTATGTCACCCAAATCCTTAGAAAATCTGTTGATGATACGCCCAAGTGGATTGGTGTGGAAAAATACCATGGGAGCTCTTAATATAGACCGGAGCATGGAGTCATGCAATCTCTTGGCTGCTCGAAGACTTGACATGATTAGCCAGTAAGAATTCGTGAGAGTGATTAGAACCTAATCCAAAATATTGTCTCTTTATCAGTTCACACGTAATCACTCAAACACACACACACACAAAACAAGGGCAAAAAAACAAAAATCTATGTGTATAAGTACCTGCCCAAAAGAAAGAATGCCATAAATCAAATTGTAGTATCCAGGGCCATGGATCTTCAGAGGTCCCTGCTCAGTCCAAATGCTCAACCAAGTGCTACTCGAAATGCGCAGAGTTTCAGTCAATGTATAGCACAAAAAGAGAACAGTCACCGCCCAAATCCCTCCCATTGCATTTTTGTAGCTGCAAAATAAAGAAAGTGAGCATATTTTCCAGGGCATCATGATCTATAACCAGCACTAGCACTGATTATATCTATCAAGATGTGTTAACATGACAAATCTAATTGAAATTTATATATGAATGACCAAACATTAAGCAGCACTGAGCTTAATGCTACACAGAAAATCGAATATAGATAAGTGTGCAATTATCAGTCCATTTTGTGTTCCTTTCTATACTTTTTTTTCCTTCCCTATTCCATATTATACATCAAGTATGAATTACACAACTGTAATTTTTACCGTGAAAGAACCTTTGTGCTGACAACTCCAGTTTCACGCTCCTCTTGCTTAATAAGAACAGATTTTCCCTGTTTGGTTTTACTGGAACTGTCCTGGCTCTTCTGTGGACCATCAGCAGCAACTACAATGCCCCCATTTTGCGTTTGTTTTATGTCATCCAGTGGTTTACTTTCGTCTTGTTTTTCTTCCGTTTGTTCCTCCATCTTTCCAGCATTTTCCATGAGCTTCTTGAAGAATTCCCCAGTGTTACTAAGTTCATCAAAGGTACCCTCCTCTTTAATCACCCCATCATGGATTAGCAGTATTTTATCCACGTATGGCAGGAAATGGAGCTGATTGGTAACGAGGACCCGAGTTTTGTGCCGTAGTTCTTCTTTGATACATTTATCAAATACCTGAATTCATAAAGAGCATTAGTAATAAGATGTAAGTACTAAGCAGGGGGGGTTCCTGGAGAAATATATACACAAGCACCAGAAACCTGGCTCCTAAACATGCCGGAACAATGCCATATAAACTCATGTCTTACCATTTTAACTTTGATATCTAGAATCTGGAAACCATTTGGACTATTTGTGCAACATTTTCCTTCCTTTTGGACATTATTAGGTGTTTATACTATGAATTGCATCTCTAAAATAACTAAGAACTGTGAGTTCAATTACGAGGATATATTGGAAATGTGTTGAAATCAAATTAAGTGTCAATGCACTGTCTTGCACAGTTTCTGGAGAAAGAGCGGCAGTGTTACTGTTTGATCCTGTCTATTGGCCCTGTGGGTATGAAAAGATCAGGATAAAAGGATGACCGTATCAACCAAACAAGCACCATTACCAACTCCTAATTGTTAAGTCTGCGAGTACAAGAATATTATAAAGTACTACCTCCATTCCTAAATATAAGATGTTTTAGTAGGCTACGAAAACATCTTATATTTAGGAACAGAGATAATTGAAAACATGACTGCAAAGAACGCAAGATGAAGAATGCACCTGTCGACCAACATGGGCATCTAATGCACTCAGTGGATCATCAAATATGTACACATCTGAATCAGAATAAACAGCTCTTGCCATTGAAACTCTTTGCTTTTGCCCACCACTAATATTAACTCCCCTTTCTCCAATCTCTGTGAGATCACCACCCTGAGAACAAGCACAGGCAAATCCATTGTCATTTTGCAAATAAATTGAATATAGCAGAGTGTTACAAGACACAGATAGAGGGTAACCAGGCAAACAAAGAACGTAATCTCTAGCAAGGGTCACTCAGTCAAATAAATAGATAGATTTTCCGAAGATACCCACAGTGATTTTTGTGAACTGGACACAGTTAGAACTTACTGGGAGCAGGTCAAGGTCATGCCGTAATGAAGTGACGTCTATTGCTCTCTCATAACGTGGGGGTTGGAATGGAGACCCAAACAATATGTTGTCCCGGACCTGTAGAGATAATAATTATATCTCCGTACTGTCACAAAGGATTCAATTATCAGAACTATAGCAATAGAAGTACTCACAGTAGCATTGAAGATCCATGAAACTTGAGGAACATAAGCCACCGATCCACGAACGACCACCGAGGCATCTGATCCTGATACTGGTGCTATCTCACCAAGCATTGCAGAAATAAGAGACGTCTTTCCCTCCCCGGTACTTCCTACTATTGCAACTAAACTGCCGACAGGTACATCCAGATTGACATTTGATAATGTTGGTCTCTCAGCCTGCCAATATTTAAAACATACATTTTCAAGCAACATCACCAAATAAGAGGAAAATGGTAATATCTTCATGTCAGAATTGACAGGGAATAGCACCCTCAAAATAACAACCAATTCATTACAAACAAAAAGACATTTGACTGTTCATTAATTAGCTACTCTTTCGCAGTAGCCATTCCCATTAACGAAGCATGCTAGACTGCTAGACTATGAGGCTATGACTGTTTATCATCTCTGGTGGAATAAATGTACCTGCAATTCCCATGAAAAATTTCCATTCTTAATAGAAATAGCTGGAAGCTCAGGGTCAATAGGTGGATTTGGCAGAAGTAATCTCTCATCAGCCAAAAGGAGATCTTCCAGTCGTTTTAGTGACACCTTACAGTTCACAACCTGTTGAATTTAAATGAAAAATAAGTGATAAGGCAACCATATGAAAGAATTGCGAAGAAAAAACAGCAAACCATGTGACCATCATTTGTTTGAAATAAAGAATGCTACAAATTATCTAATTTCTCTGGCATAGAAAAATCTTCAGGAAACAAGATTTACATCATTTTGCTCACCTGAGTTATCAGATTCGGCAGCATAAAAAGTGGGAACCTTAACACTGCAAATAGTGAAAGAGAGGTAAACGCCTTTGCTGCTGTCAAGTCACCGCCCAGAAGAGAGTACACACCAAATGAAACCACAGTGACAACGACAGGGATACTGTTGAGGATAAAGCTATTCAGCTGCAATAAGCAAGGAAAAGTAAGAAAAAATGTGACTACCAAAGAGTAGTGAATGTAAAAACTCTCAAGTCAATTTTGATGTAAAGTAACCCCCATAGGATCAGGATTCCAGAAGCACCAATGGAGCTGGAGCTATAATATGCTTGCTCTTATCGTAATGATAGTGGAGCCTGGTCCCGTTTCGGGGAGCCGTGTGAAAAAAATAGAACTATAATACTCCCTCCGACCCATATTATTTGACTTGAATTTCTCAAAATTTAGATGAACCTATATACTAAATAGTGTCCAGATTCATCTAAATCTAGACAAATCCAAGTCAACTAATATGGGTCGGAGGGAGTATGAAACTCTGATTCTCTTATGACAAGGCAAAGAAGTCACTGGCTCACTGCCGCATGTTAAACAACACAGTAACGAACAGACAGATAAACTTCACAATGAAGCTTGGAGAAAGTTGAAGACAACTTATCTACAAAAAACTTATGCAAGTACAAAAAGGAACATACCGCAGCAAGCAACTGAGCACTGCGAAACCACGAAAGTTCATCATCACGGATGTCCTGCACCTTTGACTGGAAACTTTGTTCCCAAGCATAACATCTGAACAAATTTGGGACTGTTTATACTAATACAATTATGCAAGTATTACTTCCAATGAAGGTTTAAGAAAATGTAAGCATACTTGACAGTATCCATAGCAGCTAATATTTCATTCATAAGACTGATTCGCTTGTCAGTCCTTTGCAACCCTTCTTTAGTGAGCTTTTGCATTTTGCTTATGATAACTGTCTGGTAAAATAAATAAGGGAAAAGGCAGTCAGACAAACCAATGTTCAGAGCATTAAAAAAGTATTTAAAATATGAGAACTAAGAGTAAAACAAGTTTAATTCAACAGAGATATATCATCCCGGATGAATAGAATGTAATATCCAACTGCAAACTATTGAATCTACATTTTTACGTGAAAAACATCTTTCTCTAACATGTGTAGCACCCAAATGCCGTCATCACTCACATATTAGTAATGCCTGGGACGAAAACGGAAGGCATAGAAGCACTTCAAGACACAACATAAGAAGTTTGCATAATTGCACATGCCTAACAAAAAAAATACCTGAATTGGGAACAGAAGGGCCAGCATAAGGGCACCGACTAGTGCTGCAGGACCTAGTTGTGCGTATAGCAGGACCATGGCAATAACAATACGGAAAGGAGCAGACCATAGACTGTGAAGTTGCTGACATACTTGCTGCAAATGTGAAGATATAAATTAGAAGCGTGCAAAATGAGAAAAATGACCAGCACTTATGGTATGCACGCACACCATTTCTCCCTCCTCCCTAATAACATAATAATGATTGAGTCCTAACGACATACCTGAAGAGACTCCGCATCGGTTGAAATCAAATTTGTTATCCTCCCAGAAGCAAACTTCTTACGACTATCATTTGTCAGTCGCAAGGACTTACGGAAAACAGCAGCAATCTGTGGAACAACAGAAAAAGTGACAAAACTTCCTTTGAACCGATGAAGTGATAGCTAAACCATAGGGAGTACTCCACATGTATAGATGCTAGAGTGATTTTTAGACTTGCTCTATGGGTCCGCATTTACAAATTCTGATCTCTTCTCAATGAAGGCAGTGCTCCTGCCAGTTTCTTAGAAATAAAAACATTCAAAGATGCCTAGAAGTAATATGAAAAAAATTACAAGGTTCTTTTACAGCACACTAATATATATGATCCTTTGCCTAAAGTACTATTGGCCAGAAGTGCATAACCAACTAGCCAGGAATTATTTCAGAAACAAGATGTTTTCATACACGGGCAGTTGAGCTAGTTTATTTGCAGGGAAGTATAAAGTAGTAAATTTCCTCTTCTAAGCCTTGTATATTTTTTCCTTCACTAATTCGCCACTGGTCCCAGTGGAGTCATAAGCAGACATGGGACTTGAAACAGAGTGGGACAAGGGATTATGTGGCTGCCTGGTGACTCCACATCTTAACACAAAGCTATACAGCATGTGATTGTACTTTCTTATAGAACACTTACCAATGTAGACCTCAATCTGAAACCAGTACGCATGACATTCTGAAAGTACTGTGCTTCAGCAAGAACTCCCAGCGACTGAAGAACATTAGAGAAAGTGTTACACAACATACAGAGTTCTCCAAGTTACAAGAACGGTTGTTGCTTGGGAGTTCAAGCATACGGATTAGCAAGGAAATGTATTGTGTAAGAAAAGAAAATAAGGCATACCACTCCAGCAAAGATTGCGAAAGCGTAGATGTACCCATTCCAAGAAGGATCGCCTTTTTGCATAGACTGCCGGAAAAACACCAGCCATTAGTGGCACAAAGAACTAATAATAGGCCAATAGCATCTCTACTGGCAAGAGCCAAGGGAATCTAACATTTAAGATTAGGATTTAAGATTTCCACGGTTTCTCAGTGGGTTCTAAGATCACTTTAGTAGTTTGTGTATGGTGGAAAGAAATATTCAATATAACAGATGCATTTTTCTAATGACTCTGAAATGTCCATGAAATGAGTAGCATGCTTCTAATTAGAGGTTCGATATGGCTGGGCCAACAAATTGAGATGCTAGGCAGGAAGAACAATAATATCTGTAGTAGGCAGGAGCAAAAGGTAATCTTATGTTTAAGACTCAGAATTTAAGATTTGCACGATTTCTCAGTGGATTATACAATCACTTTAGTAGTTTGTGTATAGTGAAAATAAATAAATAATTGAATATTTTGCAACAATAACTCTGAGATGTCATGAAATGAGTAGCATACCTCCAGCAAGAGGCTCAATACGGTTGGGCCAACAAATTGAGAAGCATCATTCCCAATCTACAAATTTGAAGGCAAAGATGGGTTACCAGATTAACACAAGATGATTGTCACTGAACAAATATAAACACTGAACTGAAGGACAGATCTTCTAAAATAAGAGCCTAGATATATCTACACACCTTAAAAAATCCTCCTAGCCAGAACCTGAAAGTCAAGTAAAACAATCATATAAGCACAACCCGAAACGGCAATGAGCTGACACCCTAGAGGTTTCAAGAAATATAGTAATCAGATGTATAACTTTACCTTCCGCCAAGGCTGCTATGGAGAGCTCGTAAAAGCCAAGGTTTTGGTTTTTGAAGTTCATCGTTCCAGTATTTCTGAAATCTAAAATAAGATCCCAATGTTAGATTTGCATGTACAGGTACTCCTCTTTAGAAACAGTGGTACAACATACCGGTTATATAATGTTTCAGTCTCATCCCAATTATCTAATTTCCAAATATCATTATCGACGATGGGTCTTTTATATCCTTGTCGCATTAGAGGAGTCATCCATGAAAAGAATATCCCTAGCAAAAACAATGAGGCAAGAAAATTTATGTCAAAATACTTCTGAGAACTCACTAGGACAGAAATAAGTACTATGCGAGTATCCGATAGTATGCAATGATTTATATCTACTTACAGGAAAATAGACTGGCCTTCCTCTCAGGACAAATCTGCTCTTCTCCAGGCAGAGGTTCATAATCAGTATTATCAGCAAGCACCTCGCTTCTGATTGGAGTATAACCTGGGTAGGAATCCAAGCTAGGCAGATACACCACCATGAGAATTCCAAACAAGCACTGCAGAAAAATGCATTCAGTATACAATGGAGATCACTAGAATATGATTATTACTCCATCCGTTTTGAAATGTAAGGCGTGTTTCAACTACGTATGAGCCTTGACCACAAATTTCTTGTAAATCATTTTCTTCATGGTTACAAAATCACAATCATAAGAAAGTCGTTTGGATGATGAATCTGATGGTAGCCTTCTGGTGTAACGTAATACATATATTATTGGACTAAGTATTGGTCAAAGCTTTAAATTTAGCTAGTCAAATTACATGTTGCATAAAAGAACGTAAGGAGTAGAAAACAAAGAGGCAAACCTGGCATATTATCTCGCTGCAGTATAAGTAGAATATTGAACTGCAAAAGCAAAATAAAGAAGTTAGCCTACATATAAAGACATGTAAAGAGGATAAATTTTTAGGTTACCATCCAATAAGTTTCATTAAGAATGATGATGCTACAAATGTACTATACCTTGAACTGTAGTACTGCCTCACTGGAAGCACGGTATTGAACATAGCAGCTTCTCCAACCAATACATATACAACCACAAACCGGATGTACCATCTGAACTCGGTGATGTAAATTTTTGTCTCCAGCAAAATCATTGTGAGCATACAGCACCAAGCAATGCTCTCGATGACCAATGAAGTAATCTGTAGAAAGGTGGAACTCGTGGTAACTGAAAAGGCTAAAGTTGACAAGTATACCGTAGAAGTAAAGGTTTGAAAGCATTGCATATATAAGCCACTGCCAAACTATTTGTCACACTATAACTTTTAATCTTATATACTCCTTCAGATTTTCTCTGTATACTGCAGGTGCTAGATGACTAAACCACATATCAGTTTGCAGTAACGAAAACAGAATCATATTCCCAGTTACTTGTGAGTGCATACGAAACACAATTATTTTCACTGCATAGGAGGCATAGGTAAGCTAGCCCCACAGTTCTGAGTAATATACTTGTCAAGCAGGAACAACATATCATCAGCATATGAATCAAGCAAAGAATTGACAACGATGATGTTATATGTAAGGATTCTCACCTCAAATGGAGCAAGGCTGGACTGCCCATCCAAGTTCATGATGGATATACCAGTGGCGATCCGATACAGCGGCTCCACAATGCAGTAAACCACAAGCAGGCCAAGCAGATAGTTGTAGTACGGCGAGCGTAACTTGTACCGCTGCACCGTGTAGTCCTTGGTCGTCCTCCATATCCGATAGAAGCAGACGCCGAAGAGAGCGAGGTACGAGATGCACACCACCAAGGTGTTGATGCCGCAGGGTGTGTATGCCCCAAACGCGCTCTCGACGGCATGAGACCACGTCCCATCCTTCACAGGCTGACAGTACCACTCCAGTGGTTTGAACCCCATCTCGGCACCTCTCCCTCAGCAATTCCCCGTCAGTCCTTGATCAGTCCTGATCTTCCCCTGTATTCAGAAACAACACACAAAACGAGAGACAGAATTCAGCCAGTGACCTGCAACATCAATTCGGTTACGGACTTGTGTGCTAACTAAATGGTCGACAACGACTTGGGTAGCCAACCAATAAATGCACCTGCAACATCAATAAACACAAATGTCTTCGTTCACTGAATGGTCAACGCATAGTAACCTCGGTAGCTAACCAATCCAACACATACAATTCGTTGCATACAGATAAGTAAGAAATCCTCACTAAACCCCTACCCGTTGACCCAGAGCATGAAGCACGAGGCTCATCAAGCATGATCTCTCCACAACCACAAACAGTAATAGAACTATTGATTAAGCAGAAAATGCAAAACAGAACCCCTTCACAGGAACCTCGAGATTTGCCACCTCCTGAATCCACCGAGACCAAGGAGGAACAGCACACATGAAAAACAAATCACAGAAACTTCGAACTATTTTTTACCTTCTGAATCCATAGGGAAGCAGACACGAGCACTAGTACACGGAACCTGGCTATCGCAAGTCACAGAAAGGATATATCAGCAAAAGGCTTCATCATCCCGAGAGAATTTCCGCGAGCTTTCGCAGCTTTAGGCACTGCTAATTAAAGGCTGTGAGGTGGAAAGGAAGCTTTTGTGCTGATTTATTTACTGGGTAAACAAACCGCGCCGAGTTATTATCTTCTCGTCGCGGCGGGGAGGAAAAGGATGAGACGGAAGGAGAGCCACCCAAACCGCAGCCCAGAGTTCGAGGGGGCTACACGACAAGCTAGGCATCCGAATCACCAGAAGAATCCAACGGAACGGAGAAAAGCACCGCTCGGAGATCGCACAGTTCGCAGAGGGAGCGGAGGTGGGAGGAGGGAGGGGCGGCGGTGGGAGCTTACCTCGCCCGCGCGCGGATCAGAGGGAGAGGAGGAGGCGGCGGCGCGACCAAAGCACGGGCATCTCCCGCGGCACGCAGAGGCAGGTGGCGGGCGCGCCTCTCTCTCTCTCTCTCTGTCCCGTCTCGTGGTCGTGGGGAGGAGACGGGGAGAGAGGGCGAATTATTTATGGGTTTGGATTTGAGGAGATTGTCATCGGGGGAAATAAAAGTGAGAGGCTGCACTCTCTTTTTCCGTGGGGAGAGACTAGTAGCGCTGCTACCTGTTTTATTCCGATGTGTTTTTTCTTTCTTTTACACAATATTTTTTTTCTTTTTGGGAGGAGGAGCAGTTGTTCTGATTCTCTTCGATTTTTCAGCCCGGCTTTTTTTTTACTGTAGGATATTACTACCGTACGAGTGACTGAATGAACAGTTTGCACGGTCCCGCTTTGTCTTCACTGAGATCTGCTCTACGCATTTACTACGGTGTTGCGCTGCGTAGGCCAACGTGGCACGTCAGCTCCACGGATCGGACCATGACGAAGAGGTACCGGTAAATATGCTGCCGGCGTCTCGCAAGAACACGTCCTAGAAAAGATCGAAGTGGCCGTGACCGCGTTCCTTCCTCCACGTCCTAAAGCGAAACGAACCACAGTTCTCCGGAATCCAAGCAGCACTTGCACTTGCCTTGGAATTCTTTTTCGAATTCTCTGCAATGGTGTTCCCTTTTCCACGTACCAAAAAAAAGGGTGCGGCGAAGGAAGCTGCGGATTACTAGTAGAATCCCAGCAACGCTTTCAGTGGTTAGGCCATTGTTAATCCTAGCTAGGGAGTAGCTTTGCCCTACCCCCGCTGTGTGATTTTTAAACATAATCCTGACCAGGTTTGGTGTTCGCTGTGTTGTGTTCGGTGGTGTTGGTGAGGGGAACGGGGGAGGAGACGTCAGGGCTGACGGTCGGTTGGGTCCCTTGAACAGTGGGACAACGCACCGCAAGTCAAAAGAGAGATCCCTTTTCCTGATGCGCGTCTCCTTGTCGGACCTCCAAATTCTTGTGATATACCAATATCATATACTCGTGTATACTCTAGTGCGGAGTAGGAAAATGGCGCCCGACTCAAAAGACATGGATCCGCGATTTCTCATAAAACATAACAGTAGTACCTTCATTTCAAATCAATTAACACAGTTTTCTCTATACACGGTGTATACATACGTGTTTCCAGATACAGTTGTATCTAAATAAACCTGAGTATAGATACATCTGTATCAAGATAAACCTGGCGTCAATTAATTTTAAATGGTGATATAATACTAAAAGACTATGTTTGCGCCAACTAATTCAAAACGAAGATACAATACTAAAACACTCGCGCACCGATGAACATAAGCATTGTGCGTGATAATACGGCACTAGTTTTTAAATATGGAGAAATAACATAGAAGTAGAATTGTTTTTCTTTTTACATGAGAAGTAAAAAAAATCCCTCGGTGCCATTACTTACTCATGTGTCTGTTTCAACAAAGTTGAGATGAGATAAACACACAGACAAAACATCCTCAAATCTAAATTTCAAGGCCTCTATAATTTAAAGGATTTTCTGTAGCAATTATAGAGGATTCGAAACATTATGTTGTTTTTCATCCGTAGGGTTATATCTCATAGGAATATTTCGTAAGGAATCATTTCTAGTAGATTTCATATATAATAGAAATATTACAAGAATAGGAAACATATTGGGTTGTGGTGCATTGTCTAATTAAATCATATGGGAATAAGAATTTTCTTCAGACTGTAATGAAGGATTTTTTTCATGAACTCTCGCCTAATGGAATTTCCAGTGAAATTTACACTTCAAGATTGTTATGGCCTTATGGGGTTAGTTCATGTGAGATATGATACCGTAAATCAAGCACCTTCTATGGAGGGAAATCCATAGCGTCTCAAATCAATACAAATCACGTGAAAATCTCATGAATCAAAGTAGCCATTAAGGAAAAAAGTTGAGACCGCATGTGAATAGGGAATTTTGTTCTGATGGTACTATTAATGTCAATTCTTCAAAGGCTTGTACCCGCAAAAAAATATTCAAAGGTATGCAACAAAGGAAAAAATGGAGGAAAAAACCAACGATTTCGGTTTTAAAAGAAAAAACACAAAAAAATCGATGAAGGTACTTAAAGGACTCTGTTTTCATGATACATCCTAATTATAATTTCTCATGTGGTTTAATTTTAATTTGACCTTGTTTATTACTACCCAGGTTTACAAAGTTTTATATGAGTAGGATTTATGAGTTTTTCTATTCTTGTGAACCAAACACCCAAGTTTACAAAGTTTTTATGCTTTCCAAGACTATCATTTTCAAATTTCTAGCACGGAAATCAAGATCAAGGTCTTTATTGGCATAATAATGTCTTCGATGTACATTGTCTCCGCTGGTTTGACCTTGATTTGCACGTGTTAATTAAAATTCATGTGTTTTTTTCTCTTTTCTATGAAACATCCAATCTTACAAAGTTTTTTTTTTGTTTTTTCAACACTATGTTTTGTACATGCACACCTATCATATTTATGTGTGTTTCCTATTCCTAGGTTTTTAGAATATTGTGAACCAATGCCCTATATTTGTCCAAACCAAAATCTTTGGTAGTATGGTCTCCAACTCCAATAAAAGTACTCATACTTTAGTACACTTTTTTTATTGACTACTAGCAGAATGTCCGTGCGTTACTACGGAACAAACTATATAACATGTTATGATTAAGAAGACATCTCACGACAACATTGCACATTTTCATGTCAATATCATGGGCTATGCCACCCCACAATCGGCACACGTAGTCTATTTTTTTATACATATTAAATTTTGTAATAGAAACTTATTATCAAACCTAGTATATTCGTCTACTTTGATTGACATAGTTATGGATACACACCAACCATATAAAACTCGTCAATCGAGCAACAGAGCAGCAAAATTCAAAATCAGATATGAGGAAGTAACACCATCCAGCAACTACACGCCTGCGCGTACCAAAAACAAAGGTACTCTCTCCATCCTAAAATAAATGACGTGGCTTTATTTAAATTTGTATGTATCTAGATGTGATTTAATGTCTAGATACATGTATATTTAAACAATGTTGCGTCATTTATTTTCGGATGGGGGAGGAAATAGTACTTTGTGATGTTTCCATTATAGAGGAAGCCTCCCGAACCACACCAACACGTCTCACACACACCACACGCACGCGACGCACCTAGACCCGGTTTTACACAACCATCGGACGGACACACGACACACACACACCACACACGCCTCCATCAATCCCCACCTACCCGTCTCATCCTCATCTGCCCCGAGTCTCCTTCCTCCTTCGCATCCAGCCTCGCCGCCAGGAGTTGCTCCCTATGCTCGATCTCTACCAGCACCCCCCGACCTCCGGCCGCCGCCTCTCCTCCCATGAGCCCCGGCTCGATCTCTCCCAGCGTCACCCCACCTCCTGCTTCTCCTTCGCCTAGAGCCCCATCCCAAAGACAAGCTCGCCATGCCGCGTCGCTCGAGCCCAGCGTGCTCACATTGTCGAGCTCCTGAACGCCCGGCATACCTCCTCGTTGACCAATGGTAATGGTCACCGTCTCTGTTTGTAGACGGGGCAGGAAGAAGGGGCAGAGGGATCTGGGGTTGACTTCTGTTCTCACTTCGCGGTGGCATGCAATGTAATACCCTCAAACAACCAGGGGCAAAACCGTCCATTATAAAATCCGAACAAAAATCCTACGGAACGAACCTACCTCAACAAAAACTACTCCCGCCGTCCCATGGAATAGGGCGTAATTCTTTTTTGCAAAAATCATCACAGCTTAAGGCGCGCATGAGATAGAAACACAAACTTTCCAAATCTACCCCTCCCCAGGCTGGAATTAAAGAGGTGATGCGGTTTGTGTGATTGGCTGCGCATGGCTATAATGCCCAACGGTTGGCTGTTTATGTGGCCGCCCTTGAAACGAGAAGGTGCATGCAAGAAATCAGGCGAGAGATACTAATCGTGCTAGATATTTAATAGGGGCATCATCCGTCAAATATTAAGCTGTATGCTTCTCTTTAATCGTCGTGCAAATTTTTTTGGACAGGACTAGGCAGCGGCCGGCTGTGGTTTGTGCGATCAAGCGGCCTCCCGTTTTAGGAAAGTTAGGATCCCACCGACCCGCTGTTGTCCAAAAGGAAACAACATGGTCCCCTGTAACACCCTCAGAATCGGCCCTATGCAAGTTTCAGCGCTTCCCGCCAAACCCGCATAGAAACGATTTAAAGGTGCCCACCAGGCACTTGCATGCGGGTGGAAAACGAAGTAATATCATTACACAATAGTCCTCGATGAAACCCACAAAACACATATATACAACAGCGACTCAAAGAGTCAAGAATACAGATTTACAGTACAAAGATCCAAATCACCTTGAAAACAATACGGCTTCCGAGTACGGACAAGATTCCGAGTACGGACAAGATGCAAATTGAGCTAAGAGCCCTGAAGAATAACCAATGGCGTTCATAACCCTTTCCAGGCCAAGCCGGAAGGGTAACCCTACTAACGACGTCGATCTTAAAACCTGCTTAAACAAAAGGGGTGCCGACAAAGGCAAAGAAAAGAAAGCGGTCGATCTTGAGGCGACACGGCGAGACTAGAATTCGGCGGTCCTCACCTACATAGGTATGGTGGACTAAAGCGGCAGCGCAGCGTGCACTAAACACCCTATAGAGACTCGATATAATTGTTGGCTATCAGAGAGGGATGAGAAAGACCTATTCGGAAACAACCTGATACTACCACCAAACATACCCATCCTGGTATTTCCCCCTCGTGACCAAACGAGGAAGTCAACCGAGGAAACTCACATAGTTGGCAGTTTTATTTATTCAGTTTTTGTTGCAGCAATTACTAGTCAGGTATAGATAGTCATCCTGATATAATAAGCAGTGGGCACTTTTAGTTAACCATTCCGTTGTAGTTGCAACACTTACTATTCAGATACAATTAGCATGAGATATCCCAAACCCAGCAGTTTTTGGTACTTTTATTTAGCCATTCCGTTGTAGTGAAGCTAATAACTAGTCATATCGGATACAAGTCAAATTATAACAGTAAACTTTAGTTATAGTTGTCTATGATCGAGAACTGTGCTCCAAGTCGTCCATAACCGCGGACACGGCTTCTCGAAAAGATTTAACCTGAGGGTGCACCAAAGTTCCCTGCGCACCTACACCCTTGTTGTCGGATCGGTAGGTACAAGATCACAAAACATACACCCAACGGTATGTCGACGGGATTTCGGACCACGTTTCCACCAAAGCAAGCACGAGGGCCACCCCACTAAGCTACCCATAACAAAAGTCGGCGGTCTCGAGACGGACCCGGTTTCGTCAATGGTCGTAACGATGGGAACCCGAAAGTGTGAGTGGGCTTGTCGATACCGCGAAAACACTCCGCTTACCTAAACAGTACAGGCGCTTCACGCGCAATCGTAAATAAAGCAGTAAAGCATGGCATAAGTGTTGGAATTATGCCCTAGAGGCAATAATAAAGATGTTATTATTATAATTCTTGTTCATGATAAAGTTCATATTCCATGCTAGAATTGTATTAAGCGGAAACTTTAATACTTGTGTGGTTTGTGAACAACACTGTGTCCCTAGTACGCCTCTATGGACTATCTCATTGATCAATGATGGTTAAGGTTTCCTAACCATAGACATGAGTTGTCAATTGATAATGAGATCATATCATTGGGAGAATGATATGATGGGCGGACCAAACTAAGCGAAGCAATTAGATCGTTCATCGTGTTCATCTTTGCGAAGCTTTTCCTATGTCAAATATTGTATTCCTTAGACCATGAGATAATGCAACTCACAGTACGGAAGAAAGCTTTGAGGTCATCAAGCGTCATCCTATGAGAGGGTGATCATAAAGGTGTCTCTCGGTGATCGGAAAGTATCTGTTGGGTTGTATGTATCGAGATGGAATTTGTCCTCCCAAGTCGGAGAGATATACTTGGGCCCACTCGTGTCGATATCAACACCACTTGCAAGCATGTGGTTAAGGAGTTAACCACAAAGTGATATCGGATTATGGAGCAGTAAAGTACTTGCCGTGAGCAGATTGAACTAGGTATGGATGCAAGCGATCGAATCTCGGGCAAGTAAAATATCGCGAGGCGAAGGAATATATATATGGGATTGATTGAATCCTGGCATCGTGGTTCATCGGTATGATCATCGATGAATGTGGGAGTCAATATGGGTGCCTGCAGACCCATTTGATTATTGATAGAAGATCATGTGCGCATATTCTCGAACCCAGGTCACACATAACGTGTCTTGGCTAGGATAGATTGGATAATTGGTTTATGAATTTTTGTTGGTCTCGGATGGGATCCGGATATCACGAGGTTCGGAATGGTCCGAGAATAAGATTCATATAAGGCGGTGCAGTTTTTGGAGTTGAATTGTTTGGGTTAATCGGTATTGTCTGGAAGCTTCTAGAACCTTCGGAAGGGACCAACGTGGACCCACCTTCCGGGGAGGGCATGGGCCTATGAGGGAGTGTACTGGCCGCATTGGGCCAGGGGCACAAGGCCCCATAGGGCCCAGCCGATTCTCGAGAGATTTGACACGTTTAAATCTCGGGATAGAATTTCTAGATAAGGGAGAGTTTAAATCGTTTAAACTAGAGATAAGATTTCTAGATAAGGAGAGTTTAAATTGTTTAAACTAGAGATAGGCTTGGAGGAGGGCAGGGCTGGCGCCCCCCTCTATATATAGAGGGTGGTGCGCCCCTTACACACACCTTCCTCCAAGCCCTAGCACCTTGCTACCTTCCTCTCTCCCTCCCATTGTTTGTAGGCGAAGCCTGCAGTGAAATTCTCCACCATATACACCACGCCGTGTTGTAGATCCAATCTATCTCTCCACCATACTCGCTGGTCCGAGGAAGGAGGAGGCGTCGAGTCTTTGCGTGTGCATCTCACGGAGACACCGCCACTTGTGGTGCTAGATCGGATCGGATCGCGAGGAGGAGAAGCGAGTCGACTACATCACCCACGTTAAAACGAGCGTTCACAGGCGAATCTTCAAGGGTATGAAGATCTAATCCAATCTATCTCGTTGTTTGCATCTCCTAGATTAGATCTTGGCTTTCCTCTGTTCGCTCCGTAGAAAATTTTGATTTACTATGCCGAAACCCTTCGATGGTATCGAGCTAGATCTATGTGTAGATGTGTTTCACGAGTAGAAATAACATGGTTTATTCGGGCTTTGATTTTCTGTTGCAAGCCTCTTGTTTGTGTTCTTCTTATGGCGGGATAGTGAGATTGAAGCGGTCGGGCCAACCTTACGCGACGTCGTTCGCGAGACCGGCTCGCACTTGACGTGTGGCTTGTTCCACATGCGGTGGTGGATGTCAATTTCTCTCACTATAGTTGTCATGGGATTAACACGGATTTTGGCAACCATAATATCACCGTTGTGGCTTTCCGTAGGTAAGAATCGTTCTTAGCATCTACTCCCATAAGCCACGTAAAACATGCAACAACAAAGTAGAGGCGTCTAACTTGTTTTTGCGAGTGTTCTGTGATATGGTATGGCCCAAGATGTGATGTGTATAATGTATGCGATGATCATGTTTTGTAATGTTTCACGACTTGCATGTCGATGAGTACACAACCGAGAATATATGGTTGTCTTTATAATTGTGTATGACCTGAAGTCAACTTCTTATACGCCATGTAATAGCTTTACTTTATCGCTAAGTAGTTAGCAATAGTTGTAGTTGCTATTCGTGGTGGAGGCAATCATGGTGGAGTGATGGAGATCATGCGGACGCACAAGATGGAGATCATTGCGCCAAGATTGGCTATACCATGTCACATAAAGTTATATGCATGTGATGTTTATCCTTTATGTATCTTATTATGCTTAGATCACGACGGTAGCATTATAAGATGATTCCTCACTTAAAGATCAAGATAAAAGCGTGTTCTCCGAAGTATGCACCGTTCGAAAGTTAAATCGTGTCCAAGCATCACGTGATGATCGGTGCTATAGACTCTACGCTCACATACAACGGGTGCAAGCCAGTTTTACACGCGAAATACTTGGGTCTAACTTGACGAGCCTAGCATGTATGGACATGGCCTCGGAACACAAGAACCGAAAGGTTAAGCATGAGTCATATGAATGATATGATCGACACTTCGTTGTCCACCATTGAAACCACATCTCTTCGTGATGATCGGATTAGGTGTGGTGAATTTGGATCGTGTTCACTAAACAACTTGAGGGATGTTGAATTTAGTGGGAGTTCATCTAGTAATTTGATTAAGTTGAACTATTTATCATGAACATAGTCTAAATTGTACTTGCAAATCTTGTAGATCCAATGGCCAAATCCAACTTCAACTTCAACGTTTTCTTTGAGAAAGAAAAGCTTAGAAAAATGGGTCTAACTTCACTGGTTCAATCTAAGAATCATTCTGCGGCGGACAAAGGATCGTGTCCTTGAGAAAGCGTTAGGTACCCCCACTGTAGATGCGGTGATGAAAAAGCTGTTTATCGATCGGCAAGGATGATTATGATTTGATTAAGATCGTGTTGTATGCTATGGAATCGGATCTTCAAAATCGTTTGAGGAGTTAAGGCCCTTTGAGATTCTCGGGGAGTGAAAAACATGTTTCAGACTCAAGCCGTTCGAGAGATATGAGATCTCTAAGAAATTCTTTAACTACAAGATGGAGGAAGGAGTTCCGTTAGTGAGCACGCCATTAAGATGTCGGGCTACACTCAGCATTGAGCAAGCTGGATGCATGATTCGGAGGAGCTCAAGATTGACACTCCTAGCTACAAAAGTTTTGTAGTTGATCACAATCAGTTGGTTCCACCGATATGATCACGATCTCTTTGCTAAGATGAAAGTAGCGAGGTGAACATCAAAAGAATAATCATGTGTTGATGGTCAACAAGCCCCACCTTTAAGAAAGGTAAGGGTGCAAGGAAGCCCTTCAAGAAAGCGGACAAGCTGCGTTGCCCTAAGAAGAAGCTCAAGTCTGGTCCTAAGCCGGACCTTGAGTGCTTCTATTGCAAGGACAAGGGTCCTTTGGGCATATGTCCGAAGTACTTAGCGGACAAGAAGGCTGGCACCATCAAAGGTATATTTGATATACATGTTATTGATGTTTTCCTTACTAGCCCTCGTTGTAGTGCACGGGTATTTGATACGGTTCGATTGCTAATATTTGTAACTCGAAGCAGAGCTACGGAATAGCGGCGACTTTGCGAGGATGAGGTGACGATGCACGTTGGCAACGGATCAAGAGTTGATGTGATGGCCCGTCGCGCTCTCTTAGTTTTACCTTCGGGATTAGTTTTAAACCTTAATAAATGTTATTATGTACTGCGTTGAGCATGAACATCATTTCCGGATCGTGTTTATTGCAAGACGGTTATTCATTTAAATCGGAGAATAATGGTTGTTCTATTTATATGAGTAACATCTTTTATGGTCATGCACCTCTTGTGAATGGTTTATTTCTTCTAAATCTCGAAAGGGATGAAACACACATCCATAACATTGAGGCTAAGAGATGCAAAGTAGATAGTGATAATACTACTTATTTGTGTACTTTGTCGTCTAGGTCATATTGGTGTAAAGCGCATGAAGAAACTCCATTCGATGGACTTTTGGAGTCTCTTGATTTTGAATCATTTGACACATGCGAACCATGCCTCATGGGCAAGATGATCAAAACCTGTTCTCGGTATGATGGAGCGAGCAACGGACTTGTTGGAAATCATACATACCGATGTATGCGGACCGATGAGTGTTTCGGCCTTGTGGATATCGCTATTTCCTCACTTTACCGATGACTTAAGTAGATATGGGTATATCTATTTAATGAAACATAAATCTAAAACATTTGAAAAGTTCAAGGAATTTCGAATGAAGTGGAGAACCATAGTAACGAGAAGATTAAGTTTCTACGATCCGATCGTGAGGCGAATATTTGAGTTATTATTTTCTCACGCATCGTAAAGCAAGCGGAATCGTTTCACAACTCACGCCACGGAACACCAGTAGCAATGGTGTGTCGAGCATGAATCGAACCCTATTAGATATGGTCCGATCAATGATGTCTCTTCTTGATTTGTTATCATTTTGGGGTTATGCATTAGAAACCGCTACATTCACTTTAAATAGGGCTCCATCTAAATCCGTTGAGGCGACACCGTATGAGCGTGGTTTGGTGCTAAACCTAAGTTGTCGTTTCTTAAAGTTTGGGGATCTGAAGCTTCGTCAAGAAGTTGATCTTGGGACAAGCTCGAACCCAAAGCGGAGAAATGCGTCTTCATAGGATACCCTAAGGAAACTATTGGGTATACCTTCTATCCGTAACCGAAGGCAAAGTGTTTATGAAAAAGCGGTTCCTTTCTTGAGAAGGAGTTTCTCTCGAAAGAAGTGAGTAGGAGGAAAGTAGAGCTAGGCGAGGTTATTGAACCTTCTCTTGAATTGGAGAGTAGCGGCACTGAAATTGTTCGATGCCGCTGCACCAACAATAGAGGAAGCTAATGACAAGGATCATGAAGCTTGGACGATCTTTGCTCTTGAGCGTCGCGCGGTCGACAAGGTCGCGTGCCCTCTGAGTGGTACGGCAACCTGTGTTGTCTTGTTGGTAGAAGGCGGTGAACCTCTGAACTATGAGGAAGCGATGATGAGCCGGACTCGAGAAATGGTGGAAGCCATGAAATCCAATTGGGATCCATGAGCGAAAACCAAGTATGGACTTTGGTGGATCCTCCTAGCGGCCAAAGGCCGTTGAGTGCAAATGGATATTCAAGAAGAAAGCAGGGACGGATGGTAATGTTACCGTCTATAAAGCACGACTTGTCGCATAAAGGTTTTCGACAAGTTCAAGGTGTTGACTACGATGAGACTTTCTCTCCGTGGCGATGTTTAAGTCTATTCGGATTTTATTAGCAATTGCTGCGTTTCATGATTATGAAATATGGCGAGATGGATGTCAATCGCTTTCCTCAATGGCAACATTGATGAAGAGTTGTATATGATGCAACGAAGGTTTGTCGATCCTAAGGATCTTGATAAAGTATGCAAACTTCACGTTCCATTTATGGATGAAGCAAGCATCTCGGAGTTGGAACCTTCGTTTTGATCAAGTGATCAAGAGCTTTGGATTTGTTCCAAATTGCTCTGAAGCTTGCATCTACAAGAAAGTGAGTGGGAGCTCGGTGGCGTTTACGGTACTATATGTGGATGACATATTGATTATCGGAAATGACATCAACATGCTTAACGATGTGAAGAATTATTTGAACAAGTGTTTTCAATGAAAGACCTAGGTGAAGCTGCTTATATATTGGGCATCAAAATCTATAGAGATAGACAAAGGCGCTGATAGCTTTAAGCGGTACATACCTAGACAAAGTTCGAAAAGGTTCGAGAATGGATAAGGCAAAGAAAGGTTCGGTGCCTATGTTGTCGGGTAAGATATTGAGCAAGGCTCGGTGTCCGGATGAAATGATAGGAAGCTATGAGCAAAGTGCCTTATGCCTCGGCCATATGTTCCATCATGTATGCCATCTTGTGTACTAGACGGATGTGTCCAATGCTCTTAGTTTGTGACGAGATATCAAAGTGATCGAGTGGAACACTTTGGACAGCCGTGAAGAACATCCTAAAGTACCGAATAGGACTAAAGAAATGTTCTTAGTATATGGGGTGATGAGCGACATTGTCGTAAAGGTTACGTCGGCGCTAGTTTTGACACCTACAAGGATGATTCCAAATCTCGGATAGGATCGTTTATATTTTGAATGGAGGCGTGAAATTTGGAGGCGCAAGCAAAGCATGATCATGGGATCTGATGAAAGCGGAATACATGGGCTGTTGCGAGCGTCAAGTGAAGGAGTTTGGATCGAAACTTCATCATCGAGCTTGGCGTGGTTCAAGTGCATTGGACCCACTTTGGAGATATTGTGTGACAACAACGGGCGCCATAGCACTCGCTAAGGAACCAAGATATCATCCAAAGACCAAGCATATCAACATAAGTTTCATATAATCCGAGATTATATAGCGGATGGAGATCGAAGATTAGCAAAGTACATACGGATCTGAATGTCGCGGATCCATTGACTAAACCTCTTCCACGTAAACATGATCAACACCTCGATTGCCATGGGTGTGAGATTGTTGCCAAATGTAAACTAGATTATTGACTCTAGTGCAAGTGGGAGGCTGTTGGAATTATGCCCTAGAGGCAATAATAAAGATGTTATTATTATAATTCTTGTTCATGATAAAGTTCATATTCCATGCTAGAATTGTATTAGCGGAAACTTTAATACTTGTGTGGTTTGTGAACAACACGTGTCCCTAATGCGCCTCTATGGACTAGCTCATTGATCAATGATGGTTAAGGTTTCCTAACCATAGACATGAGTTGTCAATTGATAATGAGATCATATCATTGGGAGAATGATATGATGGATGAGACCAAACTAAGCGAAGCAATTAGATCGTTTCATCGTGTTCATCTTTGCGAATCTTTTCCTATGTCAAATATTGTATTCCTTAGACCATGAGATAATGCAACTCACAGTGGGAAGAAAGCTTTGAGGTCATCAAAGCGTCATCCTATGAGAGGGTGATCATAAAGGTGTCTCTCAGGTGATCGGAAAGTATCTGTTGGGTTGTATGTATCGAGATGGAATTTGTCCCTCCCAAGTCGGAGAGATATACTTGGGCCCACTCGGTGTCGATATCAACACCGCTTGCAAGCATGTGGTTAAGGAGTTAATCACAAAGTGATATCGGATTATGGAGCGAGTAAAGTACTTCGTGAGCGAGATTGAACTAGGTATGGCCAGTGCAAGATCGAATCTCGGGCAAGTAAAATATCGCGAGACGAAGGAATATATATATGGGATTGATTGAATCACGGCATCGTGGTTCATCCGATATGATCATCGATGAATGTGTGGGAGTCAATATGGGTGCCTGCACCCATTGTTGATTATTGATAGAAGATCATGTCGCATATTCTCGAACCCGCGGTCACACACACGTGTCTTGGCGCTAGGATAGATTGGATAATTGGTTTATGAATTTTGTTTGGAGTCTCGGATGGGATCCGGGATATCACGAGAGGTTCGGAATGGTCAGGAGAATAAGATTCATATAAAGGCGGTTTTGGAGTTGAATTGTTAGGGTTAATCGCTATTATGGAAGCTTCTAGAACCTTCGGAAGGGACCAACGTGGCCCCACCTTCCGGGAGGGCATGGGCCTATGAGGGAGTGTCTGGCCGCATTGGGCCAGGGGCACAAGGCCCCATAGGGCCTAAGCGATTCTAGAGAGATTTGACTCGTTTAAATCTCGGGATAGAATTTCTAGATAAGGGAGAGTTTAAATCGTTTAAACTAGAGATAGGATTTCTAGATAAGGAGAGTTTAAATTGTTTAAACTAGAGATAGGCTTGGAGGAGGAGGGCAGGGCTGGCGCCCCCTCTATATATAGAGGGTGGTGCGCCCCCCTTAACACACCTTCCTCC
This sequence comes from Avena longiglumis, assembly GCA_030063025.1. Taxonomy (NCBI): domain Eukaryota; kingdom Viridiplantae; phylum Streptophyta; class Magnoliopsida; order Poales; family Poaceae; genus Avena; species Avena longiglumis. Next base: position 26,243,544 of record CP125976.1, read on the forward strand.
AAGCCCTAGCCTTGCTACCTTCCTCTCTCCCTCCCGACTGTTTGTGGCGAAGCCTGCAGTAAATTCTCCACCATATACACCACGTCGTGTTATAGATCCAATCTATCTCTCCACCATACTCTGGTCCGAGGAAGGAGGAGGCGTCAGTGCTGCATGTGCATCTCACGGAGGCACCGCCACTTGTGGTGCTAGATCGGATCGGATCGCGAGGAGGAGAAGTGCGACTATATCACCCACGTTCCAAATGAGCGTTAACGTCTTGAATCTTCAAGGGTATGAAGATCTAATTCAATCTCTCTCGTTGTTTGCATCTCCTAGATTAGATCTTGGCTTTCCTCTGTTAGCTCAAGTAGAAAATTTTGATTTACTATGCCGAAACCCTTCAATAAGTCTGGGATAGTAATAAAGCCCCAAACTACTTTGTGGCCCCAGTCTGATGCTTGAAATCAGGTACTAAATCGATGGGGTGCCCACACCCACACTGTGGTTAGCGCTCTCGATCTTGGAACATGTGTCAAGAACTCGGGGTCCCTGGACACCGATGGCTTAAAATCCAAATATTGTCGATTACCCACCGGTGCCTCTGCATTTACCTACTTTCAATTTTAGTTATTAAACAATAATTAAAGCCATGATCATCTCCAACCTAAAGCATATGGCAGCCTTTCAATAGTTGTGGTCTTTGGGCGACACGCTTGACACGAGCAAGCGACTACGACGCGCAAGTCCAACTATCTACCAAACAACAGGTAATAGGATGTGTCCAAGGCAATATAAGGCTGCAAGGGATATCGCAGGCACGAAAACTAGAGCATCGCAACACAGATAGCAATAGATCAACAGGAGGGAATAAATACTATAAAAGTGAGATAGGTAGAAAGGGGGAGATTGCTCGCCTGAAAAACATTGCCGAAGTTTCACCGAAGATCGGGTCGACACTCGCATCAACTCATCGGTCTAATCCGTGAAGAAGCAAAGCACTAGAAGAAACACCGGATGCACTATTTATTACTACGGCAAAAGATCGGGCATGATGCATGTATGATGTATGGCATGGCAAGGATGCGATGCAATTAGGCAATATTAAGCGGAACCGGAGTCCCGACATTTAATTAGGTGGATCAAGTTGTTTAGCTACCCCGCAATTTAAATGTTGTCTTAACAAGTCAAAACATGGCATCGGTTCGCTACACAAATTTAAATGGAGCCAACATAAGAATAGAATCGCCCGCATATACGCTCCATATTTAATTATGAGGTGAATCAGCATAATGCCCCCCAAACCACATGAATACGTATGCGAGAATGAACAATTTAATATGCAACAATTTATATATGGCATTTATAAAATAAGGGTCTCGGATAGGGGTCACACGTGGCGGTCGAAGATCTTGGGGTTTGATGGGATCGGCCTTCGGATCCGTGACAAAGGTCATGGCGGTTTTGGGGAGGAGACCTTGGTGTGTCGTGACGGAGAACTTGATGTTCCGGGTCAGAGTTCTCGAAATCGGCACCGATGGTCTTGTATGGATCTTCGGTCCGAACTTGGCGGCGGATGTTCACCGGAGCACGAACAACAAACCCACTAGGTATAGAAGACGAAGTTGACAGCTTAGCACGGAATAACACGAAGGCATCCTCTCAGATGGCGCTAGTGGTCTTCAGAAGATCGCGATGAAAGATCCGAGTCAACGAACACAGATACAAGATTCGTTTAGAGGCATTTGTCATCATACACATCTGACTGACAAATAAAAAAAACAATCGAGTGCTCCTTATCTAGACAAGGCATCAGGGAGTTGCCTGCGGGCACGTCTTGGTCGGCACGGCCTGCCAAGCGTCGACGATAGGGCCTAGCCAATCGAGGAGCAGGAGGGCGGCACGGAGGAGCGCAGCCAGGGCGGCGACGCTGTGCTGGAGCGACCGGAGATGAGGTGGAGGCAGGGAGGCCGTGGCCTTGGCGTGGAGGCGACCAGGCGATGGGGCACCATGGACGGAGGGGATCCATGGCGGCGGGCCGGGAGGAAACCGGCAATGACTGCGAGATAGCAGCGCAGTGGGCTGGAGCTTGTGGAAGGCGGGGGCTCGGGCGGCCTTGGCAGCGTGGCTCGTCGGCAGACAAGCTAGATAGCGAGGCGGGCGGGGCTCACGCCGGATCTTGCAGCCGGAGGTGGGCCAGGTGGGTGACAGCAGAGAGGAGAGGAGGTCGTCTGGCGCAGCAGTGAGGGAGTCACTGTGCCAGCTCGTTGGGCTGGGCAAGAGCAACGAAACGAGGTGGTTAGCGGCGCCACGGGGAAGGAGCGGGCCAAGGCAGCGGCCAGCGTCTGGAGGGGCAGAAGAGGAGGTATCTTGGCGGCTATCGATTCTGACATGGCGGCAAGGGATGCAGAGAGAGAGCAGGCGAGAGGAAGGGAACGCGAGGTGGGGCGCGTCTGAGAGGCGCGTGAGGAAGGTGGGGCCGGTGGAGTCACGGAGGCGGGGTCGTCTGGTGTGGGCCGAGGCGGATCTGTGTGTGGCTTAGGGTAGTGGCGTGGCGGGGGTGAGTGGGAGGTCTAAGGTAGGTGGGATTAGGGTTTGGGGCGATGGTCAGCCGGGCTTGTTGGGCTTTGGGCGGCAGGCCAGCCTCCCGATAAAAATATTTATATTTTATTAAAAAAATATTATAGATTTATTTTAAAGGTTTTTATAAATAGGTTTTAGACAAAACAAAATAATCGGAAAAGACCGAGATTTCAATTTGAAATAGAGAAGGGGATAATTAGAAAACAATATAGTCTTTTGGAGAATAGGTTTAGTCAAACACATGCATGATGATGTCATGAGGATGCGCAACATACAAACAACGCGATTTTCTAGTCTTGGTTTGCAGGGTGCTACAATTCGACACCACTAACAATGGATCTCGCCCTCGAGATCCGCCTCATGGTACGGGGAAGAAGGCCGGCGATATGAATCTTCTCGCTTTGTGTAGATCCTCGCGACACCACTAACAAGGATTATTTCTTAGCCTTGAAATCGGCGACACCACCAACAAGGGGTCGTTTTCCATGATCGTCGAGAGAACGCTCCGGATAAACAAAGGACGAAGGTAGAGGTCTCAAAAGATAGGGCCACTTCTAACTTCAGCGGAAGGAGTAAATTGCATTGACCCAACCATTCAATGTACAAAAGCGAATGATAAGAGTAGTGGTATGGTCGCGACTCCATCCCGCACTCAAAGCATTACTATGTACATGAACAGACGGATTATGCAACCAACTTTTGGAATTCGGACCGAAGATCTCAATAAGCGAGGTTCAGAAATTTAAGGAGGGATGGAGATTCTCATCAGGTCTGATGTACTTGACTTCGTCGTCTCGGAAACACCGGACGATAGGAAGATTTTTTTTAGTGAATTTTCGGTCCACTAAAAGGTATAACAGATGAAAGATTCATCAGATAGCATGAAGGTCGGATGTTGAAGCACCGTTAGAAAAGGATGGAAGCGACACCCTGAAGGTACGATGGAAACCCAACCACGAGAATTCCTGGACTCGAAGAAAAGATAAGAGAGCAGATTCAAAACACGCAGGGGTAAGAGGAGAATAGCAGAGGGTAAGGAGTAAAAGCAGACCTAATCAGATCTATCCAATCGATTTTGCAAAATAGTTTTGACACTCTACATCGGCCGTTAGCTAGGTTATCCTACAGGGTGGACCAATGGGGTATCGCAACTGCTGAGCTCTGATACCACTCTGTAACACCCTCAGAATCGGCCCTATGCAAGTTTCAGCGCTTCCCGCCAAACCCGCGTAGAAACGATTCAAAGGTGCCCACCAGGCACTTGCGTGCGGGTGGAAAACGAAGTAATATCATTACACAATAGTCCTCGATGGAACCCACAAAACACATATATACAACAGCGACTCAAAGAGTCAAGAATACAGATTTACAGTACAAATATCCAAATCACCTTGAGAACAATACGGCGTCCGAGTACGGACAAGATGCAAATTGAGCTAAGAGCCCTGAAGAATAACCAATGGCGTCCATAACCCTGCCCAGGCCAAGCTGGAAGGGTAACCCTGCTAACGACGTCGATCTCAAAACCTGCTTAAACAAAAGGGGTGTCGACAAAGGCAAAGGAAAAAGAGAGCGGTCAGTACTGAGGCCAGTACACGGCGATACTAGAATTCGGCGGTCCTCGCCTACATAGGTATGGTGGAGTGAAGCGGCAGCGCAGCATGCACTAAACACCCTATAGAGACTCGATATAACTGTCGGCTATCAGAGAGGGATGAGAAAGACCTATTCGGAAACAACCTGATACTACCACCAAACATACCCATCCTGGTATTTCCCCCTCGTGGCCAAACGAGGAAGTCAACCGAGGAAACTCACACAGTTGGCAGTTTTATTTATTCAGTTATCGTTGCAACAATTACTAGTCAGGTATAGATAGTCATCCTAATATAATAAGTAGTGGGCACTTTTAGTTAACCATTCCGTTGTAGTTGCAACACTTACTAGTCAGATACAATTAGCATGAGATATCCCAAACCCAGCAGTTGTTGGTACTTTTATTTAGCCATTCCGTTGTAGTGAAGCTGATTACTAGTCATATCGGATACAAGTCAAATTATAACAGTAAACTTTAGTTATAGTTATCTATGATCAAGAACTATGCTCCAAGTCGTCCATAACCGCGGACACGGCTTCTCGAAAATATTTAACCTGAGGGTGCACCAAAGTTCCCTGCGCACCTACACCCTTGTTGTCGGATCGGTGGTACAAGATCACAAAACATACACCAACGGTATATCGACGGGTTTGGACACGCTTCCTAGACCCAAAGCAAGCCTGGGGCCACCCCACTAAGCTACCCGTAACAAAGTCGGCCGGTCTCGAGACGGACCTGTGGTTTGCGTCAATGGTCAGAACGTTGGGAACCCGAAGTGTGGTGGGCTTGTCGATACTGGCGAAAAACTCCGCTTACCTAAATACAGGCGCTCCACGCCAATCGTATCATGATAAAAGCATGGATAAGTACAGGATAGTAATAAAGCCCCAAACTACTTTGTGGCCCCATCTGATGCTTGAAATCGGTACTAAATCGATGGGGTGCCCACACACCCCAATGTGGTTAGCGCTCGATCTCGAAGTGTCAAGAACTCGGGTCCTCAGGACACCCGGTGAGTGGTTAAAATCCAAATATTGTCTATTACCCACCGGTGCCTCTGCATTTACCTACTTTCAATTTTAGTTATTAAACAATAATTAAAGCCATGATCATCTCCAACCTAAAGCATATGGCAGCCTTCTAACAACTGTGGTACTGGAGGAGACGCAACAACACTTGAGCAAGTGACTACGACGCGCAAGTCCAACTATCTACCAAACAACAGGTAATAGGATGTGTCCAAGGCAATATAAGGCTGCAAGGGATATCGCGGACACGAAAACTAGAGCATCACAACACAGATAGCAATAGATCAACATGAGGGAATAAATACTATAAAAGTAAGATAGGTAGAAAGGGGGATATTGCTCGCCTGAAAAACATTGCCGAAGTTTCACCGAAGATCGGGTCGACACTCGCATCAACTCATCGGCCTAATCCGTGAAGAAGCAAAGCACTAGAAGAAACACCGGATGCACTATTTAATACTACGGCAAAAGATCGGCGGCAGGGGGTGAGTGGGGGAGGGTCTAAGGTAGGTGGGGATTAGGTTTTGGGGCAGTAGGCGGCTGGCTTGCTGGGCTTTTGGGCCGGCAGGCCGGCGGCCTCCCCCGATAAAAATATTTATATTTTATTAAGAAAATATTATAGATTTATTTTAAATGTTTTTATAAATAGGTTTTAGACAAAACAAAATAATCGGAAAAGACCGAGATTTCAATTTGAAATAGAGAAGGGGATAATTAGAAAACAATATAGTCTTTTGGAGAATAGGTTTAGTCAAACACATGCATGATGATGTCATGAGGATGCGCAACATACAAACAACCGCGATTTTCTAGTACTGGTTTTACCCGGGGTGCTACATCCCTCCCTCTCCCGCGTGCTCCCAACACAGCCCATCGCCAGCTGTATAAAAAACAGCCAATCGGACAACCCAGCCCGATTCCAGGGCTTCTTTCTTCCTCCCCCGATTTCTTCTCTCTTCCCCATCGCAAGGGTTTCCCACCCAGCGCCGCCGCTCCAGATCGCGTTGTGCAATAAAATCCCAGGCAAGAAAAAATCCAGGCAAGAAAAATTACATGAAGCACAAGAAGCAGATCCAAAAAACAAGGAGATAACAAAGTTGCCCAGATTGTTTGGCACAAATCTGCCACCATCAAAACAGGTAACACGACCATCACAACTGAGATATCTTCTTACCAGTCCTTGTTGTTCTTTGTTTTTGTCATAAAACTTCCCCTCCCCCAGAAACAGAATAACTTGCTTATAAGTTGCAGTGGAAGATTCTTACTACTATTACTAATCAGCAGTTGAAATTGCTTCTGACCAAAACAAAAGGCAAATAAAATTGATTCCTTTCACAAGTTTACTTCTCCCCAGATTTCTACCCCTACCCCCATAATGCCTCACACCTGTACATGCATGTTCCTGTGTTGATTGATTGTAGAACCATAGATCAGTTGACCTTTGCTTGCTTGCACCTAGTCTGTAGAAGAAAACAAAAAAAAATGAATTAGTTTGAAAATTGATAAAGATTGAGTAAATTAACTTGCTTGCATTGAAAAACAACCAACTTGACTATTGGGAAAAGGCACACAAAGCAAGCTGGAACAGTTGTGTATCCATGATTTCTGTTTATTTTGTATGATTTCTGTTAACAATTTCCTACGACTACTGTTTGTTTGATGTGCAGGAATAATGTCTGGCCTGGACTTGAACATGTTGCCTGAAGACATGTTTTTGGATGAAGGCGACGGGAATAATGAAGCACAACCATTGTTCTGTACGTGATTCCACTTTGGAGGCTATGCCTCAATTGAAGGGGTGGGCGAGTCCCCGAACTTGCTTGGTCAGGTGAATGCTTCTAGGACGCCTGAAGTGTTGGGTGCAAAAATCCATGTTCTTGTCGGTCACAAGAATGGTGGATCGATGCTATGGATCTGATGTAATCTTGACCCGTTCTCGCAACTCTTCCCAGTGGGACTGAGAACTTGCCTACTGTTGATGCAACAAATGTTCACTTAGTTGTTGAAGGTGACGATGAGACAAAGGTGCGATCGACCCCTGAAGAACCATATGTGGGTATGAGATTCGACACACTTGAAGAAGCAAAGTTGCATTACAATGCTTATGCAAAAAGGTTTGGGTTCTCAGTCAAGTCTAACACCTCCAGGAGGTCTACATTCACCAAGGTTCTGGAAAAAGCAACAATTCTGTTGCAACAAAAATAGTAAACCAAAATCAGATGATGTCCCTGCTGTTCCGTTACCTGAGAGTCCAAGTTCAAAATCTGATACCGATGACGAAGGAGGGGAAGGTGGCCAGAGAACATCGAGCAAGAAAAAATGGAGTTCATGCAAGATTGGGAAGAAAAGGAGGAGGGAATCAATAAAGAAAACAAATTGCAGAGCAAGCATGAGGGTTAAGCTGATTGACAACAAGTTTGAAGTGACAACTTTTATACCTGAACACAACCATGATCTGATCAGTAAACCATCGCTGACTAAGTACCTTCGTTCTCACCAGGGTATACCAAGGGAGGAGCAAAAATTTCTTACTACTCTACATCACTGCAACTTGGAGACAGGGCGCATGATGTCAGTGATGTCTGAATTCTATGGTTGTGCAAAACTTGTGCCGTACACGACAAAAAAGATAAGCAATTTGAGAACTAGTATCCGGCAAACAGAGACAAAAGGAGGTGACATGCCTGCTACTATTGCCTACTTTCAAGCAAAGAAAGGGGAGGATCCCAATTTCTACTTTAGAATGGATTTGGATTCTGATGAAAGGGTTGTTAACTTGTTCTGGATTGATGGAAAATCTCGAGAAGCATACACTAAGGCATACCATGATTGTATCTCCTTTGATACGACATCTTGTAAACATGTACAATATGCCATTTGCACCTTTCATAGGTATCAACAGGCATGGGCAGTCCTTCATGTTGGGCTGTGGTTTCATGAGACAGGAACTAGCAACTAGTTTTGATTGGCTCTTTGAAAGCTTTCTACTAGCGATGAATGGTTTGGCGCCACTTAATATTATAACTGATCAGGATTTTGCAATGGCGAAGTCCATAGACAAAATGTTTCCAAACACATGTCATCGAAATTGCAGGTGGCACATAATCAAAAAAGCTCAATCATATCTTGGTGCATTCCTAGGTAGGAATCCAGAGTTGGCAAGAATTTTTAATGAGTGCATAGACATGAGCATGACTCCCTTGGAGTTTGAGTTTAACTGGTCTGCTATGCTCCAGAATTATAATGTGGCAGGCAACAAGCACTTCACAGACTTGTATGATATTAGGGAGTCATGGGTTCCATGCTACTTCAGAAAGAATTTATTCCCCTTTCTTCAGTCTACCCAGAGGAGTGAGGGTTTCAATTCTGTTTTGAAACGGTATGTGAACCCACAAAACTCTGTGATGAACTTCGTCAAGCAATATGAGAAGATAAACGACAAGATTCTCGTTAGGGAGGAAGGGAATGACTTCCGTACTGATGAACTGGTTCCGAGGACATGGTCCCCCTTCCCAATTGAGAAGCAAGCTTTAGCTGTGTATACACGGGACATATACTACATGTTTCAACATGAGTTTGAGATGATTGGTAGGTACAATGTAAGGCTGCAACCAGGGAATATGTACCTGCTTGTTCCTAACAACACCTATGTGGGCAACTATGGAGTAGGTCGTACACAGTCACCGCTCTGGTCGACCTCCAAGAATATGAATGTGAGTGCTGCAAATTCTACAAAGATGGGATTCTTTGCATCCATATCTTGAAGGTTTTCACTCATTTGGGTATAGACGAGATACCTTCTCGGTACATACTTGCCAGGTGGACACAGAAAGCAATTGCAGATGGTGTTGAACCAGCTGTTGAACAGGTGCCTGATGTCATGTCTCCCGATGCGATCGAAATGATCACACATGCAAACTTGTGTATAGACTTTGCTAAGGTTGCTAAACTTGCTTGTCGGTCTGATGAGGGTGTTGCTATTTGCAATGCGCACATCTGAGCAATGCGGACCGAGGTTGGGCAGATGGATAAAGTGCTTAGGAAGAGAAAAAAGAAGCAAGAACGACATACACCCTCTGCGACTACAGCATCTGGCTGGTGAACGGTCAGTGTGTCCTTCCGTGTGAAGAATCCACCGAAGTCGTCAACAAAAGGACGCAAGAAAGATAAAGACCTCGGTTCAGCACTTGAATTGCATCCTAAGAGGAGTGTGAAATGTGCACTTTGTGGCCAGCAAGGACACAATGCTGCTACTTGCAGCACGAGATTGAACCAAAGTGTTTGAGAAACCCAGCTTGTTTTCTGGGAAAAATATCAAGTTAGTACTAGTTTCCTATTGTGTTAGTAGTAGTTGTTTTATGAGATGGCTGTAATGGTTTTGTAATACTTGGATTCAGTAAAAGATGAGATTAAAAAGACATCATGTTTTCAGCTAGCTGCCTTTCTTGCATTTGTATGCTACCGTCCTGAATTTGCTCGACAACAGCCATGCAAAAGAACTAGGGAGGTGAGGAGGGAAGTTGCTACTTGTACACTGAAAAAACAGAAAAGAGGCAAAAAGAAGTGGTAAAAACAAGGTTAAAACTTGTTGGGCACACCTTTTTGATGTTCAACATGCTCCTCCAATTTACATCATTGTGGCGGCTATTTATCCATTTCACAGTCATCAACTTCCTGAGCTTCGGTACGTCCTTTGAATTAAGAACGGGTACAACACTTCCCTCCCACTTCTCAGCGTTGTGCAACATGTAAATGCCACAACTAGAGCTTTTTTATGCAAGATAACAAGAGCTAATCAGTTTGATGTAATTAAAAACAGAAAAGGTAGTCGAAAAAAGCACAAGGAAAAATTACTGACCCATCGTCTTGTTTGGCGCTGTTGACATCAATAATAGGCCAGTCCCCCTTAACTTGCTTGCTTGACTTGCTATAATGCTTCTCCCAATTTGCTACAATCCCTTCAATAATGATCTTTGCGGTTTTAAGCAACTTTTTATCTTTCAGAGTCCTAAGCGAGTCTAACAGTTCGAATCGCTCATCCCTTAAATTCAGAACTAGGAGCCAATAGTGCCCTGTCTCTTTTGGTCTTTCAAGATCAAGTACTTCTAGAGTTGGGAAGGCAACCTAATTCACGGTTTTAAATGGTCAGAAAACAAAGTGACCACTAATTTAGAAAACAAATCAGCAAAGGTATTACTTACCAATTCACAACGGCTCAGCCTCATGGTATGGTAGTTGAACCACTTGTCGACTTCACTTCGGATGAAACTACCATTTTGGAAGAAATTCTGAAGACAGCACGCATGAGGGAAAATTCGAAAGTTAAAAAACTGATATACATGTTCAGTACTAACTGTCTACTAACAAAAATTGCCTGCATTGCTACTTATGTTGGTACATGACTCATATTAATTGCCTACTCCTAGATGGGAAATCAGATTAATAGGACTATTTGAATTACAAACATAAAAAATGCCTGTATTGCAACATATTTTGCCTCCTTGATCATAATAATTGCCTAAGAAAAACTAATCAGGTATAACAATGAAGAAAAAAGGTGCTTACAGTGATCCTTAGTGGCATGTATCTTTTCTTTGGACACATCTCTATTGTTATCAAAGCAACAATTCTTATTTCTACAACACAAGCTTCAAACTTGCTACCATCATCTACTGAAGATGCAAGTTCCTCGCCCGAGATGAATAATTCATCGTAGTTGATTATTGGTTTGCTATGGAGACGAGAAGAACAAAGAAAAATAGGAGGAACAAAATTAATGAGGGGCATAGAACTGAGATGAAACTGTGAAGAAAATCAGTATTATGGAATGAAGTACACCAACCTTGTCTCCTTAGCTTGGCTCCGAGACCTCCTACGTTTGTACCGACAGACAACATTGTATATTTTGTTGACTTCTTCTGAACAGAAGAAAGGATCCGTGTTATCAGGATCTACATAAGGTGACCTGACAGCAGGTGCTACCCATGAAACTCTTCGTTCGTGCCCAGCACCTTGTGGAGTTTTTGATGAGCTGCTACCTGGAGCATCTTTGGCTGGTTCTATGTTAGAGCTTGGAGTTTTCACATCTTCTAGTGTTTTGTTGTTCAGTTACATTTTACGCATCTCACCAATTACTCTTTTGGCATCAGCCTCCGCTTGACTAAGAAGAGACATGTCCCATTTCTCTTCTCCCGTGTCAAATGAAACTTCTAGATTTTTTGGCCTAATTTCACTTTCAAATGTATCCTGCAGGTGGGAGTTAAGGTTGATCATTTTGTCTACAATTGTCACCCGTCTACCACTGCTTTGAAGGCCTGAACCAGACCCAACTAATGTTTGTTCGCCATTATTTGACTTGTCCGGTGACGTTACAGGCAACCGTAACCTGTTCTTCAAGGGCTTGCAAGACGATCCTGCTGTCCCAGTTTGGATAGGCACTGAGGAGGACAAGTTTTTGAAGTCGCCAGTGTATGGCTTGGATCTTTTTTTCCAACATTAGAACTGTTGACAGTGGGACTGGTGAAATAGTTGTCTGGATTGGTTGAATAGTTGCCTCAAGGGAGTTCCCAGCAGGTGTTCTGTCAAAAGTTGGTGTTGTCCAATTTTTTGCCTGATTTGAGTTTGAACTTACCTGGTTTCCATGGAATATTGCCTGGATTGGTTGAATAGTTTCCTCAAGGGAGTTCCCAGCAGGTGTTCTGTCAAAAGTTGGTGCTGTCCAATTTTTTGCCTGATTTGAGTTTGAACTTGCCTGGTTTCCATGGAATATTGCCTGGATTGGTTGAATAGTTGCCTCAAGGGAGTTTCCAGCAAGTGTTCTGTCAAAAGTTGGTGCTGTCCAAATTCTTGCCCGATTTGAGTTTGAACTTGTCTGGTTTCCATGGAATATTGCCTGATTTGGTTGAATAGTTGCCTCAAAGGAGTTGGCAATAGGTGTTCTGTCAAAAGTTGGTGCTGGCAAAACAATTGCTTGTAGTGGGGTTGGACTTGCCTGGTTTTCATGTAATGTTGCCTGATCAGGGTGAACAACAACAGGTGTTTTTTCAACTAATGCTTCTGGCCAAATAGTTGCCTGAATTGAGTTTGAATTTGCCTGGAATACATCCGGAGAGGTTCCATCCGCACTTCTGTTTGAATTTGCCTGCAAAACAACTGCTTGGTATGAGTGTAAAGCTGCCTCACGAGAGGTTCCATCCGGAGTTCTGTCAAATGTTGGGGGTGCCTCATGAATTGTTGTTCCATGCAGTACCAGATTTGCAGGTAGGACTGATGCATTGGGAAGTATGTCAACTTCTGGTATTTGTACTTTTGACACACACTGAGATGCTTCTTGACCATCGCTTGCCATAGGGGTGCTTTTTGCAATGTTGGAGACCATCACTGGAGGCTCCTCTGTTTGGACATCTTCGGCAGCCCCTACCGCCTTGCTACTGGTTGGTACAAGTTGGGTTGATGCAATGGAATTTTCAGGCTTTGACGTGTTTGCTTTTTGTACCATGGATCCCCCTGTAGCTTTTTTGCAGCTGCGCCTTTTTATTGGGACGCATGCATCAGAATCGGAATCTTCGCTGAGTCCGCTTGTACGCTTGCCCCCAACTCCTGCAACAGTGTCATTATCTAAGTTCTTGCTGCTCATATGGACACCTGCAACTTGTTTTCTTCTTTTTGTTGAACCCTGAATTTCCTCTTGACAATCTAGGTTGCCAACACCCTCGAGGAACGTACCAATCTGTAATAATATACCTCTGCATAGCTCAGTCACCATTGCAGCCAATTTTCTTTTGTTCTGTATCATAAGAAACATGTCAAAATGCCCTTAGTTAGTTGGCAGTAGAAAAAGTGTGAGAAAACAGATAACAAAAAATGATAGAGAGAAAAGGCACACATACACTTTTGTTAAAATTATCTGGCAACTTTGATGATACAAAACGTTCGGTCTCTTCATAACCCACAAATAGTTCACCGCCAGGTTTTTTCAAGACGCTAGGCTTCACTTTGAGATGCCCGAACCCACCACCTGGCTTCTTGTCAGCTTTAACTACCTTGCCTATGAGCTTGCTGTCCCAAGCCTCCGCCCGAACTTTGCAATTTGGAACAAGCATTTCAACGACCAGTAAATCTACATATTTAACCTGTTTTCCATAGAAAAAACCCATAAAAGATGAAACAATCTGTGAGTGAAACAATAAAAAAACAAAAAATAAACCCAGGTTAAAGCAGGGGGTACTATCTTACCTCTAGATGGTGTACACAGCACACGACAAATTTTTTCTTAGTTCCAATTTTGCTAACAACTTTCATTATTTGGTCAACTACAAACTTTGCAAAGTTCATCCTCTTTACTCTTTTCAGGTCCACAACAACAGGATAGCATCGAGGGCTGATGGTCAGACCAGTGGTAGGGCATAGAAAACAGTTGACCATTAGGGTGATCCAAGCATGCATGAAGTCATCATCAGCCCTCCCTTTCATGTCTTCGATCATCTTGCAAAAAGTGGTAACGTTGGTTGCTGATCATTTCTCGAATCCATAAAGATTCATCATAAACTTAGTCGCTTCAGGATCACACCCATAGAAAACATCATCCCCTACGCTTAGTAGCCCTAGAACTTACATTACACCATCCATGATTCTGAGGATAGAACCCTATCCTTCAATGACTATGCTTCTCTTATTTGGGTCCACATGCTGCAAAATACATTTGCTATAGTCTGCTGGCAGTGTCAAGGCAGCAATCCTCAAAAGTCCACCAAGTCCATAACTGGCAATTAACTCTCTCTGGGCAAGGCTGGGGTTATCATTTAGCTTCATAATCCTTGCTGGTGAAGCTCTGTTCCTACCTTTTCCAGCATTATTCTCCATATTGGCCATCAACACTTCATCTGGACCACCTCCCTTACCAAACGAAAGCAAACAAAAATAAGAATATCAAAAAATCATACTGAACATAAAAACAGTACTGAACATTTGCCTATATGTGACTCAGAATTGCATGTAAAACAGTACTGAACATAATTTGCCTACTTGTGTTAAATTTCATTTACCCATAGTAGCATATATTTGCCTGGATTTATAAGATAATTGTGTGGATTTCTACATAATTTGCCTACTTGTTCTAAATTTCATTAACCCGTAGTAGCATATATTTGCCTGGATTAATTAGATAATTGCCTGGATTGCTACACATATTGCCTACTTAGTACAATTAACATCAAATAATTGCCTGCATTGGTACACTAGTTGCAAAACAGATCGCAAGCACTAGCAATATATTGCCCACATTGCCTAGGATAAACTTCGGACAAACTTATCATACTTACTACATTGTTAAGATAGAAGGATAACCTGCCGGGTGTCTTGTCCCGGAAAGTCAGACATGACTGCTTCCCCTTATGTCGAAGAAGAAAACATGCCTGCAGAAAAAAGAAAAAACACACAAAGGTCATTTTTCTGCTTCAACAAAATAACTGTTAATAAACATCTCGGCATCAATAAAGTGCCCCATCCACATCCTTATGGATAATGCTCATGCATCCTTACAGAAGGGAGAAGGGGTACTGATGCATGCCTATTCACATAATTTGCTTACTTGTTCTAAATTGCCTACAATTTAGCATAGGCGCGCATCGGCCTAGACAAGCGCCCCTCCTCTACCTGCAGCTCGAGGTCGTGGTCGAGCCCAGCCCAGCCCCTTCTCCCTTCCCAAGCGACGCACCGATGTGCAGATGCAGGGGATGCACGATGCAGGGGATGCACGATGCAGGAGTTGTATAGGCCGAGGTATGCACGATGAAGGGGATGGAGGCTGCTCCAATGTGCCTCCATCTCTGACCCACCAGCACCCACTACGGCAGAGAGATGCACGATGCAGGAGATGGAGACGGCATGCTCTTTGGATCTTAAGGCGGGAGAAGCGTCGCCAGTAGAGGATGCGCCTCGGATGCTCGCGTCGTGCGGCCTGCTCCGGCACCGATCGACCTCCCAATCCCGGCGACAAATCGAGAGCGGCGGCAAATCGAGCGGAGAATGCGAAGGTGGTGGAGAAGATGAAGAGAGCGGTGGCTCACCAGAGAGTAGTACCGGCGTCGCGCGCGCCGGCCCTGCTCGAGCACCCGCAGACCTCCGAATCCCGGCGACAAATCGAGAGCGACGAGAGCGACGAGGGCGGAGAAGATGATGACTAGGACGAGCGAAACGGAAGTGGGGTAGTACCGGCGTTGCGCGCGCCGTGCGGTCCTGCTCCAGCACCCGCAGACCTCCGAATCTCGGCGACAGCACCCGCAGACCTCTGAATTCCGGCGACAACACCCGCAGATCTCCAAATCCCGGCGACAAATCGAGAGCGCCGAGCGCGACGAGCGCGGAGAAGATGATGACTACGACTAGCGAAACGGAAGTGGGGTAGTACCGGCGTCGCGCGCGCCGTGCGGTCCTGCTCCAGCACCCGCAGACCTCCGGCGACAAATGCGAGAGCGACGAGCGCATAGAAGACCGAGCGAAACGGAAGTGGGGAATTGCTATAGTAATTGCGGGGTGCGGGCGCGGACATAAAAACACCTGGAAACACAGCACGAATCTCCACACGAAACGAACAGCGCGCGTGAGGCCGCTCGCACCGGCGGGAACGCGGGCGCGCGTTTGTTAGCTTTTGGGGAATTTTTTACGCCGTATTCCATGGAAGGGAGGGAGTATTACTTTGGTACTCTCTTGTCTCCGGGCGGAATGGACTTAGTTCGTGTTGCCCGTTTTTTCTCCAGGTTTTAACGACCAACAAAAACTATGGGCTTTCCCTAACTAGAGAAAGTTATCGCCCGGTCTGGTCCAGACACTATGATGTTATCGACCCAAGTATTTCTCACGTGGGAAATCCGCTTCTAACATCCAGCGACGGTGGCTGGTGTCGCCAGATATTTTCCCTTGCAAAAGCTCTTTTCTCTGCTGGCTGCTGCACAAGTAACTGCTTACATGGAGATAAATAAACTAACACAAAGTACCCCTAGGGTTTTTTGTCCTCCCCCAGGCGACTGGCGGCGAGTCCTTGACGATCTTGTTCCTTCCCCGATCTGGGTCGTAGTCTGTCTCGGCCTCCATCCCGTTTCTACGGCCATGACGGAACCAAGCAACTCGTCGCAGGCGGCGGCGGGGAAGGTGGATAAAAACAGGAAGGGCATGGGCGATGGTGGTGCTCTGGAGGAGGACCTGTCCGGTGATAATTCGGCAACTCAGTCGAATCAATCTGGTAAGGAAATCGACTCTCTGTTTGATCAGTTGGAGATTGGTGAAGATGAGTTCAATGATTTTGTTCTGGAGGATGGAGATCCTGTCCTAGCGGAGAGTACTCGTTGGCTTGCTGTAGCTAGAGTCCACACGATGAAGAGTTTCAATCATGAGGCGTTGTTTCAGCAGATGTATGTGGCATGGAATTCTGCGCAAGAGGTCACGATGAGGGCGGTTGGCAGGAACAGGTTTGTGATCCAGTGCTCGTGCCTGGGGGATTGGGAGAAAATCATGGACCGAGGCCCCTGGTTATTTCGTGATTGGCCTTTGATCATGGCCACCTATGACGGTTTCTCTGATCCTGAATCTGTGGAGCTTGAATTTATGCCGATTTGGATTCAAGTGCATAAACTACCAGTTGCATATCGTAATATTGACCTGATCAAGGCGATTGTTGGCCGCGCTGCAGGCGAGGTAATTGCTACAGAGATGAATCCGGTGGGAGCTTTTTGTGGTGATTTTGTCAGGCTTCGCATCAAACATGATATGAGGAAGCCCTTGACGCGTCTGGTCTCTATTGTACTGAGTGGTAAAAGATACTTGTACTCAGTTAAATACGAGAAACTTGGACAGGTTTGTTATGCTTGTGGTCTTGTTGGACATGATGTGAAGGAGTGTGGCAATGGGGTTCATGATGAGAAGAAGCTGAAACTTGGTGATTATATTTATGCCAACCCCGGTGGTAGAGGTTGGGGTGTCTCCCGTGGTGGCATGCGTGGAGCATCTAGTAGTGGTCGTGGGGTGTTTACTGATGGAGTCCTTGCTAGAGGCCGTGGAGGTTTTGCCAGTATACCTGGACGTGGGCGTGGAGGACATGTGGACGGGAGGGAGCACATGGAAAGGAAGGGAGCAATTGGGGGTGGTGTGACTAATAAGGAACTAGCAGATTCTGCCACAAGTCCTTTGAAGCTACGTGATATAGAGATGTCTGAAGCTGAGAAACTTGCTAAGAGGGCCCTTGACTTCTCGGATGAGGATGCTGCTCTAAAAACCAAAACCGCGGTGGACATGATTGTTGATGGAGTTAGAGATGGTGTTGGATCTGATGCTGAAATTTCTGAGGCTAGCTTACCAAAGAGGCCAAGGAAAGAAGGTGGATCTTCCGCTTCAAGTGCTAATAATGTATCGGCGGCATCCCTCGAGGATGACCGCCGTTCACAATGAATTGTCTAAGCCTGAATTGTCGCGGATGCGGGAATGCTGCGACAATTCGAGAGGTGAGTGTCTTAGTTAAGACACATATTCCCAAGTTGTTATTTTTGTGTGAAACAAGACAGAAAAGTGTGAAAGTGCAAAGATTGTCTACACGGCTGGGGTTAAAAGGGTTTGCTGGCTTTGACAGTGATGGTTTAAGTGGAGGATTGGCTTTGTTTTGGGATGAAAGTTTGGAAGTTGAGGTGCAGCAAGTTACTGGTCGTTTTATAGACGTTCTTATTAGAGCTACACCAGCCGATCCACAATGGCATGCTACTTTTGTCTATGGTGAGCCACGTGTGGAAAACCGTCATCGCATGTGGAGCGCTCTGTGTGACCTTAAAGCTACCTCAGCGTTTCCTTGGTTTGTTGTAGGTGACTTCAATGAATGTCTATGGCAGTATGAACACTTCTCGAGCTGCCTCCGAGCTGAAAACCAGATGGTTGCCTTCAGAGACGCATTGTTAACCTGTGATCTAAAAGATCTGGGTTTTAGTGGATTACCTTACACTTACGATAACAAGAGAAGTGGTCGCGATAATGTCCGAGTTCGCCTGGATCGAGCTTTAGCGGACAATAGATGGAGGGATATTTACACTGATGCTAGCGTTGTGCACCTAGTCACTCCATGTTCGGACCATTGTCCAGTCCTTGTTCAGTTGGAGAAGGAGACTAGGCCCCAACGCGGTGCCTAAGGTATGAGATTTTTGGGAGAGGGATGGTGCCTTCGGAGGTGATTAAAAGCCTGGACAGCGTCGGTCTAAGTCCGATATGGGGAAATTCAAACAGCCTTGGGATATGTGATGAAAGCCTTGCATAATTGGGGAGGCCGTAAATTTGGAAATGTGATGAGAGAAATTACTCGCTTGAGAAGGAAGATGGAGACCTTATTAGTGACGATGCCCCCATGTCGAAATTCGGGACGCATCGACGCTATGAATGAATTATTGTATAAGGAAGAAATGCTTTGGCTCCAACGGTCGCGTATTGCCTGGTTAAAGGAGGCGATCGAAATACGTTTCTTCCATAATAAGGCTGTATGGCGAGCAAGAAAAATAGGATTAAAAGCCCGAAAGATCAGGATGGTGTGGTGCATGACACGCCAATCGACATGGAACGCATGACTCGGTCATACTTTCTGTGTACACTCGTGATCCTACATTGGATGCATCAGCGGTTGTGAATCTATTTGAGCAAGCTATCTCAGATGATGTGAATGTTGACCTGTGTAGGGCCTTTACGGTGGAGGAGATATCGGATGCATTGTTTCAAATCGGACCGCTTAAAGCCCAGGGCGGATGGTTTTCCAGCCCGATTTTTCAGGAATTGGGATGTGCTAAAAAGGAAATAATCCAGTGCTGCTGTTTTTTGAAACAGGGGAGATGCCGTTGGGAGTGAACGACACAGCTATAGTACTGATACCAAAAATTGACAATCCTACTGAACTAAAGGATTTTCGGCCAATCAGTTTATGTAATGTGGTTTATAAGATTATCTCTAAATGTCTTGTGAACAGGCTGAGACCACTATTGGAAGGTATAATCTTAGAAAACCAGAGTGCTTTTGTGCCCGGGCGTCTGATAACGGATAATGCATTGCTGGCTTTTGAGTGTTTGCATTATTTGGAACATGGTACATCAGCAAACAATTCGTATTGTGCTTACAAATTGGATCTATCAAAGGCATATGATAGGGTGGACTGGACTTTTCTTGAGGAAGTGTTGCATAAGATGGGCTTTGCTCACCGGTGGGTGCATTGGATAATGGTGTGCGTGACCACGGTGAGGTACTCCGTAAAATTAAATGGAGCCTTATTGGAAGCATTTTCCCCGACGAGAGGTCTTCGACAGGGTGATCCTCTGTCCCCTTTCCTATTTTTGTTTGTCGCTGACGGGTTATCTTCTTTATTGCATGCGGAGGTTAATGCGGGTGGTATCTCGCCCGTCAAAATTTGTCGAAGGGCTCCTGGTGTCTCCCATCTCCTCTTTGCGGATGACACATTGCTTTTCTTCAAGGCGGAGGCAATACAGGCTGAGCGTGTCAAGCAAATAATTGACACATATGCAAATAGCACGGGCCAATTGATCAACCCTGCTAAATGCTCTATCCGTTTTAGCTCATTATGTCCGATTGGTGCAACAATCTATCCAGGACATATTGTTGATTGAGAGGGATTGTTTTGAGGATAAATACCTTGGGCTGCCGACCCCGGATGGCAGGATGACACGTGGAAGATTTGAGACGCTACAAGCTATTTTATGTAAAAAGATATTGCAATGGGGAGATCTCTCTCAAGGAGGAAAAGAAATTATGATAAAGTCTGTAGCTCAGGCTGTCATTACCTATATTATGGGAGTTTTTAAATTGCCGTTCTCCATATGCGATGAACTCTCTAAGCTAATCAGAGATTTTTGGTGGGAGCGGATAGAGGAAAAAGGAAATTGCTTTGGATGAACTGGGAGACTATGCTGCGACGAAGGAGATGGTGGAATTGGATTCAGAGATATCGCATTTTCAATCAGGCTTTATTGGCTAGGCAAGCTTGGCGGTTAATCCGAAGCCTAATAGTTTATGTGCCCGTACTCGAGCTAAGTATTATCCACAAGGGAATATTATGGATACTGTTTTTCGGTAATCCATCATCAACATGGACAGCTATCTTGTATGGATTGGAATTATTGAAGAAAGGCCTCATTTGGCGTGTTGGTAATGGTGCATCAATCCGAATTTGGAGAGATAATTGGCTGCCACGTGAGTACAATCTTAAAGTTATTGGTAATAAAGGACGATCTAGACTGAATAGAGTGTCTAGCTTATTGGATGAGCAAGGTGCTTGGAAGGAAGCGGTGGTGAGGAAATCCTTTCCACCGGTTGATGTAGATGTTATCCTATCAATCAAAACATCACAGAGAATGCAAGAGGACTTTATGGCGTGGCAACCAGAGAAAATGGGTGTATTCACAGTTAAGAGCGCATATAAACTTGGTCTTGCATTGGCAGAGCAAGGAAGAGATAGGCAAACATCGAGTGATGCCCCAACAGGTAATAGACCGATCTGGAAAATAATATGGAGAAGTAATGTACCAGAGAAAGTCCGGATTTTTTCTTGGAGAGCGCTCCATAACGCGTTGGCTACAGAAGTCAACAAAGTGTCTCGGCGAATTCCAGTCTCAGGTATTTGTTGTGTGTGTGGGCAGGAAAAGGAAGATGTGGCGCATATGATCTTCCATTGCACTCATGCTAAGCAGCTGTGGCGGGCAATGAGTGAGGTTTGGAATTTACCCAAGATGGATAACCTGGTCGGTCCACGTGAGAAGTGGCTAGAGGAAATGTTGTTGTCGGTGGATAACAAAGTGTGTGACAAAATTATGATGATCATTTGGAGGATCTGGTATGTTCGGAATGAAATCACACACGACAAACCGATGCCCGCTATTGAGGGATCAAGGCGATTCCTATGCAGTTACCTGAAATCATTAAAAAATGAGCAGAAGCATTCGGTGGAGGAAATAACTAAAGGGAAGATGCCATTATGTGCCCAACCATCGGTTGAACTAAGGGGTTTATGTGTCATAGCTGACGTTGCCAGCTCCTGGACAAGGCCCCCTGATGGTGTTGTTAAGCTAAATACGGACGGCTCGTTTATGCAAAAAGATGGCACTGTTGGAGCGGGGATGATACTACGACGACATGATGGCTCTATTATTTTGACGTCGTGTAGGTCTCTCCGTAAGTGTGGGTCATCTCTTGAGGCGGAATTACTGGCGTTCATGGAAGGAACTGCTTTGGCGATGGAGTGGTGCCAGGAAGAAATATTAATTGAGACTGACAGCTCCTTGCTTGTAAGCATGTTAAAGAATAGAGAGCAGGACCGATCTCCTCTTGGGCATCTTATCATGGAAGCGAGAGAGCTTCTTTCAAATAGGATTGCTGGGATTACTAAAGTTTCCAGGTCGCAGAATATTTCTAGTGATTTGTTAGCAAAATTTGGTAGATTGAATGACTGTACTGCTGTATGGTTAGGGTCGGGGCCAGAGGATATTCTGGATTCCCTCATTAGGGATTGTAACACCACTCTTATTGCTTAATACAATCCCTTTTCCCCCGCAAAAAAAAAAAAGTAACTGCTTACATGAGCCTCTCAGAGTACAGGTACTCGAGTATCAGCAAATTCATGCCTTTTGCTGGGTCGGGTTCGCTTATCAAAGAAGATTCAGTATATCTCAAAGCCAGAGCGTCCTGATAAATAAATGAGTTTGCCAAGTCAAGGGACAAGGATCGTCAGCATCGATGTGTCCCGGGGGTTCGGCGAGCTCCGAGATTGATTTTGTAGCCAACAACCCACGACCGTTGTTGAATTCCTTGCATATTATCTTCGATAAACGGAGGGAGTTCGTCACGGCTGGTCAGCTGAACTTGATCTCCTTATGCGCCGTGGCCACTGAAGTTCGCGATACGTGATTTACGGTCACTCGAATACGCCCGATTATGTCGTAGCAGCGGTCCGTCGCAGTTTTGGCTTACGTGACTATTCGCTGTTTCCTTGTCCGCATATCGTCGTAGTTTTGCGACGCTTCCACCGTGGCAACAAAAGCGGCAAGTGAGCTCGTCACCGTACGTCTCCGCAAGTGAGCTCTTCACTTCTCATACCGAGCCTTGTCACACTCTTTTCCACAAGCTATCCAGGACGGCCAAATGCTTGTCCAAATAGGGGCGTGCCCTGTTCTCAAATGCGAAGGTGCTTTTGCACGCCGCCCTGCTTGTGATCCTCCACCTTGACAAAGCCCAAGAAAATAGGGTGCTCTCAGCCGGGGAGAGGGAGCTTAGGGCCCGTTTGAAAAGGAAGGTCGTCGCCCTATCCGTTGTGGAGAGATCTAGGAAAAAGCAAAGTGCAAGAATTTCGAATCTTAGAGAGGGAGACGCCAGCACCAAATTTTTCCACATGAGGGTCAATGCACGTAGAAGGAAGAATCACATGTACCGCCTAAAGCACAACCAAGGGTGGGTTACTGAGCACAAAGACAAACAAGAGATCATCCACAACCACTTTAAGGAGGTCATGGGCCGCGGGGAGCAAAGAAGACAAGACCTTAATTGGGACGAGCTTCCTTTTGACAGCCCGGATTTGCAAAGCTTAGGGGATCCCTTCTCTGAGGATGAAGTGGAAAATGCAATAAATCAAATGCCTGGGGATAAGGCGCCCGGACCGGATGGCTTCACCGGCTTATTCTTCAAGAAATGTTGGGTCATCATAAAAGAGGACGTCATGAGGGTCATAAACCATTTTGGGAGCCTCCAAGTGGCAAATTTCCATTGGCTTAACTCCGCAAATATTGTTCTATTGGCCAAGAAGGATGGGACAGAAGGGATTGGCGATTACCGTCCCATAAGTTTGATCCATGCCATCGCAAAGATCATCGCCAAGATGTTGGCCTCCCGCCTTGGGCCGTTTATGAATGACTTGGTCTCCAATGCTCAAAGTGCTTTCATCAAGAAGAGGCGCATCCATGACAATTTCCTCTATGTTAAAAACCTTGCGAAGAGATTCCACAAGGGGAAGATTTCGTCTCTCTTGTTCAAACTTGACATTCGGAAAGCTTTTGACTCGGTACGTTGGGAATACATCTTTGACCTCCTACATCGTCGGGGTTTCCCTAGCCGGTTCCGAGATTGGATCGCCGCCCTTTTTTCAACTTCAACTTCTCGGGTTCTTCTCAATGGCATTGCGGGCCACCCAATCTCGCATGGTAGAGGGTTAAGGCAAGGGGACCCTCTCTCTCCGCTACTTTTTGTACTTGCCATTGACCCACTATCCCAAATTTTGGAGAGGGCCACCTCATACGGCCTGCTTCACAGGCTCCGCGGAAGGGGGACCATCTTAAGAACCTCTCTATATGCTAATGACGCTGCCATTTTTGTGGCACCTATAAAAGAGGATATTAGCAACCTTGCCATAATCCTTGAAAGTTTTGGTGAGGTTACGGGGCTCTGCACCAACTTTCATAAGATAAATTTTGTCACCATTAGATGTGAAAATATCAACCTTGACGACATCCTTGGTGGGCTTCCTACATTAGAGCCTACTTCCCTTGAAGTACCTTGGCCTACCACTTTCGGTTTGGAAGCTAAAAAGGGTAGATTTTCAACATCTTGAGGATAAGTGCGCAGGGAAGCTCCAAACTTGGAATGGCAAGTTCATCACTATGGCCGGGCGCAATGAGCTCGTCAAGTCGGTGCTTACATCACAATCAACTTACTACCTCACATCTCTCATTGTCCCTCCCAAACTCAAGTCCATCAACAAAATTGAAAGGGCCTTCCTTTGGGAGGCTAAAGACAAGACCACCGGCTAAGTGCAAGGTCAATTGGGAGACTGTTTGTAGGCCAAAGAGGCTCGGTGGGCTTGGGATTAAAAACTTGGACAATTTATGGTGGCGCTTCGCTTGAGATGGCCTTGGCTTGAATGGAAGAATCCCGATAAAATTTGGATTGGGTCCGGCAACCCTTGCTCCGACAAGGATATGTCCATATTCTATGCCGCCACGACCATCACCATTGGTAATGGCCATAAAACTCCTTTTTGGCATGCTCCATGGCTGCTTGGGAGGAAGCCTATGGACATTGCGCCTCATCTTCGATTCCACGAGAAAGAAGTGGAAGGTGCACCAAGCCATGCACGATAACACATGGGTGCGTAACATAAAATTGGGAAATGACTTCTCAATCGAACACCTAGCACAATGCGCTGAACTTTGGTCTCTACTTCAAGAGGTGCAACTATACGAGGATGCCGAGGGCGACATTCTTTGGAAGCTTACGGATAATGGCGAATATACGCCAAGTCGGCCCTCGAGGTGCAATTCTTGGGTTCCACCACCTCCAGCATGCACAAACTAGTTTGGAAGGCTTGGGCACCGCCAAGGTGAAGTTCTTTGCTTGGCTTACCCAAAATAGGATTTGGACCGCGGATCGTTTGGCCAAGAGGGGATGGCAAAACTGCGGTGCTTGTCCGCTTTGTAAGCAAACAACGGAGACGATTGACCATCTTTTCGTGGCATGCCGGTTCACTAAACGAGTCTGGGCATCCATCAAAGATTGGATTGGCATTCCTGAATTAGACCAAACGCAATGGATGGGCCTCTCCACAAAAAATTGGTGGGAGATGATGACGGAGGGTCAGATCCCGAACCACAAAGCTATGGCGTCCCTCACCCTACTCGTCACTTGGGAGATTTGGAATGAGCGGAATGACAGGGTCTTCCGCAAAAAGCTTGCGCCACCGCTTATAGTGCTAGATAGGATTAAGCGCGAAGCCCGCTTGTGGGTGTGTGCGGGTGCAAAGCGGTTGGGTGAATTCATGCCGCGAGAGTAATTGTATTTTGTTAGTAGCCTCGAAACTTCTTCTTGTAAAACTCCTTCTTAATTAATCGATTGGGGCAAAGCTTTTGCCCCCTTTTCGAAAAAAAAAAAAACATTCTGAGGAGAAGGTTTTGAGGTGAGACCAAGGCGCCTACGGTGAGAGGGTGGTGCACGCGGTGATCATAGGCGAGCAGGTGGCGAGTTTTAGCGCGGTGTTCGTCCGGCGGGTGGACCGTCGGCGATGTCTCTGTGTTGGCGTCCAGAAGTCGACCCTTGTCCTTGCTACAGTGAACCCCTAAATTGCATAGAAATCTCCGATGAAAAAACGTCTTTTTGGTGCTAGGGTTACGTTTTTCTCCTCCAATGAGCCTTACTATCGTTTACATGGTCGACTAGTAGCGAGCGATTTCTACATGTTTGATTCAGTTTCCGCAAGGGTTTGATTTGGGAGGTTGGTAGGGTTTAGGATGCTCTTATTTTCTATAGAAATCATGCAATTTTTTAGACGATTTTGATGATATGTTTGTGTATATTGTTTTGGATGGACCTCGTAGAAAATTTTCCTCACTACAAATCACTGTTTGATTCCTATTCCGACAATGAAGAACAATGGACTCATGCAGATCAAAGATGAACAAGACACTGTAGCAACAGTTTGTTGACCTTGGTCACCATTTCATCGGTATACCTTGATCATGATGAATCAATGAATCAAGGCAATAAAATTGGGATGATGTGGTCTAGTCGCTGGTCTTCCTCTTGTCATCAGCTCCTGTAAGCCCAAGTAGATAGTACAAGTGGTTGTCCCAAAAGACGATAATCCAGTTCCAATACAAGTTATGTATCCAGAGATGTGTGAGCAAGATAGAGTACAAGTAACTCAAACTGGGTTCGGAATTTATGGTTTCAATTCTTGTGTTCGCCAGATGTTTATATTTCAAGAATCGACTATTTTCTAAAATTCTAGGCCCAAATAGAAACCTTGTGTCCCCATGCATTAACACACATGGGTAAAGTTTGGACATGGCACATATAATATGTTTGTGAGGTGTGCTTCAATGGTCCTTTCCCTCCTCCCAAACTCAAAAAATTGAAACACTACATGAATAGCGCGGTGCGCCGACGGCCAAATGTCGGGGCCATCGGCGTAGGACTGGACCAGGCCAGCCCCCTTCGTCAGCCATCGGCGTAGCCCCGCCGTTGGTGTAGGAGACCCTACGCTGACGGCTACCCTCGGCGCATGTTAGCCCTCGGCGTAGGTCGCAGACACGTGGCATTTGCCGGTCACGACAGGACGGACCCCTAACATAGACAACGTTACGCCGACGGCTACCGTCGGCATAGCGTCAACCTAGATACGCTGACGGCCACCCTCGGCGTACCTTCTTTGCATTTTTTATTTTTTTTGCACCAAATTATGATCTTATTTTGTATTTGTATTTGTGCAGGGGCTACGCCGAGGTCCTTGCTGTGTGCCATTTGGTCACTGCTATGCTGAGGGCCTTGCCGTCGGCGTATGCGTGGCCCATACGCCGAGGGCCGCAGCCGTCGGACTAGGGAGGCCCAGCGCAGGCCACGTGTCACCACTACGCCGAGGGCCAGGCCGTCGGCACGCGCCCTACGCCGAGGGTCGTTGCCGTCGGCCTAGCCCACCTCTTGGGAAGGCCCAGCGAGGGCTACGTGTCGCCGCTACGCCGTTAGCCGGTCGTGTAACAGCGAGGATGTTGTTCGCCGACGGCTAATACGCCGATGGACCCGCCACGGCCGTCGGCAAAGTCCTATGCCGACGGGCCCACAACGGCCGTCGAAAAAGTCCTACGTCGGCGGCCATTTATGTTCCACTGAGGGAGATCTCCGGCGACGGCAGCCCTCGGCGTATCGTATGCCGACGGCGAAAGGGGCTACGCCGAGGGCTTTTTGTCGTCGGCCTAGCAATCTGTTCCTATAGTGAAAACACAAGGGCCCCGGATTGACCAATACCCTTTTAGTTCGGAAGACACGAAGGAATATCGGTCAATCCTGTCCGTTCTTATGTTTTTAGTTTTGTAAGTTTGAGAGGAGGGGGAGGACACTGGAACAAAACTTTATGTCTATAAAGGTCTTGCCAGCGAAATGACCTGCTTCTTCTTGTTGCCCTTTTATGTCAGGTTTTGACTTGTCCTCTTAATAGCTAACAACAAAGAAAGACGGGACTCTTTCGACTAGCCATAGAAAGTTAGAAAGTTTTAATCCTCAGGTCTAATTCGACGACCGAGTATGGTAGTACTATGATATCGACATAAATATTTCTGTCGTGGAAAAAGAAACCATCTCCAGCATCCACTGACGGCGTCTGGCGTGCAGGTGTGGGGAATTTCTTCCCTTGCAAAGCTCTCTTCTCAGATTCAGTAGCTGATGCGCAAGTAGTCGTTGCCTACCTGAACCTCTCGGACCCGGTGGCTGCCGCACATGTCATTGCTTACCTCTCAGAGTACAGTATACCACTC
This sequence comes from Avena longiglumis, assembly GCA_030063025.1. Taxonomy (NCBI): domain Eukaryota; kingdom Viridiplantae; phylum Streptophyta; class Magnoliopsida; order Poales; family Poaceae; genus Avena; species Avena longiglumis. The sequence goes on from CP125976.1 coordinate 26,271,047, forward strand.
TAGTAGTGTAAGCAATGTGGTCACACGCATGTCATTGCTTCCAATAATTCACCGGTTAGAGCACACTCCTCTAGATCGATCATGAATAAAACTTTATATATATCCACTGATTAATCTGACAAGTCAATGAACAACAATCGTCAGCAGCGATGTGTCATGGGGGAGCAAGTTCCTCGGCGAACTCGGACAGATCGATTTTGTGGCCAACAACCCAGGACGCCTGCTGAATCTTTAATGATCTAGTGACAGCGGATCACAAGGCTCGCTTTACTCTATATTGTACTATCTGGTTTGTTTAATCTCAGGTTAGGATATAATACATGCTTGCCTGTGAGGATATGACGGGGGAATTTTTCAAACTAAGCTCCTCGCTTCTGTCTAACGGTCTCTAGTCATTGGCGATATATGCGCGCGCACACAGACCGAGGGTGCGCAGCCAGTCTAGGCACTATTTGGCGGCGGCAGAGGAAATGTGCCGCACGCACGCCTTTTTATTCGAGGACCGGTCCGTGCATGCGCTCGGGACAAGCTTTCTCTATGTGACCATGGGCTTGTGCGTCCAAACAATCATTTGTGGCCGATTCCAAGGTGTACGGCTGCATCCTCGTCTACACCGTAGGAGGAGTCGACGATGAGAGCTGCTATACAGACGACACTCGCTCTATGTACGAATTGTTGAAGGTGTACGGCATTCCGGTGGTATAGAATCGGGGTGGGATGAATTCGGGAGGCGCAGCGGTTGCGAGTCTTTGTCGTTGTCAATTCGGTGTTGTTGTGCATTTCTTTTTCTTTTCTTCCGAGCTTTGGCTTATGCTGTTTGGCCTCAGTATTGTTCGGCTATCCTTTAGGGTTGTGCTGTCTAGCCGAGCAGTGGTCTCGCATGTGTGTTTTATTTATAAAGTGGGAGAAAGCCTGATTCGAGTAAGTGTCGTTCACATATATGTTCTGTTTTGGTGTGTATGGATTTGATGACCCGTCTGACAGATTGTGACTGAAACCGGAAACTCATCGGTTTTTTTGTCAATTGAAAATTGAATCGGGTTTGTCTATGTCTCGGTTGATTAAGATTTTCATAGGTCTCAACCAAATGAGAGAAGTGCAATTGCATTTTTTTTTGCCAAAAAATGCAACTGAAATCAGTTGCACTTTTTAAAATGCAACTAAAATCCGTTGGATGGTAGAATTGGGTGATTGGATGGCCTCGGTCCGTATTGCGGCATGCACGGGTCTTAAAGCACCTCTCGACCAAGTCGTAGGAAACACCTAATTCGTCAGTTTTTTAGGGGCAGGTTGTGGCGGTGCGAAAAGCGAGAAGGTCGCGTACGCGGGATCTCTGTGCGAGATGGCGGCTGGTCGCGAAATCTAGTCGACGCTTCGCGACAAAGCTAGATGTCACCTCCCCCATTCGGTGAACTTCGACATTTCGGCCTAGGGAAAATCTCCATTTCCCCTTCGACACCAGTGGCGGCGGCGTTGACACAGATCTACGCCAACATAGGATCGACACTTTCTTCTGTGGCGCGATCTCGTCTCCTTCTCCAGTATCGAACCATCGCAACCGTGTGGAACAGGGGATCTTCTCCTTCTTCTCTGACACTGACTCCTCTCTCCCGCCTGCTATGGCGGAGGTAAACGACTCTCCTACTATTCTTTCTTCCCACATCGTGACTGCATGGTGTGTAGGGTCGATTTAGCGAGTACTCATCATAGATTGATTTTCTTAGGTCAACCAGGTGGATCTGATCAATTAACTAGCAACACTCATAGTAGTGATCCGGGCCTGGATCCTCCTGCTCCACAAGAGAGTGGTTAGGTATGCTGCCTTTTCTAGGCTCATGTATGATCATATCAGGTCTAAGATCAGGAGAGGATGTCATATCTTAACTACATTTACAACTCTAGCAATTTAGAGGCTCTCCAAATTTTGTGTACGACAAGGCCCCTTTCTTTGAACTCATCAAAAGGTTAGGGAACGAGGCTTGATAGAAGATAGCCTCAGTTGAAGAACAGGTTTCTATGTTTATTCATGTTGTGGGTCATAACCAAAGGTTTAGACTCATCCATAACACATTTAGGAAATTTAAAGAGACTATTGCTTGCTATTTCAAACAATCTTGTATGCAATTGTTGATCTCAGAGGAGAGATGATCAAACCACCAAGTGCTTGAACACCACGCAAGATACAAACCAACCGTAGATGGTTTCCATATTTTAGGGTGAGTACTAATTCCCTTGTTTATTTTCATGAAATGACTACATTTATCAAAACCATGATGATTTGCTCGTGCGTTGATAGGATTGTATTGGCATTGTCGATGGTACTCAATCACTCATGTGACTGCTAGAGTATTAAAATCACAGTCAGCAACAAACGGAGGAAGGAAGCACTACATCAGTAAGGATATGCTGGATGTTGTTGATTTTGATATGAAGTTCACCTATGTGCTAGCTGGTTGGGAAGGATATGCTCATCATGCAAGCATCCTTCCTGGCATCTTGTCTAGAGCTCATGGGTTGAATATCATTGATGGTAAGTTATATCTTGGAGATGCTGGATATGAATGCTGTTCCGGTATTCTGTCACCCTTCAGGAAAAAAATATACCATTTGAACTGTCAAGCTTCATGCACTAGCCAACGCAACCAAAAGTCCGAACCGATGAAAAGGGCTAGTGCAATCCACTTATACACTTCAACACCCCCTCTCACGTGTGATGGAGAGAAGTCAACACGTGCAACCGAAAGAGAGCGACGGCGCGCGAAACTCACGTATGACTCAAGAGGCCTATACGTGGACACAAAGGGGTCTACAACAATTTGCGAAAGCCAGGACTCGAACTCGAGACCTTAGGCTCTGATACCATGTCAAACTTCATGCACTAGCCAACGCAACCAAAAGTCCGAACTGATGGAAAGGGCTAGTGCAATCCACTTATACACTTCAACATGAACGAGGTCTCTCCTTGGAGATTTCGTTGATGATTTGTAGAATTTTCTAGGCGCAACAAGACAAGAAAATAGGGCCCATTAGCTCTCACGGGAAAATTGACGATGCCAAAAAAGGAGGATGGTCTAGGCTATAAGGATGTGCACATGTTTAAATATGGCTATGCTAGCCAAACAGGGATGGAGGATGTTGAATGACCCAGATTATTTGTGTGCAAGAGTTCTCAAAGCAAAGTATTTCCGTAATACTGGTATTTCACATGCTGAACTGAAGGAGGATATGTCGTATACTTTCTCCGTCCGCAAATAAGTGTACATCTAGCTTTTGTCTAAGTCAAACATAACCAAATTTGATCAACTTTATAGAGAAATATAGAAACATATATTACATCAAATTGACATATTACTACCTCTGTTTCAAGGCTTAAGGCGCACACACTTTTCAAAGCAAAGTTTGACCGAAAAAATTGAACAATAAAATCTTAATTATATTGTACATAATTAGTACCGTTGGATTCGTATTGAAAAATACTTTTCAGTGGTACTAGTTTTATACCAAAACTCTTTACGTATTTAGAGTAATTTTTTGTCAAAGAAAAAACACGCAAAACGAGGACGCCTTAAGCCCTGAAACGGAGAGAGTATGAAACTAGATTTAAAAATAAGTTTAATGGTAATAATTTAGTGTCCTAAAAAGTTAGTCAAACATACTAAAATTTAACTTAGAACAAAGCTAGAAGTACACTTATTTGTGGACGGGGGGAGTACATCAAGAAGTATCCTGAATGGGATCCAGGTGATTAAGAAGGGTGTGATCAAGAGAGTTGGTGATGGGACATCGATTCATATTTGGAGCGATCCCTGGTTGCCAAGGAACTTATCACACGAACAAATTACTCCTACAAGAAATGCTCTAGTTTAGCATGCGGATGAACTGATGGATAATATACATGGTGGTTAGGATATTCAGCTCATGGACTCGCTTTTTTGGCAGCGGGAGCTAAACTTATTATTGCTTTGTCAGTTATGGACGACATGGAAGACTTGTGGACTTGGTTCCCTAACACTCAAGTGGTTTATTTTCAGTAAAATCGGCTTACAAGACTCAAGTCAGTTATTTGTAAACTGATAAGCTAATTGTTAGGTTGACCTCTCCACGTATGAACCCAACGGTTCATACGAACCCTAGATTCGCGCCCTGATCGGGGGCGCCCAACCAAGTCAAGGTTGGTGGGCCCCTGTGGCAGCGCTATATAAAGAGTGGTGGGGACCGGGGCACAGACTACGAGGTTCGTCGCGCCGCCGCTCTCCCCACCACAATCCCTTCCGATCTAGGGTTTCGCGCTTAGCCACGGGAAGCACCCCACCGCCGCCGCCTAGCCTAACCCTAGCTAGCCGTCGCCGTCGAACACCATGGCCACATCGACCCCCTCCTCTAGCCAAGGAGAAGGTATGCCCCTCTCCCTCTCCTGATCTCCCTCTCCCTCTCAGTTTTGGCTAGACCTCTACAGACAAAGATCTACTGTAATCATCTAGACTAGAAGATCCAAAAGGCAAAATCTAACATTGGTATCAGAGCAAGATTCTAGTCCTATTTTTTTCGGTAGAAAAGCAAAGTAGAAAAGGAACAATAGATCTATAGTGCGCCTGCCCTTACGGCCGCGCCGTTCCGCTCGATCTAGATGCGCATCCTATGCGAGGCATCTAGACGAAGAACTCACCCCTCTGGGGCAAAGAAAACCAAAGATCTAATCCCGAAAGTCCCCTTTTTTTTTTTCCTCCCAGATCCAAAATCAAAAGAAACCCCAAAACCCCGAAAATCCCAAAAGAAAACGCATCAAGAAGAGGGGAAAAGAACCACCGGTCGCCGACGCGGCGCCGCAAAGTGGTGCCATCTTGCCGCTTGACGGGCGTGCGTTCACCCTGGGCGCACCCCGCCAGGGGCGAGGCCGCTCATGGCCGCCGAACTACCTCCGTCGCTCGAGTAGTGGAGGGGAAGGTGGACAGAGGTTGGGGAAAGGGGGCTGCAGGCTGCCATGGAGGAGGGCCGTCGGGCGGCCACCACTCACCATCGCCGACGCAGCGTGCCGACGGGCAACCGCATGCAAGATGCGGCGCCGCGCCGGCCTCGGCCGCCACGGACGGGGAAGGCCACGCCTGGGCTGCCGGCCAGGCACCGCCGCGGCCACGCTGGAGAGGAGAAGGAGGAGGCGACGCGCCGCCGCCTCACGCTGCTCCGCCGGTGAGCACGCGGGGTGCACACGGAATCCCCGCGGCGCTGCCGCTGAGCCCACGCGGGCAGGACGCGGTGTGGATGGGGGGGGCGAAATGAGCTTGGGTTCTTGGTCTTTGCGGCCGGTTTATCCTCGCGACAGCGGCCGTCTGCGATCTAGGTTAGGGGCATTGTGCGGCCAGGATGGAGCTGCGGCGGTCGCTAGCGGAGTGGCAGCGGGCTGGCGGCCAGCGCTCGCTGGCGGGCAGCCGACGTGAAGGGCCAAGGCGCCTTGCTTTGGCCAGAATCTGGCGCCCAAATGACATGGTGATAAATAGCAAGGTGGCCGCCATTGGCCACCGCAGCCCTTGATTTTGGCCCAAGAGGGCTTTTTCGCCAGTTTTCTGTTTTTATTTTTAGCAGAGTTGTTTTAATAGTTTTGCTTAGTTTTTTAAGCAAATTTCAAATGGTTTTCCCTAGTCATTTTATTTTATGAATATTTTGACTAGAGAATGAAATAAAGACAGAATTTTTCTGTAAAGTCTTGAAAGGTTATGAAAGTCATTATAAAAGTTTCCGCTGCAAATAGTAAAAAGGCAATTGCTTAAATGCAATAAAGTGATAATTAAATCTTCAAAAGATGTTATAAAATGATATTAAAATGTGATTATGATTATGTTATTATATAACCAACGTTGTTAATAGCATGATCATGATTTGTTATTTTATGTTAAAAGGACTTATTAAAGGTTTAAAGTGAATTAAATTTCAAAAGTATGTTAAAGAAGTTATTGAAACAATTGTGGTTCTGTTATTTTATGACCAACGTTATTAATAACATGATCATGTTTTGTTGCAATAATATATGTATTTATCTCTATTATCTGCCCAACGGTGATATAGATTTAATTGCATAAACAATTGTATGTTTTAATTTATACCAACGTTGGATTAATGCATGCAGTTGTTGTTTTGGTTACACATCATTGTGTTTTAAAGAAGAAAAGATGATGATATTGCGTGGCAGGAAAAAGAAAAGAACCATGCTCTATCGGAGATGGCATATACCTTAGAGGACTAAACGATGTTTAATGCCAACAAAAGTTGCATTATTTTTATAAAGAACACAATTGAGAACGCTAATGCGGGCTCAATTGCAAAGTGTGCTTCCGCATGGGAGTTCATAGAAAAGACTAAAAACCTTCATTACACAGAAACTTGATAAATGTATCCCGTGTGGACAAAGACATGGCAAGCGTGTCATATGGTTCAATAATGCTTATGTAGGTGTTGTTTTGCTTCACAATGAGCCTTATTTGTTATCCCTGCATAAGAAAGTTTTTTCTGTGTGTGATGTGAATGGAAAAGTTCCCTTGTCGAACAAAGAACAAAAGAAAAGAAAGCGAACTCTTGACTCCTCGAGACTATGGCACTGCAGACTAGGCCATATTTCGAGGGGAAGAATTGAAAACCTCGTTAAAAATGACATTCTTCCTCCGTTAGAGTTCTCGATAGAACAATGCATAGATTGCATTAAAGGAAAGTATGTCAAACAGTTAAAAAGGGTGCAAACCAAGCAAAGCTACACTAGAAATAATCCACACGGATATTTGTGGACCGCTTCCGTGAAAAGTGTGGATGGCTATGATTCATTCATAACATTCACGGATGATCACTCCCGGTATGGTTATATTTATCCAATCAAAGAAAGATCCAAGCGTTGGATAAATTTAAAATTTTCAAAGTCAAGTAGAAAATCAGCACGATAAAAGAATCAAAATAGTTCGGTCCGATCGGGGGAGTACTACTCGGCATACTCCATATGGTCAAGTACTGTGACCCTTTGCACCTGGTTCCTGCAAGAAAATGGAATATTCGCCCAGATTCTATGCCGCGAACCTCAAAGAAACGGAGTAGCCGAAAGGCGCGCAACCGCACTTTATGGATATGGTGCGCAAGATGATGAGCTACTCCACCCTCCCATTGGGATTGTGGATGGAGGCGCTTAAAACCGCCATTCATATTCTCAACAGTACCAAGTAAGTCGGTGCCCAAAACACCGTCTGAATTGTGGACAGCAGAGTCCCTCTGCACCACTTGAGGGTCTGGGGAGCCCAATGAGGCAAAAGTTTTCAATCCAAACATTGCAAAGTTAGACCCCAAAACAAGATCTTGCCACTTTATTGGCTATCCAGATAAGTCCAAAGTCTATCGTTTCTACCGCCTGACAGATACACAAAGTTTGTAGAAACGAGACATGCGATCTTCTTGGAGGACGAATTAATGATGAGGGGAGCACGGTAGCTAGGAAAATTGATCTTGAGGAGAAGAGGGTGCATGCACCTAATCCGATGATTCAGAGCCATTTTTCTCGCTACTGTCAGGCCACCATCTACAACCCCCGAGGTTGTGGTGCCGGGCACTGTTGTGACTCCACACGTGACAACAATGGGCGAAAGTTCGAACTGCCCATCAGAGCCACCGAACCCACCGTGAGCACGAAAGGGAGCCGTAACAGCCACCTAGTGTAAATGTGCTCGAACCCGAGGCAAGAAATGAGCAAGAGTCCGATGAACTCGCACGGTCTAAAAGAGAACGAAGACCAGCCATTTCCAAAGAAATCTACAAAGTTTACAATGTAGTTCATATGGAGGGCGATCCTACCACATATGAAGAAGCCATGAGTAGCCCTCACTCACCAAGTGGGTGGAGGCAATGGAAGATGAAATGAAATCGATGAGTTCCAACAATGTTTGGGATTTAGAGGAAATTCCCAAAGGAGCCAAAACAGTAGGATGCAAGTGGGTCTACAAAACAAAGTATGACTCAATGGGAATGTAGAAAAGTACAAAGCTAGACTCGTGGCAAAAGGCTTTACGCAAAGAGAAGGTGTAGATTACAATGAGACTTTTCTCCGGTCTCATGTAAGGACTCCTTCGTAATCATCATGGCACTAGTTGCACATTTTGATTTAGAGTTACATCAAATGGATGTCAAGACAGGCGTTTCTAAATGGAGATTTAGAAGAGAATGTTTACATGAAACAACCCAAGGGTTTTTTCATGGAGGGAAGGAAGAACATATGGGATGCCGCCTAAAGAAATCCATTTATGGGTTAAAGCAAGCCTCTAGGCGGTGGTATTTAAAGTTTAACGATACCATTAAAAGATTTGGATTCAAAGAAAATGTTGAGGACAATTGCATTTATGCAAATTTCAAAAGTGGGAAATATATTTTCCTAATTCTATATGTGGATGACATTCTTGCTTACAAGTGATGTTAGTCTACTACTAGAAACAAAGAAGTTCTTGTCATCACACTTTGACATGAAAGACCTTGGTGAAGCATCTTATGTTTTGGGCATAGAAATTCACCGAGACAGAAAGAATGGAGTGTTAGGACTGTCAGAAAGCGACAGAAAAGATTTTAAAGAAATACAATATGCATGCGAGTAATTCAACACCTGCTCCCATAGTCAAGGGCGAGCTTTGGGAAATCCCAATGTCCAAAGAATCAATATGAGATCGATCAAATGAAGTCGACCATATGCTTACTGTTGGAAGCTTACAAGATGCACAAGTGTGCACTCACCGACTTAGCATTTATCACCGGGTACTGTAGATATCAAGAGAATCCGCATAGAGCAATGGAAGATGGTAAAGAAAGCTTTGCGCTATGTGCAAGGCACAAAAGGCCTCATGCTAACATACGTAAGATCTAATTCCCTAGAGATAAAAGGGTATTCAGATGCAGATTTTGCGGAGATAAAGACGACCAAAGTCCACGATGTGGTATGTCTTCACTCTCGCAGGAGGTGCTATTTCGTGGAGAAGCGCCAACAATCGATAGTTGCATCATCTACGATGTATGCAGAATTTATAGCATGTTATGAGGCCATGGGACAAAGCGTTATGGTTAAAGAAATTCTTACCCGACTTGAAAGTGGTTGATCGCTTTTGCAGCCACTAAAGATGTCTTGTGACAACGAGCCGCAGATTCTATGCTCACAACAACAAGTCGAGTAATGCTTCAAAGTCTATAGATATAAAGTATTATGTTGTGAAGGACAAAGTCCAGGATCAAACTATAAGTCTCGAGCATATAAGGACAAAGGATATGCTTGCGGATCCGCTAACGAAAGGCTTACCACCCAATGTGTTTAAGGAACACATAGCCGGCATGGGTTTAATGGCAAGCCTATGATTCCTGGACTATAGAGGCCCAAAAAGTAACAGAATTTGTTTCAGAACATGAAGGTATATAGTGGTCATCGATTCTATCGAATTGAGTGAGACGATGAAACATGCTCTATGTATCATTCGTGATGGAATAAGTAAAGAACAAGGTTAAAAGTAAAGTCGAGATCAAGGGGAGAATGTTAGGTTGACCTCCACGTATGAACCCAACGGTTCATACGAACCCTAGATTCGCCGATCGGGGCGCCCAACCAAGTCAAGGTTGGTGGGCCTCGTGGCCAGCTTATAAGAGAGTGGTGGGGCAGAGACTACGAGGTTCGCCGCCGCTTCTCCCACCACAATCCTTCCGATCTAGGGTTTCGCTTAGCCACGGGAAGCACCCCACCGCCGCCGCCTAGCCTAACCCTAGCTAGCCGTCGCCGTCGAACACCATGGCCACATCGACCCCCTCCTCTAGCCAAGGAGAAGGTATGCCCCTCTCCCTCTCCTGATCTCCCTCTCCCTCTCAGTTTTGGCTAGACCTCTACAGACAAAGATCTACTGTAATCATCTAGACTAGAAGATCCAAAAGGCAAAATCTAACACTAATAAATTAGCTAGCTTTGGTGCAAAGATTGTCTCGGAACCCCGAACCGTATGGCCGGGCCTTGTACCTACCTTTGCCCATTTTCTGATTGCCGGCAAATATTGTTGCGCTTGTTGATTAATGGATGAGTTCTACATCTAAAAAACATAGATTTACTAATCCAACTTACTTTTCATTGTGACTAGTCTAAACTAAACATAAACATAGGTATTAATTTCCTAAATCTCAAACCCTATAGGGATACGTCTGAAGATGCTCAAGTTCTCTGATTACTCGCACGGGTCCTGTTCTCATACGAAGAGACAAAATAGCACAAGCCCCAATTAGTTAAGGAGACCTGATATAATACAAAACTAGCTGGGTGCTCAATCATCAGCATGTTTGACCAGTCAGACCTATCAAAGATGCTAAGCTGGCCACCAAGTTGGACCACGTATTGTTAACGTTATCAGCCCTGATTATGATGAACCAATTCATTTGGCCATAATCAGTCCCCTCCGCCCGTACAACAAATCATGCCGCCAATTCAATAACTGTGTAATCCCTCCCTCCGTTTGAAAATATAAGATGTTTTAGGTTTGTGGATGAGATGTATCTAGACACGTTTTAGTGTCTAGATTCGTTTACTAAAACATGTCTACATACATTTCTTTCACAAACCTAAAACATCTTATATTTCTAAGTACTATCGAGTGGAGTAGTAGACCACCCTATCAGTGTACTGCGTGACCTGTAGCCAGGTAGCACGCCTCGTCACTCGATCACGTGTCCGGTGTTCGCTTGCACCGGACCGGCGATGAAATCAGAATCAGAGCGAGACCTTGGCCGGTCACAGGATCAGAGCGAGAGCATCAGCAGCAGCATCAGAAGAAGTAGTACTCCGTAGCCATAATAACGAACTACGTATGCGCAAAGTTCCAGAGTCTCGGTCAACTTGGGCGAACGGCCAGGCGTATGGTAGGAGTAGAAGCCAAAAGTATATTCACCCGGTGACGACACCGATGCTGGCAGTGGCAGCCTCGTGATCACGGCTAGCTAGCTAGCTAGAGATAGAGAGGGATCTCTGGGCACCGGGTGAGGGCATGATGACATGGGGCTGGACGGTGAAAAGTGCCAAGAGATTGGAGTAATAATAATAAAAACTTGTGCCTCCTGCAGAGTGCAGTGTCGCTGTGACACGGAGGAAGGGAGAGAGAGAGGCGTGGTGGTGGCGGGGGCCATCGCCCCATCCCTCTTCTGCAGAGTGGCGCCTCTGCTGCTGCTCGCTCGGATAGGGCTCCAGTCCAATCTTGGGACCTCTGTTTGACCACCACTGCCGTGGTTTAGATGAAATATATGTAATCTGAAAGGAGCTTTGGGGTTTGGGCGGTTAAAAGCGCACGCATCTCGAGGAGAGCTGGGATTATGCTTGCAATTTGTTACTGTACACTAGTACGATCTGGTGAGCAGAGAAGGAGATACAGTAGTATGTTAATCTGAATGGGAGAAGGATTATGTTAATCACATGGAAAGCTGACAGTGTAAATATGACGTGCACTTTCAGCGTCGGAGTAATAAAAGGAAAAAGTTCGTCAAAGGTTGTTGGTAAACTTATGCTGGCGACTGCCTTTAACCTCAAAAAGAAAAACTTATGCTGTGGTTTTACCCGCTTGACAGAGACCTTTCTGAGTGAAAACACGGCAAGGAAATTGTATGGCCAGGGAAACTGACCTGTGGAGTCCTATCCAGTGGGTGTAATAAAATCCGCTAAAAAAGGGCAAGACATCACAGCGTGCCTGTTTAGATCTCTGCTTACACTAGCCAAGTCCCCACCGCTCTAGTCTAGTAGTGTTCTCTTCTCCCCTCACGCTCCCTAGCCCCTACCCACCACCACCCTTCTTCCTCTCTCCCTCCCTCCCCCTCACTCACTCTCAGCAGAGCCGCCCAGGCGAAGACACACACAACTAGCACAAGCACGGGGCAATGGAGTACGAGAGGATACACAAGGTCCAGGTACTAGCTCCATCCAACCCACCGCTGGCTGCAGTGCCTACTCCATACCCATACCCATCGTTGGTGTTCTTTCCGGATGGCGCGCATCTTTCTGTCTCTATGCTGCTTTTCTGGAAACAAATCGTTTTTCTGGCTGTAGATGCGCTCTCCGCCCTCATTTCCAAGTTTACCCTGTGTTTTGTTGCGTTTCTAGGTAGTCTCCCTTCTGTGTTCTGTCTATAAGAAAACTAAAGCTAGTCTCTCTGTAAGAATGTCAGAGTTGTGAAATTTGGGAGCAATTCCAACCTTTTTTTTAGGATGTCAGGGTTACTAACTACTTCCTCTGTTCCTAAATACTCCTTTGAACTGAGTATAAGTCTTTCTAGCAGTTCAATTTGAACTGATAGAGAGGCTTACATTTAGGAACGGAGGACGGAGGTAGTATACATAGTTAAAGTAAGCATATAGCTGAATATGCAGTTTTGTAGGCAAAAATCTGTAACGCTCATTCTGAAGAATTTAGGTTGGTACTGCTGTACAGGCTAAAGGTGACGATTTCACTACTACCACGGTACCCCGGTCAGGAAGAAATACTAGTGCCTAATTGTCCTTGGTACTGACTGTCACGAATGTCTAAAATCTTGCATGGCACTGGTACTTCTGATCTCTTAACGGTTTATGAACTTCTGAGACTCTTACCTGCAAATATGTTGAGCAAAATAGTATAATAGAGGCTAAACCACCCACCTTGAATCAAGACATTTTACTTCTTAACTAAGTTGGCACTGACTGTCACAAATGTCTTAAATATTGCATGACGTGCCTAAAAAAACTTACCACTTTGGTCTTCATGTAGGCCGGTGCCCTTTCTCCCACAAAGCTAAGGATGAAGCTCCTGGGAGCCCACAATCGCGTGAGGGTCATCAGCAACAGCTCGCCGCGGACATCGCCTTCGAAGAGCGTTGAGCCGTCGCAAGCGCAGAACAGACTGTTAGTATGCGATGTTCTTGAAGAAGGTACAGACATAATCACATAATGCTAGCTCGTCTATGTTCAACTTAACTGTTTCCTGATGAAGAAACTCACAATGTCCATGTTGGTCTGCACAAACAGTTTCAGACACCTCTGGTGCCTCCAAGTGCCCTGCTGCAGTTAGCAACTCTGAAGCTTTGGATAAGGATTCAGCAGTAGATAGCTACAAGGTTCAGACCATGTCCAAAAGTTCGGTTCACCAACCTGCACCTAGCAGCTCAAGCGTGATACATCCTGTGCGAACCGTCGAGGAAGACAGTAATGAATGTGACAGTGGTCTTGACAATGCTAGCACCAGTAGCTTCGAGTTCCATGGAGGCGAGAAAATGGCGGCACAGAATCCGACGGCAGGTTATTTCTCTAGACAGGCTTCATCCAAGTGGAACGACGCGGAGAAATGGATTGTAAACAAGCAAACTGTTCAGCAGAACAACACCAAGGGCGCATCACAGAACCAGGGCGTGTACCAGGCGAATCCCACTGGACCCAGGGTTGGTATTGTGCCCAAACATCCAAACCGTGGCGCATTTGCTCGCCCTATTCAGAACATGAAAAGATTCAATCCGGCTTCCTCGGCTTCCCGGAGCATATTAGAGAGGTTGTCGTTTGCCTCACATCAGCCGAAGGTGGTCAGGCATGCAGATATCTGTCCAGTTGAAAGTGCTACTACTGCCACCTCAGAGTATCAGAAGGGGGTGCTAACTCATACCAGCTCAATTGCAATCCAACCCAGCAATGATCATGAAGGTAGCTTTCTCACTTGTCACTTTCTTAGTAAGAAGCATCTTATTGTAACAGAATGCAAGTGAGCATTGTCACTTCCTTAGTAAGAAGCATCTTATTGTAACAGAATGCAAGTGAGCTGGGTTAGACAGTTAAATTTGTCTACCTACTGTGAACTGATATGAATTATTGCATGCAGCTATTTCTGCAGTTCAGTCAGTGTCTGTGAGAGATGTGGGCACAGAAATGACTCCAATACCAAGTCAAGACCCTTCAAGAACCGGAACACCACTTGGGTCTATGACACCAAGTCGGAGCCCAAACTGTTCTATACCATCAACTCCCGTAGGAGGACGGTCGACGGCATCAATAGGAGAAGACAATGCAGATGATGGTCCTTACTTCAACAGAAAAGGTGGCACAAATGAAATGTCTGAGGATGAGATCAGGCTTAAGGCGAGGAAAGAAATTGCTGCCCTAGGTGTACAGCTTGGAAAGATGAACATTGCTTCATGGGCTAGCAAAGAGGAGCTAGAACTAGTCTCTGCAACGCCAACCATTGCTGATCTCGAGCGGATGAAGAAGGAATATGCAGCTCGTGCAGCGGCATTCGAGGACGCAGAGAATTCGAAACACACAGCAAGGTATATTCAGTCAGACTACATGATACTTGGCTGTTTGTTCTTGTAATCAGCTGCAAAGGGAGATAGAAGCATAGTATTTAGATGGTTAGATAATGGGGTTTATGTCTTATCTGAAATGTACACTGTTTTACTCAGATTCAAGAAGGAAGAGCTGAAGATCGAAGCATGGGAGAGCCGTCAAAGAACGAAAGTTGAATTCGAAATGAAGAGACTAGAGGTGCATTTCCACTATATATTATTATCATCTGTATGTATCGTATTCTTGTGAAGCTATTACTGAAAAATGTCGATCTATGGCAGGAACGTGCGGAGAAAATGAGGAGCGAGGCCATGGCGAAGATGGCTAAAAACCTCGAGACGGCGCGCTGTCTGGCTGAAGAGAAGCGGGCCTCGGCCAACGCCAAGATGAACAAGCAAGCAGCAAGGGCGGTTCAGAAGGCCGATCAGATCCGCGTGACGGGGCGAATCCCACGGTCACATATCCTATGCTGTGGCTGCTTCTGCGAACCCTAGCATGTGTGTTAGTATTAAACACTAGCTGCTCAATATGTTTGCTGTCGTGAGAAATCTAATTTCCTCATTATGTAGTTAGCATTCCTTGGTTTTAGTATTGAAAAGGAATGTCTGATTGGGTACCTCTGGTGTACACATTCTTCGTGGTCATATAAATAATTCCAGTGCCTCGTTTGTTTGCTCAGTGTGAAATATGACGAGTTGGTCTTTTAAGAGAGTACTAAGCTGTTCTTCAGTCAGTGACTAGTTGTGGATTCAGTTTTACCTTCCTTTCTCTTCGTGAAGAACCAAGTTACAGGTCATGCCATGTTTCTAGGATTCTACATAAAGTAGCTCATTATCAGTCTTGGTTCTGTACTGTTCACGGGTCTTTTTAGACAGAAACGTTCACGGGTCTCCGAGGAGCAGTAGATTGGTAAGTACAACACATGGGCATGATGCAGCGAATGAATCAGAGAGATGGCCATGGACTGGAAGGACCAGCGGGCAGCAGCTGATGATGAGTAAAGGCGGGAGGAAAGTACTGTAAATTCAGTTCGTAACAAATACCTGCAGCAATTTGCTGTACTCAGTGACTCACTTTGGTGTCAGCAAGGGCTCCGTACCTTCAGTTGTCCGTCCTACACTGTCCAAAGTAGCCGGGTAGTCAGTGCTCTGTGAACCTACAGTTGACGTTTCACATCGATCGGGCTTCACACTTCCATGCTGCAAAAAGAGCTGAAACAAATCCAAGATAGGAATGGCGTCACATGTATGACACTTACATTGACCTGTTGACCAGGAAACTTTTTTTGACTTGTTGACCAGGACACTGAATATGGATGTTGTCAGTTCTCATCGTCTCGACTACAGATTGTAGAACCCTGATATTAATGAAAATGGAGCGAACGTAGAGACGTATCAAGCTTAAGAACATAAAGTGGTACGGGTATGAAAGAGGTGGCTCTATGGTACCCATAAGATGCATCGTTGATCATTTCAAGATAAAATCCGGTCGGTGTTTTGCTAGCGGTACGAAAAATGCCTGCAGTTATACAGGTGAAACGACGAGAAGGGATCTCAACGAACAGCACAAACTCCTACCAGTATTCAGGATCTGCATCTTTCTGAAAACCTGAATGCAGATCCTAAGCCTTGCTCCGTGCCAAGGAGAAGCTGGCTGCAGCCTGCAGACCTATATGGCACAGCTCCATGAACCAAGTTGCGTATCATGATCAGCGACGACCGATGGACAGTGACTCTGCAAAAAGTGCTGATCAATTGGATTGTGGACATACTCAACTATCCAGCCAGCCAAGCCGAACTCACATCGTCAGAAATCTCAACGTCACACTATCTTCACTCCTTGCCTTACAACTACTTGGGTTGCTCAGTTCAGGACCCAATCACGCAGATTACCGAAGCATATGTAAATTTTTACGTCTCCGGTCAGGAAATGGGACCGAGGTTCCATCAGCAAACTACGATCGCCCTTGCGCCATGTGCAACGGACTAGGGCAGAATCACTTTTTTGTTTTTTGGCAGATAGCCAGGTACTGGTCGACATGTGCGACAGAGACTAGTATATGGCACATGCCCGCACATCGCAAATCTCCATCAAAGGACAGCTCGCGCGATTCGAACTACTAATCGTCTATCTACCGAAGCATCCAGCTATACCATTTTTTCCGTTGCTCTGATTGATTCGATTACCCGACGAATTACCATAGTTTCGATTCAGATATTACCAAAACAGCGGGAATGGACGAGGCGGCTAGGGGGGATCGCAGAGATTGCCATGATTTTCTGACAAATATGCAAAGATTTCGGCGAACTGGCTCTGGCTGGGATATTTTGGGATCGCATCATGAGGTTTTGGGGTCGCCAATGTTCGCCAGAAGCCCCTGAGGAACCAGTAACTAAAAAATTCATATGGTTTTTACTTCATATGGGCTTGTGTGGCACCATGGGTGTTGGTCATGTGATCCAAATTACCGGTCCGTCATAATCCTAACAACTGGATCTTGCTTAAGTGCGCATATCTAGGTCTTTCAATCATCGCCACATGAAACTCTGCAATGTATCGAAACACTTTTAGAAATGTTATGCAACATCTTTCTCGACGGTCAAACAACAATGGTGGAAATATCGTCACAACCTTTTGAACAATCACATGTATAACATGTTCAAAATGGAGGGGGATAATATGAGGAGCTTGAAGGACAAGTGGATGAAACGGGCGAGAAACAAGAAAAAATTGCGGGGAGGGGGAGCGTGCATGAAAATGAGGTAGCACAAGACATGCAAAGAGGCAAGCTAGTGCGACAACATGATTGATTCCCCTTTGATTAGCCGATGAAGGAAATCATTGAAAGAACATGTTGGGCCCCCGTGTGTGGTTTTGGTAATTAATGACAATCTTTATGGACTAATGTGTGTATGAAGTTATACTTGTAGGATTTGTCCATTGGCATCGCTTGGAGCATGTATTGGCTTCAAGGTCGATGAAATGCAAAAGATATGTTGGGCAAGCTCAATATGCGAGGTCGATGATGACGAATTAAGAAAGGCGTTCCATCTTGAGAAGGGCAAGACCGTCTACATCGAGCTCAAGTGAAATGCTCAAGGCAAAGGTATAATCTTGATAAGTTTTCCCTTTTGCCGGTCTCTTGTTGTGTGTAGGAGACCGGGTTTAGGATAGATAACCGTACTATCAAGAGGGACTCTCGTATGAGTACTTCGGTCACATCGTTCGGAGAGAGCTCAAACCTTTGCATACTTGCATCATCGTATTTGGTAGATTGTTTGGTCTTATCCATATGAGGATATAGAGCTTGTGGTAATCTCCATAACAAGCTCTTGTTCATCAAAATCGGATCTTCCATATATATCTTGTTGCGATTTTGATTTATGCGGTTTTTTGGTTTTTCACCAAGTATGATATCTCACATTATTCTACTTGATACTTTCTCACTTGGTGATAATCAATATTTCCACTTTTTATTAAGAATCCCTTGTCGTCCTTTATCCAACGCAATTGGAATCGGGTCAATCGGAGCTACCGTTTAAAAGTTATGACCGTTTGAATATTTGTCGTTTTAATTCTAAGAAGAAAAAGAAAAACAGTGTTATTGGGCCGTCCGGTACTACCGGGCCCAGTACCGTCGACCCAGTGCGCGGCCCAGCTCTCAGAGCAGCCCGGTTGTGGCTTCCGGTCCTACTGGGTCATGTGATAGCACCGCTGAAGTGGTACTACCTACCAAACCAATGAGCCAGTTTATCTTTTTAGAGCAAGGTTAATAATATAGCCAGCAGCCAGCTATAAGGACATGCCATGTCATCTAAGAGCCATCATATAGCCAACCCATATAATAGATGAACTATTAGTTGGCTCTTAACTAGACATTAATTAATATTTAATTATTTAATGCATGTATGTTATTGGCTTTAGGCTGCATGCAAGTCTTCTTTCCTTGATTCTTGTGCTATAGCCGGGCTACAACATAAGAGTCTGCTCTTCTCTCTTTCCTTCTTTCTCTCTCCTCCAACTAGTACTTTTGATGATGTGGCAAGTACTATAGCCTGCTGACTAGGCTTATTATACTTGCTCTTAGATCCAGATCTGACTGCCTGCGTTGACGCTTGCCCGCTTGCCACAGGCCACTTGATCGCCTCGATCCTTTGCCTTTCGCTCGCTCCGCATCGTGCCACTTCGCTCGCTAGCGGCCTTGCTTGCCCATGCCGCTTCTTGTTGCTTTCTGCCCGATGGCCCCGTACCTTCTTCTTGATGCATCTTCGCGGCATGACCCTGCATTTCTGCTGCAGCGTGGTGAGCCGCTCACCGCCACAATTCTTCTTGCTTTCTCTCTCCCCAACTCATTTTCTTTCTGTGTTTTTCTGGGTTGGGTCCCGGTACTACCGGTTAATTCCGGTACTACCGGATCGTCCAGAAAAATTTCCCCAACGGCCATATTTTGGCTAGCCCTATATAAGTCTTTTGCCCTTTTTTATTTAGGGTTACTTCTTCCTTCTTTTCTTGTTCAAGCTTTGCCCCCATTTGCTCTACTCTTTAAGCGTGATTTCTACACTCCTCTCCATTGATTCTTGCATATATTTGAGGGGTAGTTGGAGGAGATCTAGATCTACGTTTTCACCAAACAAAAACATCTCTTTGTGGGTGTATCTTTGGGGATCTAGATTTTGGGGGATTTTGTGTCTCTCTTTGATTCCTCCTCTCTTGTTCCCCCAATAGCTTTAGAAGCTTTGTTGGAACTTGAGAGTGAGGGATTTGAGCATATTTGTGGTGTTCTTGCCATTTGCATTTGGTGCATCGGTTTGAGTTCTCTTTGGAGGATTTGGTTTAAATTGCTCATTGGAGCTTGTCCCTCTTAGGTTCTTGGAACCCTAGACGGTTTTGTGGCCTTGGTGGCATTGTGGTCTTTTGTGGCATTTGTTGGGAGCCTCCAATTAAGTTGTGGAGTTGTGTCCCAACCTTGTGAGAGGTTCCGGTTGCCACCGACAAGTGCACCGATAGTGGTCGATGATGACGAATTAAGAAAGGCGTTCCATCTTGAGAAGGGTAAGACCGTCTACATCGAGCTCAAGTGGAATGCTCAAGGCAAAGGTATAATCTTGATAAGTTTTCCCTTTTGCCGGTCTCTTGTTGTGTGTAGGAGACCGGGTTTAGGATAGATAACCGTACTATCAAGAGGGACTCTCGTATGAGTACTTCGGTCACATCGTTCGGAGAGAGCTCAAACCTTTGCATACTTGCATCATCGTATTTGGTTGATTGTTTGGTCTTATCCATGTGAGGATATAGAGCTTGTGGTAATCTCCATAACAAGCTCTTGTTCATCAAAATCGGATCTCCCATATATATCTTGTTGCGATTTTGATTTATGCGGTTTTTCGGTTTTTCACCAAGTATGATATCTCACATTATTCTACTTGATACTTTCTCACTTGGTGATAATCAATATTTCCACTTTTTATTAAGAATCTCTTGTCGTCCTTTATCCAACGCAATTGTAATCGGGTCAATCGGAGCTACCGTTTAAAAGTTATGAACGAATATTTGTCGTTTTAATTCTAAGAAGAAAAAGAAAAACATTGTTATTGGGCGTCTCATTACTAGACGATCTGCGTCGACCAGTCTTGTGACTCTCGAGCAGCGGTTGTGGCCGGTCCTACTGGCTGGCGTGATAGTACCGCTTGAGTGAAGCGATACTACCGTGACCCAAACCAGTTTATCTTTTTAGAGCAAGGTTAATAATATAGCCAGCAGTCGGCTATAAGGACATGCCATGTCATCTAAGAGCCATCGTATAGCCAACCCATATAATAGATGGACTGAGCTTCAGTGACGTGCTAGTCATAAGTCACGGTGAGACTTAGCCATCATATCTGCCATCTATTCCTGATCCAACGCTGAGAAAACATCCAAGGCAAAATCCATCAGACTTGGTTAGTGATTCAAGATAAAACTTCGAATTTTTTATCCGCGCAAACCGTTTGTCAAAATTCAATGAAAATTTCCCAGAATACATAACCCAATAGTTTTTGTTTACTAGATTTTTTTCAAATTTTTCTGGAAAGTTTGAATTTTGAGTTCAAAATTTAAGACATAAATTAAAATGCTCTTAATTCACAAACCATATGTTGAAATTCAATGAAATTTTTCCAGATCACTTAACTTGATAGATTTGATTTACTGGAATAATTTAATTTTTTTTTCTGAAAAGTTCGAATTTTCAGAAAATTTGACATTTAGCTACATTATAGCATCATATCATTCGAATTCAGTAGCAATAAGTGGTACAAGTAAAAGAACATAGTTAGCTCCACCAAATACATTCAGGCCTCACGACTTGTACACTTCGGCCTCAAAAGACTATAGTAATCATCCAAAATATATCCCGAGAATTATAGTTAGCTTTCAAAGTACGACGTCGCCAATATCTAAACACTAGAACAGAATTCCACCATAGAAACTGTCACCAACACAAGTAGGAGGAGCTGTGAGGAGTTGGGTAAAACTCTTAATGACATTATACTTTCCGCTCTCCACATTGGCTTCTTTCTTGTGGCCATCATCCTTCACTTCTACTTGAGGTTGTACATCATCTTTTTTCTTGTGTTGCTGCCAATGAAAGTTCAACTAATTAGTTTATCAAACGGATGACAAACAAAAATAATAATGTCTAGATTAGAGCACACCTTTGATCCCTTTTTGGTTGAAGCAACAGGTTTAGTTGCCTTGCGCTTTCCCTTGCACAACTTATCAAGCCAAGTTTTCTTTCTTTTCAAACCTTTGGATTGAACTTCCTTCTTTTTTAGTTGTGCAGCTCTTAGCAAGTCATCTGTTTGTTGCACATTTGGGCTTGCATTTTCCTTGTCATTACTAGGTTCATTCATAACACTAGTGGATGCATTCAGTTTTTCCTCCAACTTTGGACCAACAGAATCAAGTGCATTTTCTAACAACAAACAACATTCCATAGAGCTAGCCACTTTATATGCCATAGAATGAAATTTATGAGATAGTTCCTTGTACCGAAGTATAGCCTCCAACTTTGGATTTTCTACCACATTCCTTCCTTGCTTGTCCAATATGGTTCCCCTCCGCGCTTCTCTAGTCCATCTCTTCAAAATATAATGTGTTGGCAATGTCTTTATGTCCATCATATCTAGAACTTGTACCAACATAGGGGTGCTCATCTTTATTCTTGGTATATTTTTTGTTGCTTCAAATTCAGATTGTATCTCCTTGTTTCTTTTTTCTTCCAATGTCCTTGCAAAATGCTTCAAAAATCTGATAATATGAAAATCAGATTTCAAGTGATTCTTCGATGAATTGTTGAAACTCTCACTTAGTTGTGTACTTCTCACTCCCAAATTGAAGACATCTCTCATAAAACATTCCGCCCATTTTTCTTTTACCTTATAGATACTATCTAACCAAGTTTGTTTATGCACTTTACACCTCATATTGGCAAATGCTTCTTCAAATTCTTCCTTGTCCTCATAACCATACATACAAGCACCAAAATCAGTGAGAATATGTGGATATTTGCCTTCATCTTTCTCTTCACCACCATCTTTTTGTTCGCCCTCATCTTCCTCTTCACCCTTGATTGGAGATAGATGTTTGGCAGCATTTTGCATTATATGAAAGGTACATAGTCCATGGTATGATTCCGTGAACACGGCATCTACGGCTTTTCCCATTGCAGCATCTTGATCGGTAAAAATAGTCCTAGGTTGCCTTCCATTATGAGCAGCTAGGAAAGTGTTGAACAACCATTGAAATGAGGCAAATGTTTCGTCAAACAATAGTGCAAAGACCAAAAGCGGTAGTCTCTCTAAACGATTCACCCAAGAAAAACACCAAATGGCCTATATTCCTTGTTTGTTCCAAAAGTAGTGTCAAATGTGACAATGTCACCAAAGTGTGCATAGTCTAGCATCATTTTAGCATCAGCCGGAAAATGTTTGCTATGTGCTCCTCACAATCTAGTTGCAAAGCATATTGAAATGATGGGTTTTCACAATTTTATCATGAAAATATTTTAACATGCCTTGCCGCGACCAAAAGCTAACTCTCTATGCCTCTTGGTTTGTAAAGATTTCTATGGTCACGGCAAGTGTACCCAAGATTGAATGGTCCACCAACTTGACGCAAAGAAGCTCATATGCAGCTTTAGGCATAATTTCAGAATCATCCGCAACCTCGATTTCAAAAGCTTGAAATTCTGAAGTTTTCCTTTGGGATACCATGAGGTGGCAGGTTTGTGGCAAGTGAAGGGCATGATTGTGTCCAAGAACCACATCGGTGACTTCAAAAATTCCAGAACTACGATGAAATATAATAGTCATGTGAGCATTACACTTAGTTCTTGTTTCGGGTCTAAAACACTTTTGTATGAATTCACTTTGTCCTTTTCTCCGAACACCTTCCTTGGCACAAACATATCTGCATGAAGTAACCGTACCATCAGACTTGTTCACATTAGTGTATCTCTTCCTCACTTCAAATCTTTACGACCTCCATATGCAACCCAAAAATCCAAGCCTCCTCTTTTTAAATATCATGCCAACTTGAGGCAACCCTTTATCAGATTCTGCCATTGTGCACCACTCAGTTTATCTGCAATTGCCAACACACATAATGAGTAGATTCAGCAATACTGCTACTTCTCTGAACAAATGGCCAAGTGCATGGTTAATCTAATAAAAAAATCTGAATATAAGCTTCAGTCCTACGTATTGCTAATTTCAGGACAAAGAAGCTAGCAAATACGGCAGCCTCACATGAGTCATACGATTCGGCTGGCTGCCAATTTCAATAGACAAAGAAGCTAGCAACATACGGTAGCCTCACATGACACATATGATTCAGCTAGTTTGCCGGCCTACAGGTAAACTTGTGTCGGAACTAAAATTGGGATTACCTCCGTCTGGCCTAATCGCTTGTCAAAGTAGATGAGGTAGTACTCCTGAGCCTGTGGAGAAGCGCAGATGAGCAGAAGATCGGCCGCCGGTGGCCGTGCGCGGACGGAGGAGGCGGCGGAATCCCGGCAAGGCAGGGTGGCGCGACGTGGTGGAAATCCACAACACGGAGCGCGCAGATGCTCTCTCTTTCTCCCGGGCGCCGTCCGCCGCGAATCCCTCGCCTCCCGCCTCGACGGAACGGCGCGGGAGAAATCAATCTGTTCCCGCCAAATCGAGTATGCTCGCGCGTTGTATGTGCCGAAAGCATGAAACAACCAAGTCCTGGTGGATTTTGCCTTGGGTGTTTTCTAAGCGTTGGATTAGGAATAGATGGCAGATATGATGGCTAAGTCTCACCGTGACTTATGACTAGCACGTCACTGAAGCTCACTCCATAATAGATGAACTATTAGTTGGCTCTTAACTAGACATTAATTAATATTTAATTATTTAATGCATGTATGCTATTCGTTTTAGGCTGCATGCAAGTCTTCTTTCCTTGATTCTTGTGCTATAGCCGCGCTACAATATAAGAGTCTGCTCTTCTCTCTTTCCTTCTTTCTCTCTCCTCCAACTAGTACTTTTGATGATGTGGCAAGTACTATAGCCTGCTGACTAGGCTTATTATACTTGCTCTTAGATCCAGATCTGAACTGTTGCCACGCGTTGACCGCTTACCGCCACCTCCCGCAGAGCGCCTTGACCCACCTCGATCCATCTTTCTCGCTCACTGCATCGCATCGCCTCGCTCCGCTGGCCTTGGCCCCTTCTTGATGCTGATTGCTGCTGGCGTTGCTCTGCCCCCTGTGGCCCGCGTACCTTCTTCATGTTGCATCTTTGCGGCTGACCTACATTCTTTGAGCCGGGCCCGCCTTTCTCTCTCTCCCCAACTCGCGTTGTTGCTCTTTGTGTTTTTCGGGTTGGGTCCGGTACTACCGGTTAATTCGGTACTCTAGGATCGTCGAAAAAATTTCTAACGGCCATATTTTGGCTAGCCCTATATAAGTCTTTTGCCCTTTTTTATTTAGGGTTACTTCTTCCTCCTTTTCTTGTTCAAGCTTTGCCCCCATTTGCTCTACTCTTTAAGCGTGATTTCTACACACCTCTCCATTGATTTTTGCATATATTTGAGGGGTAGTTGGAGGAGATCTAGATCTACGTTTTCACCAAACAAAAACATCTCTTTGTGGGTGTATCTTTGGGGATCTAGATTTTGGGGGATTTTGTGTCTCTCTTTGATTCCTCCTCTCTTGTTCCCCCAATAGCTTTAGTAGCTTTGTTGGAACTTGAGAGTGAGGGATTTGAGCATATTTGTGGTGTTCTTGCCATTTGCATTTGTTGCATCGGTTTGAGTTCTCTTTGGAGGATTTGGTTTAAATTGCTCATTGGAGCTTGTCCCTCTTAGGTTCTTGGAACCCTAGACGGTTTTGTGGCCTTGGTGGCATTGTGGCCTTTTGTGACATTTGTTGGGAGCCTCCAATTAAGTTGTGGAGTTGTGCCCCAACCTTGTGAGAGGTTCCGGTTGCCACCGACAAGTGCACCGATAGTGGAAGCGTGGATCGATCCCATTGGGGCAAGATTCACCGGAGAATAAGGGAGGATTTTTGTGGCGTTGGTGGTTTGATACCACCCCCTCTACAAACGAGACGTGCTCCATGTTGGGAGGAACTCGGTAAAATATCGGTGTCCCCGCGTGCCTCGGTTATCTCTATACCCGAGCTCTTTACTTATGCACTTTACATTATGATAGCCTTCGTGCTTAAAGTAATATATATCTTGCTTTCACTTTGTTACTTGTATTGCTTAGCATAAGTTGTTGGTGCACATAGATAAACCTTAGTTGTTTCGAGGTTGTGCTTTAGAGAGTAAATACTAGTTTTATTCCGCCTTTGTTGAGACACTCTAGGAAAAGTTTTAATTGCCTATTCACACCCCCTCTAGGCGACATCCGTATACTTTCAATCATTTTGCAACAAAATAAGAAAAATCCACTTTTATATAAGACATTCGTGGAACGAGATACCATAATTGAAATACCCCAAACTATCACGGGTGTTTGTAAGACTTGGTTGATGCCACAACTTTAGCAATCATTGGCGCTTCCGCTTGTGCTCTCCCTATAGACCAGAGGTGAATTAGGTTTTACATTGGGTATATTGGTGTGCAAAATTCTATAACTGTCTTTCTCACCAATCCTATCATTAAGGGTATACAAAAATATGCTACAGGAGTACACAATAAATAATAGAATTGGTCAAAAGGGATAATGAGCATCATCTCCCTATCATTTTCTCTTTTCTTGACAAATATTCTGTTTGGCCATTCTAAGTGGTGTTTTTTTGGAAGTAAAGAGGAAATTTTAGGTTCATAAATCTTCTATAACTTAAGGGTGTGTTTGGTTGCCTGGGGAATTTTTTGTCTCCCTAGGGCAACCCATGGGGGGCATGGCCATGGGGAGATGAGCCTAAAACCATGTTTCCATTTTATTTTGCTACATGCATTACATGAATGTGTATATGATAATAGGTAGTGCTTTGTTGGAAGCATAGTTTAAAAAACCGGACCGGTGACCGAACCGGTGAGGCTGCTGGTTCAGGTTTTTACTGGTCCGACCACTTGTTCATCGGTTCATTGTCTGGTTTTTTAGATATAAAATAATATTTATTTATTTATAAATGTAGTAATAAATCAATATTTATATATGAAAATGTTTGATACATGCAATTTGACATAATAATTCATGTAATGACAACTGAGCAACTTATTATGTCGAAAACTCTCGCCGTATTTTAGCAAGCCAACAAACAGCCAAGTATTTAACACACATATGCATTGTGTTTGTTGTCTAGTTGGTTTGATTTTTAGATATGCCATGTAGATGATATAGTACAATAAAAACATATTTCTACTATCTATAAAACAATCATCGCTCAGTTTCTACCATGCGCTTAAATGAGAAAAAAGTTTCGAGTCATTGGAGAACATGTACTAATAAGAACAGAAGCATGCACCAAACAGAATTATTTTTGGTGACTAGATACGTAACTAACGTAACCTAGTTGGTTAGTTGACCGAGTTTGCTACATCGTCTCAAGGTCCAAGGTTCGAATCCTAGTGTTGTGGCAATTCTATTTTACTCTCATTGGTTTTCAACTGGTTCAACCGTTCTGGTTTATTGTCCGGTTTCAAGGAAAACCGTCCGGTTCAAGCCGGTTTGGCCGGTCCAGTGCGCTTAAGAAACCACCTGGGATGCCGGTTCTTGTTTTTTCCGGTTCAACCGGCGGTCCGGTCCGATTTTTTCAACTATGGTTTGGGTACCCCAAGAACAAGGTGTGATGAGCACAACAGCAAGTCTTCCCTCAGTAAGAAACCGAGGATATCGAACCAGTAGGAGGAAGGAAACGTCTCAAAGGAATTGCTAGCAACATGGAGACCTACACAACACAAACTCAAGACTTTGCCCCAACGAACAGCGAGGTTGTCAATCTCACCGGCTGTTGTAACAAAGGATTAACTGTATGGTATGGAAGGTAATAATGGTTTGAAGAAAGTAAACAGGAACAATGGAAGATATATCAATGGTAAAGATTGGACCGGGGTCCATAGTTCACTAGAGGCGTTCTCCTTAAGATAAACAAACATGGCATGCTGGATAAGCAAATTACAGCAGGGCAATTGACAGGACTGAGCAAGACATAACAATGCAATACTAGACATTTATGATCCTGTAAGATTCGATTGAGCAATACAACAAGAAACATAGACCGTCATCCAACTGCATCTATGACTAGAAATCCACCTTCAGTTTATCATCCGAACCCCCTCCAGTATTAAGTTGCAAGCAACAGATAACTATTTTAAGCAAAGTGTGTAAGGTAAACAATCCACTTGTTCCATGAACAAGAGATCGTTGTTTTCTCCATAGTGGCAACAACACATCTACAACCTTAGAGATTTCTGTCACTTCCCTTAGATTAAATAGAGGCATGACCCCACTATCTAGCATAAATACCCCCTCTTGGAGTCACTAGCATCTACTTGGCCAAGATAGCCACTAGAAACGGAGAGCATGCAAGATCACAAACAACACAGACATGATAGAATCAATAAGACAAAACCATTAATCAATCTGACATAGTAATCTCAATATCCATCGGATGCCCACAAACACAACATGCATGATTATAAATATATGATCTTGATCATGAATGGAGCTCACAAGATCTAAACATGGTAGCACAAATGAGGAGATACAACCATCTAGCTACTACATGGACCCGTAGTCCAAGGTGGAACTACTCACACTTCATATCGGAGGCTGGCATGATGAAGAATAAGGTCTCCGGGATGATCTCCCCTCGGCGGTCTTGGGAAGAGCTTCAAATCCCCGATCTAGGGATGATAGTGGCGGCAGCTGAGCGGTTCGTGGAATATTGATCGGGTTCTTAGGGTTTTGGCATCGTGGGTCTTTATAGTAAGAGTGATGTCTACACTTCTATTCTTATAGACGTTGTTGGGCCTCCAAGTGCGTAGGTTTTAGAACAACAACAAGTTTCCCTTAAGTGGATTACCCATGGTTTATCGAATTCGAGGAAGTGGTCAAAGGTATTCCTCTCAAGCAACCTTGCAATCAAGATAGAAGAAGTCTCTTCTGTCCCAACACACCCAAATATAGGTGCACTAGTTTGGTGAAGAGATAGTGAAATACATGTGGTAACGTGCGGAAAATAGCTTCTGACTTATTGTTGACGTGGGGTAACGGTGCCAGAAAAGAGCTTCTGGTGTGGAGGAAGACTAAAGCAAGCAAACATGCAACAGATCTAGTACCAAACGGTGTTTTAATGTTTAGAAACAAGGCCTAGGGATCATACTTTCACTAGTGAACACTCTCTCATATAAATATCCTCTCTTCATGATACTACTCTTAACTACTCTTTGGTTGGACACTCTAATCCAATGTAGGGCTATAACAGCACACCTCAAAGTCCGCCTTCCCCAATCTAGATAACCCCACACAGTCACCTTGAGCACTAGATGGTTCAAACAAACACCACAATTTCATAGAGACATCCAACTCCAAATATAACTCAAAACAAATATTCAATCTAGACAAAGTGCCACACACGGTATGCCCGTTGTCACTTTCACACACATGGGGAAAAGCATAGATCTATTAAAGCACAAAGAGTATTTATGTAGACTCAAACCTAAGTGCCACTATGGCGTGCACGCTGTCACTTTCACACACATGGGGAGAGCAGAGATCTAATGAAGCACTTGAGTAGCAAGGTAAATCTACTTGATTACAAAGCTCATGACCAGAAGATCATGCATAGAGAGAGAGAGATAGATGAACACATAGCTACCGGTAGAGCCCTTATCCCTGAGGAAGAACTACTCCCTCCTCATCATGGGAATCAACAATGGTGATGAAGATGACGATATAGATCAATGGAGATGGCTCCGGGGCACATCCCCGTCGAGGGTGCCAGAACAGAGACTTTCTGTCCCCCGAATCTCCCCTTCGATGGCGGCGGCGATATAGAGGTTTTCATGGCTTTCTGATGGATTCCTTAGGGTTTTTGGATCGGGGGCTTCTTATAGGCGCATGAATCAAGGTCAGTGGGGGTCCAGGGGGCCCACACACCCTCTAGGCGCCTCCAGGGCTTGCCCACGCCTAGGGGGATGCGGCCACCCTGTGCCCCCCCCCTCCGGCTCTGCTTCGTGGTTCCGTGTTGCTCCAGGAAAAATAATAACTTTGGCTTTTGTCCCGTCCAATTCCGAGAATATTGATTTTCTGCCTTTCTGAAACCAAAAACAGAAGTAAACAGGCAACTGGCACCGTGGCAACTTGTTAATAGGTTAGTTCCAGAAAAGATATAAAAACACCTCAAAGTATAGACAAACAAAGCAAAGCAAAGTAGATACAAAACAAGCATGGAGCATCAAAAATTATAGATACATTTCCGACGTATCAAGCATCCCTATGCTTAACTCCTGCTCGTCCTCGAGTAGGTAAGTGATAAAAAGAATAATTTTTTAGGTGACATGCACCCTCACAACAAAGATCCAATCATTTGCAAGCATTTAAAGCTGGGATCAAAGAACTCTAAACATGTGCATGAAAGATGAAGTTCTAACAGTAGGACAAAGTAACTATGCATGCAACATGAAATGCTAAAAGCAAAGATCATGAATAACATGCATTGAAAGACGTTTGTTTGTTTCACATACAGAAATCATAGCATAGTGGCATCAGCTTGTCCCTCATAGAGTAGCAATATAGATGCATAGGACACCTTCAAAGTTCACAAGGGTGACTAGAAATAAATAGCACAAGAACAAGTAATAGCACAATATGCATCAATCAATAAGCTTTGGAACAGTGCACACAGAATGACAACTATGCGCTATTAATCGTGCCTAAAGGTAGAAGGTGGAAACTCAAAAGTGGTGATAGAAAGGTCTTTTTGTAAAGGAAGCAGGGATTACAAGTTTCAAAAAGAGATTCCAAAAATTATGATACTTGTTAGCTTTCAGCCCTCATTGCCCCTATCATAAGCATCTTGAAATGATTAAGGTTAAAGTGAACAAAGATGGAGTATATGCTTAACAAAGTATAAGTTGGCAATCTCAAGTCCCTTGAATACGAGGGCTACACCTCATGCTACTCAACTTTAGTCATGTGTAAATTCTTGTCATTGTAAGTATTTGCATATCATTGAGAACCGCCAACGGGGTACCCCTTGTACATGGTACATGAGCTATCCCATAACCAAAATGACAAGGCAGACATAATAAGCATCTCAAAGATCTTCTTATTTACCATGGTAATATGGTGCTTTTTTCTCTCTTTCCTCTTTTCTCAATGTGTCTCTTTTTTATAAGAAGAATGCTTCATAGATGTCACTATGGTGATGCTGCAAGTTTCCACCATGATTAGGCATGGCTTAGGCTAGCGGCCCAAGCGTTTCTCTAATACAGGATACAAACTCCATGGACTTACAAGTTCCCTCTTTATTTCACACCGGTGACATCCATAGACAAAAGAGCATGATATCAATCGAGTATAAAGTACAAGTGCAATGTTGAAAACATTCCCTGTGACAGCACGGTTCTGCTAATTCCAACGTATAAGTGCAAGCATATACATCATAGATGACACAATGGTTCTAGTTTATTAGCGGCAAAGAATATAAAATATGCCATCAAGTTTGTGAGGGATTTAATCACTAAGTTTTTACATAACAAAATAGTTTTTATTTGGAAGATAGCTGAAAACAAGAATATACTTGGAATGGTGTAACACACCATGCATGGGAGTTTATAGTGGACACTTTGGAATAACTTGGTTTCTTGGGAGTTGGAAGCATGAGTAGAGTTTACTCATACAAGTGGAGGCTAGCAAAGGCGGAGCAACCAACTAAGAGAGCATAATGGCCATAATCATGCAGTGCAACAGAGCATACTAATCAAAGCAAAGAGTGATACTACAAGTCAATGACTAAATGATCATATAGGCTAATGGTGACTTGTCATAGTCACAACATGGTGTGAGCATGTGCCAAGTCAACCCAAACAAAGCATCAAAAAAGAATACCACAATACTATGCTTTTGCATGCTAAAACAACGCAAATTTGTTCAAGGCACA
Organism: Avena longiglumis; assembly: GCA_030063025.1. NCBI lineage: Eukaryota > Viridiplantae > Streptophyta > Magnoliopsida > Poales > Poaceae > Avena > Avena longiglumis. The sequence goes on from CP125976.1 coordinate 26,301,993, forward strand.
CTAAGCAACCCCAATTGTTTGGAACAAGTCATGCTACAACAATAATCACTAATCATAAGATCAAAGCAACACCTAGCATGGCATGATAAAGTCTAAGCCACATGCAAAACAGCTCCCTTGTGTACCACTATAAGCATGAAACTTTCTACTCTTTTCCAATACCAAACAACTTATTTGAAACAAATCACAAAGATAATAATCAATAAAGATCAGTGAGCTTGTGTTACAAATCCGCAAAGAAGAACTAAAAGGTTCTAAGCTAAAAGCACAAGAAAACTAAGGCTGAACGCAATGCTAGCAAAAGTGAACACTCACAAAACAATAAGAGTGAAAACTAGAGTGTTCTAGTCAATGGAAACAAAGTGTGTCTCTCTCCAAAATAAGTGTGGTGTAACCAACCAACTTACTGAAGCAAACTAAGCAAATGAAAACCAAAAACGAAAACTAGGACGCTCCAAGAACAACACAACAATTCATGAAACAGTAAAAACGAAGTGTCTAGAAAGACCTGAGATTTTTATTAATAAAGAAGCCCCAAGGCATCCCCAAGCTTTGACGCTTGTACCTCTTGTATATTTCTTGGGGTGACACTATGGTGGCATTCCCAAGATTGAGCTTTTGTCCATTCTTCATCTCATTACATCATTCTTTCTCTACACCTGAAATTTTTCCTTCATACAAAACTTCACACAATCTTCATTAGCAACATTAGTGTATTCAAAATACAATAGACCCTTAGGTAAAGCTTTGGAACAGCAAGACTTTTCACTAAAAACACATGCTACTGTAGCAACTCCTTCAAAAAGCTCAATTCCCCTAAGGATAACTCAAAAAGGAATCAATAAGAAACAAATGCAAATAATGGCAGAAATCTGTCAAAACAGACTAGCGGGTATAAAGCGATTTTTTCGAAGACCTTCGATTGCTCAAATCAAAAAGTGTTGAACTAATGAAAGTTATCTAACATACTGGCAGATTTATTCGTAAATTTTCAGCTCAATCCGAGTTACATAGACTCCTCACGAATATTTTTGGTGGAGGATAGAAAACTGTTTCGGGAGAGCAACTCCCCAAATCTTACTTCCCTCTCATTAGAGGTCATTCTTGGCACAAAAAGCAAACAAAAAGGATAAGGAGAGGTCATTACTGAAGTAATAACTTCCAAGACTCAAGAAAACTCTTGGGTTATCTCCCAACAAGTACTTTTCTTTAACGCCTTTAAGTTAGGATTGAAAGCTTGAGAAGATGCTCACATAAAAAAGATGAATTGAAGTAAAAGAGAGCATCAAGAAGCAAATTCAAAACACATTTAAGTCCATCCCACTTCCTATGAAAAGGAATCTTGTAAAGAAAGAAGTCTTGAAAGCACAAAGCAACAAGCATAGGAAAGCAAAACAAGTGCAACTTCAAAATTTTCAACATGAAGAGGGGACACTTAATATTATTGAGATGCATAAAACCATGTTTCCCTCTCTCATAATAACTTTCAGTATCATCATGAATAAAATTAACAATATAGCTATCACATAAAACATTCTTATCATGAGCCACATGCATATAATGATTATTACTCTCCACATAAGCATAGTCACTCTTATTAATTATAGTGGGAGTAAAGTCAACAAAATAGCTATCATTGTTATTTTCATCACCATAATCATCAAATATAGGAGGCATATTGTAATCACAATTAATTTTCTCCTCAATAGTAGGTGGACTGAAAATATCATATTCATCATTGTAATCATCATATATTGGAGGTTTGGTATCATCATAAGCAATAGAATACTTATCTTCCAAAGCTGGGGGACTAAAAAGGTCATTTTCATCAAAACTAGCTTCCCCAAGCTTAGACTTTTCCATAGCATTAGCAATAATGGTGTCCAAAGAATTCATACTAATAACATTGCTATTAGCATGCAAATAAAGTTCCATAGGTTTTTAAATTTTCCCTTCAAACACTTCATGGCCTAACTCAAGGTAAACACTATAAATCTCTCTAATTTTGTTGTTGTTTTCCATTGAGCCTAACTAGTGAAAACAAGAAACAAAAAGACAAAATTGCAGAATCTAAAGGAAATAGCTTCGAGCACTCACACCGAAGCATGTGAGTACCTTTTACCTTACCTCCCCGGCAACGGAGCCAGAAAAGAGCTTGATGTCTACGCACTTCTATTCTTGTAGAAAGTTGTTGGGACTCCAAGTGTAAATGTCTGTAGAACAGCAGCAAGTTTCCCTTAAGTGCATTACCCAAGGTTTATCGAACTCAGGGAGGAAGTGGTCAAAGGTATTCCCTCTCAAGCAACCCTGCAATCAAGATACAAGAAGTCTCTTGTGTCTCCAACACACCCAAATATAGGTGCACTAGTTCGGCGAAGAGATAGTGAAATACAAGTGGTAAATGTGCTTAAAATAGCTTCCGACTTGTTGTTGACATGGGGTAATTGCGAGAAAAGAGCTTATGGCATGGAGGAATTTTTGGAATTATGCCCTAGAGGCAATAATAAAGATGTTATTATTATAATTCTTGTTCATGATAATGTTTATATTCCATGCTAGAATTGTATTAAGCGGAAACTTTAATACTTGTGTGGTTTGTGAACAACACCGTGTCCCTAGTATGCCTCTATGGACTAGCTCATTGATTAATGATGGTTAAGGTTTCCTAACCATGGACATGAGTTGTCAATTAATAATGAGATCATATCATTGGGAGAATGATATGGTGGGCAGACCCAAACTAAGCGAAGCAATTAGATCGTGTCATCGTGTTCGTCTTTGCGAAGCTTTTGTTATGTCAAATATTGTATTCCTTAGACCATGAGATAATACAACTCACAGTATCGTAAGAAAGCTTTGAGGTCATCAAACGTCATCTTATGAGAGGGTGATCATAAAGGTGTCTCTCGGTGATCGGAAAAGTATTGGGTTGTATGTATCGAGATGGGATTTGTCCCTCCTAAGTCGTGAGATATACTTGGGCCCACTCGGTCGATATCAACACCGCTTGCAAGCATGTGGTTAAGGAGTTAATCACAAAGTGATATCGGATTATGGAGCAGTAAAAGCTTGTTGTGAACGAGATTGAACTAGGTATGACGGTACCGACGATCAAATCTCGGGCAAGTAAAATATCGCGAGACGAAGGGAATATATATATGGAATTGATTGAATCCTGGCATCGTGGTTCATCCGATATGATCATCGATGAATGTGTGGGAGTCAATATGGGTTTCCAGACCCCGCTGTTGATTATTGATAGAAGATCATGTCTATATATTCTCGAACCCGCAGGGTCACACACTTAACGTGTCTCGACGCTAGGATAGATTGGATAATTGGTTCATGAGTTTTTGTTTGGAGTCTCGGATGGGATCCGGGACATCACGAGAGGTTCCGAAGTGGTCCGGAGAATAAGATTCATACAAGGCGAGGCGCTTTTGGAGTTGAATTGTTCGGATTAATCGGTATTGCCTAAGCTTCTAGAACTTTCGGAAGGGGACCAACGTGGCCCCACCTTCCGGGAGGGGCATGGGCCTATGAGGGAGTGCCTCGCATTGGGCCAGGGCACAAGGCCCCATAGGGCCCAGTGCCAAGAGAGGTTTAAACTCGAGATAGACCTTCTAGAAGGGGGGGTTTCCTTGCCCCCCACTCCTTATCCTTTGGGGCCGCCGGTTTGGGCTTGGGGGAGGGGCTAGGGCTGCGCCGCCCCTCTATATAAAGAGGGGTGAGGGCGCACCAACCCCCCACACCTTCCCCTCCAACCCTAGCGCCTGCGCCTCCTCTCCCTCCCGATCGCTTGTTAAGCCTGCTGAAATTCTCCACCAATTGCACCGTCGCGTTGTAGATCCAACCCATCTCTCCACCATACTTGCTGGACCAAGGAAGGAGGATACGTGTGCTGCGTGTGCATCTCATGGAGGCACCGCCACTTGTGGTGCTAGATCGGATCGGATCGCGAGGAGGAGAAAAGTACGACTACATCACCCACGTTAAATGAGCGTTCCGCTGTGAATCTTCAAGGGTATGAAGATCTAATCTCTCTCGTTGTTTGCATCTCCTAGATTAGATCTTGGCTTCCCTATGTTCGCATCCGTAGAAAATTTTGATTTACTATGCCGAAACCCTTCAAAGGGTATCGAGCTAGATCTATGCGTAGATGTGTTTCACGAGTAAAAGCGCAACATGGTTGTTATGCGTTGATGTTTTCTGTTGCAAGCCTCTTATTTGTGTTCTTCTTATGGCGGGATAGTGAGATTGAAGCGGTCCACCAACCTTACGCGACGTCGTTCGCGAGACCGGCTCCACACTTGACGTGTGGCTTGTTCCACATGCGGTTGGTGGATGGTTTCTCTCACTATAGTTGTCATGGGATTAACACGAGTTTGGCAACCATAATATCACCGTTGTGGCTTTGCGTAGGTAAGAATCGTTCTTAGCATCTACTCCCATAAGCCACGTAAAACATGCAACAATAAAGTAGGCGTCTAACTTGTTTTTGCAGGAGTGTTTTTGTGATATGATATGGCCCAAGATGTGATGTGTATATTGTATGCGATGATCATGTTTTGTAATGTTTCACGACTTGCATGTCGATGAGTACACAACCGCAGGAGCCATATGGTTGTCTTTATAATTGTGTATGACCTGAGTCAACTTCTTATACGCCATGTAATAGCTTTACTTTATCGCTAAGTAGTTAGCAATAGTTGTAGTTGCTATTCGTGGTGGAGGCAATCATGGTGGAGTGATGGAGATCATGCTTAACGCACAAGATGGAGATCATTGCGAAGATTGGCTATACCATGTCACATTAAAGTTATATGCATGTGATGTTTATCGTTTATGTATCTTATTATGCTTAGATCGACGGTAGCATTATAAGATGATTCCTCATAAAGATCAAGATAAAAGCGTGTTCTCCCCAAGTATGCACCGTCGCGAAAGTTCGTGTCCAAGCATCACGTGATGATCGGGTGCTATAGACTCTCGCTCACATACAACGGGTGCAAGCCAGTTTTGCTGCACGCTGAAATACTTGGGTCTAACTTGACGAGCCTAGCATATGGACATGGCCTCGGAACACAAGAACCGAAAGGTTAAGCATGAGTCATATGAATGATATGATCGACACCGTTGTCCACCATTGAAACCACATCTCTTCTCGTGATGATCGGATTAGGTGTGGTGAATTTGGATCATGTTCACTAAACAACTTGAGGGATGTTGAATTTAGTGGGAGTTCATCTAGTAATTTGATTAAGTTGAACTATTTATCATGAACATAGTCTAAATTGTACTTGCAAATCATAGATCACATGGCTAAGTCTAACTTCAACTTCAACGTTTTCTTTGAGAAGGAAAAGCTTAGAAACAATGGGTCTAACTTCACCAATTGGTTCGCAATCTAAGAATCATTCTCTCTGGCGGTCAAAAGGACTATGTCCTTGGGAAAGCGTTAGGTGACCCTACGCAATCGCTACCGATGAGAAAAGTCTATCAATCATCGCAAAGATGATTATGGTGTGATTAAGAGCACCATGTTGTATGCTATGGAATCGGATCTTCAAAATCGTTTGAGGAGTTATTTGGGCCCTTTGAGATTCTCGAGGAGCTGAAAAACATGTTTCAGACTCAAGCCTGTTCTGAGAGATATGAGATCTCTAAGAAATTCTTTAACTACAAGATGGAGGAAGGGAGTTCCGTTAGTGAGCACGCCATTGAGATGACGGGCTACACTCAACGCATTGAGCAAGCTGATCAAGATTCAGGAGCTCAAGATTGACACCTAGCTACAAAAGTTTTGTAGTTGATCACAATCAGATTGGTTCCATTGATATGATCACTGAGCTCTTTGCTAAGATGAAAGTAGCGGAGGTGAATATCAAAAAGAATAATCATGTGTTGATGGTCAAACAAGCCCCCCACCTTCAAGAAAGGTAAGGGTGCAAGGAAGCCCTTCAATAAAGGCGGCAGCAAGGGCGTTGTCCCTGCTGAGAAGAAGCTCAAGTCTGGTCCTAAACCGGACACTGAGTGCTTCTATTGCAAGGACAAGGGTCACTTTGGGCATAATCCGAAGTACTTAGCGGACAAGAAGGCTGGCACCATCAAAGGTATATTTTATATACATGTTATTGATGTTTTCCTTACTAGCCCTCGTTGTAGTGCCTCGTATTTGATACCGGTTGCTAATATTTGTAACTCGAAGCAGGAGCTACGAATAGCGGTGGCTTGCGAGGATGAGGTGACGATGCGTTGGCAACGGATCAAGAGTTGATGTGATGGCCGTCGACGCTCTCCTTAGTTTTACCTTCGGATTAGTTTTAAACCTTAATAAATGTTATTATGTGCTGCGTTGAGCATGAACATTATTTCTGGATCGTGTTTATTGCAAGACGGTTATTCATTTAAATCGGAGAATAATGGTTGTTCTATTTATATGAGTAACATCTTTTATGGTCATGCACCTCTTGTGAATGGTTTATTTCTTCTAAATCTCAAAAGGGTTGAAACACACATCCATAACATTGAGGCTAAGAGATGCAAAGTAGATAGTGATAATACTACTTATTTGTGGCACTGTCGTCTAGGTCATATTGGTGTAAAGCGCATGAAGAAACTACATTCTGATGGACTTTTGGAGTCTCTTGATTTTGAATCATTTGACACATGCGAACCATGCCTCATGGGCAAGATGATCAAAACACCGTTCTCCGGTATGATGGAGCGAGCAACGGACTTGTTGGAAATCATACCTACCGATGTATGCGGACCGATGAGTGTTTCGACGCGCGGTGGATATCGCTATTTTCTCACTTTTACCGATGACTTAAGTAGATATGGGTATATCTATTTAATGAAACATAAATCTGAAACATTTGAAAAGTTCAAAGAATTTCAGAATGAAGTGGAGAACCATCGTAACAGAAAGATTAAGTTTCTACGATCCGATCGTGGCGAATATTTGAGTTATGATTTTCTCACGCATCTTAAAGCAAGCGGAATTGTTTCACAACTCACGCCACCGGAACACCACAGTAAGAATGGTGTGTCGAGCATGAATCGAACCTTATTAGATATGGTCCGATCAATGATGTCTCTTCTTGATTCTTTGTTATCATTTTGGGGTTATGCATTAGAAACGCTGCATTCACTTTAAATAGAGCACCATCTAAATCCGTTGAACGACACCGTATGAATTGTGGTTTGGTGCTAAACCTAAGTTGTCGTTTCTTAAAGTTTGGGGATCTGAAGCTTACGTCAAGAAGTTGATGCGGACAAGCTCGAACCCAAAGCGGAGAAATCGTCTTCATAGGATACCCTAAGGAAACTATTGGGTATACCTTCTACACGTAAGAAGGCAAAGTGTTTATGCAGAAGCGGTTCCTTTCTTGAGAAGGAGTTTCTCTCGAAAGAAGTGAGTGGGAGGAAAGTAGAGCTAGACGATGTTGTTGAACCTTCTCTTGAGTTGGAGAATAGCGCACACAGAAATTGTTCTAGTGCCTTTGCACCAACAATAGAGGAAGCTAATGACAAGGATCATGAAGCTTGAGACGATCAAGCTCTTGAATGTCGTAGGTCGACAAGGTTGCGTGCCCCTCCTGAGTGGTACGGCAACCCTGTCTTGACTGTCTTGTTAGTAGAAGACAATGAACCTACGAACTATGAGGAAGCAATGATGAGACCAGACTCTGAGAAATGGCTAGAAGCCATGAAATCCAAATTGGTATCCATGAGCGAAAACCAAGTATGGACTTTGGTGGACCCTCCTAGCGACCGAAAGGCCGTTGAGTGCAAATGGATCTTCAAGAAGAAAACGGACGTGGATGGTAATGTTACTGTCTATAAAGCACGACTTGTCGCGAAAGGTTTTCGACAAGTTAAAGGTGTTGACTACGATGAGACTTTCTCTCCCGTAGCGATGTTTAAGTTCATTCGGATTTTATTAGCAATTGCCGCGTTTCATGATTATAAAATATGGCAGATGGATGTCAAGACTGCGTTCCTTAATGGCAACATTGATGAAGAATTGTATATGATGCAACCCGAAGGTTTTGTCGATCCTAAGGATGCTGATAAAGTATGCAAACTTCAGCGTTCCATTTATGGACTGAAGCAAGCATCTCGGAGTTGGAACCTTCGTTTTGATCAAGTGATCAAGAGCTTTGGATTTGTTCCAAATTGCTGAGCTTGTATCTACAAGAAAGTGAGTGGGAGCTCGATGACATTTACGGTACTATATGTGGATGACATATTGATTATCGGAAATGACATCAACATGCTTAACGATGTGAAGAGTTATTTGAACAAGTGTTTTCAATGAAAGACCTAGGTGAAGCTGCTTATATATTGGGCATCAAAATCTATAGAGATAGACAAAGACGCTCGATAGCTTTAAGCGGTACATACCTAGACAAAGTTCGAAAAGGTTCGTAATGGATAAGGCAAAGAAAGGTTTAGTGCCTATGTTGTCGGTAAGATATTGAACAAGGCTCGTGTCCACTACGGTAAATGATAGGGAAGCTATGAGCACGTGCCTTATGCCTCGCCATATGTTCGATCATGTATGCCATGCTGTGTACTAGACCGGATGTGTCCAATGCTCTTAGTTTGACGAGCATATATCAAAGTGATCCAGGCGAGGACCAATGGACATCCGTGAGGAAAATCATTAAGTACCTATATAGAACTAATGAAATGTTCTTAGTCTATGGGGTGATGAGCATTTCGTCGTAAAAGGTTACGTCGACGCTAGTTTCGACACCGACAAGGATGATTCTAAGTCTTAGACAGGATACGTGTATATTTTGAATGGAGGAGCTGTGAGCTGGAGAAGCTGCAAGCAAAGCGTGATCGCGGGATCTATAGTAGAAGCGGAATACATGGCGGCTGAAGAAGCGTCAAGTGAAGGAGTTCGGATCAGAAACTTCATCACTGAGCTTGGCGTGGTTCCAAGTGCATTGGACTCACTGGAGATATTGTGTGACAACACTGGCGCCATAGCACTCGCTAAGGAACCAAGATATCATCCAAAGACCAAGCATATCAACCGCAAGTTTCATATAATCCGAGATTATATAGCAGATGGAGATCTGAAGATTAGCAAAGTACATACAGATCTGAATGTCGCAGATCCATTGACTAAACCTCTTCCACGTGCAAAACATGATCAACACCTCAGTGCCATGGGTGTGAGATTGTTGCCAAATGTAAACTAGATTATTGACTCTAGTGCAAGTGGGAGACTGTTGGAATTATGCCCTAGAGGCAATAATAAAGATGTTATTATTATAATTCTTGTTCATGATAATGTTTATATTCCATGCTAGAATTGTATTAAGCGGAAACTTTAATACTTGTGTGGTTTTTTGAACAACACCGTGTCCCTAGTATGCCTCTATGGACTAGCTCATTGATTAATGATGGTTAAGGTTTCCTAACCATGGACATGAGTTGTCAATTAATAATGATATCATATCATTGGGAGAATGATATGGTGGACAGACCCAAAGTAAGCGAAGCAATTAGATCGTGTCATCGTGTTCGTCTTTGCGAAGCTTTTCTTATGTCAAATATTGTATTCCTTAGACCATGAGATAATACAACTCCACAGTATCGAAGAAAGCTTTGAGATCATCAAGCGTCATCCTGTGAGAGGGTGATCATAAAGGTGTCTCTCGGTGATCGGAAAGTATCTGTTGGGTTGTATGTATCGAGATGGGATTTGTCCCTCCTAGTCGGAGATATACTTGGGCCCACTCGTGTCGATATCAACACCGCTTGCAAGCATGTGGTTAAGGAGTTAATCACAAAGTGATATCGGATTAAGGCGAGTAAAGTACTTGCGTGAACGAGATTGAACTAGGTATGGCTGCATCGACGATCAAATCTCTCGCAAGTAAAATATCGCGAGACGAAGGGAATATATATATGGGATTGATTGAATCACGAATCGTGGTTCATCCGATATGATCATCGATGAATGTGTGGGAGTCAATATGGGTTTCAGCACCCGCTGTTGATTATTGATAGAAGATCATGTCGCATATTCTCGAACCCGCAGGTCACACACTTAACGTGTCTCGACGCTAGGATAGATTGGATAATTGGTTCATGAGTTTTTGTTCGAGTCTCGGATGGGATCCGGACATCACGAGAGGTTCGAGTGGTCCAAGAATAAGATTCATATAAGGCAAAGGCAGTTTTGGAGTTCGAATTGTTCCGATTAATCAGTATTGTACCTAAGCTTCTAGAACTTTCCGGGGGACCAACGTGGCCCCACCTTCCGGAGGGGCATGGGCCTATGAGGGAGTGCCCTGCCGCATTGGGCCAGTGCACAAGGCCTCATAGGGCCCACCGCCAAGAGAGGTTTAAACTCGAGATAGACCTTCTAGAAGGGGTTTCTTGCCCCCACTTATCCTTGGGGCCGCGGTTTGGGCTTGGGAGGGGCTAGCTGCGCCTCTATATAAAGAGGGTGGGGCGCACCAACCCCTCACACCTTCCCTCCAACCCTAGCCGCCTGTGCCTCCTCTCTCCCGATCGCTTGTAAGAGAAGCCCTGCCGCAAATTCTCCACCAATTGCACCGCCGTCGCGTTAGATCCAACCCATCTCCACTATACTTGCTGGACCAAGGAAGGAGACGCCGAGGTGCTGCACGTGTGCATCTCACGGAGGCATCGCCACTTGTGGTGCTAGATCGGATCGGATCGCGAGGAGGAGAAGCGAGTACGACTACATCACCCACGCCCGATTTAACGTTCCTGCGGCGAATCTTCAAGGGTATGAAGATCTAATCCAATCTCTCTCGTTGTTTGCATCTCCTAGATTAGATCTTGGCTTCCCTCTGTTCGCATCCGTAGAAAATTTTTATTTACTATGCCGCAAAACCCTTCAGAAATACTAAAGCAAGCAAACATGCAACAGATCTAGTAGCAAACGGTGTTTCAATGTTTAGAAACAAGGCCTAGGGATCATATTTTCACTAGTGAACACTCTTATATAAATATCCTCTCTTCATGATACTACTCTTAACTACTCTCCGGTTGGACACTCTAATCCAAGGTAGGGCTATAACACCACACCTCAAAGTACGCTTTCCCTAACAGCACACCTCAAAGTACGCTTTCCCCAATCTAGATAACCCCACACTATCTCCATGAGCACTAGATGGTTCCAACAAACACCACAATTTCATAGAGACATCCAACTCCAAATATAACTCATAACAAATATTCAATCTAGCCAAAGTACCACACGGTATGCCCATTGTCACTTTCACACACGTGGGGAAAAGCATAGATCTATTAAAGCACAAAGAGTATTTATGTAGACTCAAACCTAAGTGCCACCATGGCGTGTACGCTGTCACTTTCACACACATGGGGAGAGCAGAGATCTAATGAAGCACTTGAGTAGCAAAGTAGATCTACTTAATTACAAAGCACATGACCACAAGATCATGCATGGAGAGAGAGATGAACACATAGCTACCGGTAGAGCCCATAGCCCTAAGGAAGAACTACTCCTCATCATGGGAATCAGCAATGGTGATAAAGATGGCGATAGAGATGGATGGAGATGGCTCTGGGGCACTTCCCCGTCCCGACAGGGTGCCGGAACAGAGACTTTCTGTTCCCTGAATCTCCCCTTTGGTGACGGCGGCGCTACAGAGGTTTTCGTAGCTTTCTGATGGATGCCCTAGGGTTTTTGGGTCAGAGGCTTCTTATAGGCACATGAATCAAGGTCGGTGGGGGTATAGGGGCCCACACCCCCTCCAGGTGCCTCCAAGGCTTGCCCGCGCCTAGGGGGGTGCGGCCATCCCGTGGCCCCCCTCCGGCTCTGCTTCGTGGTTCCGTGTTGCTCCGGGAAAAATAATAACTTTGGCTTTTGTCCCGTCCAATTCCGAGAATATTGATTTTCTGTCTTTCTTGAACCAAAAACAGAAGAAAACAGGCAACTGACACTGTGACAACTTGTTAATAGGTTAGTTCTAGAAAAGATATAAAACACCTCAAAGTATAGACAAAGCAAAGCAAAGTAGATACAAAACAAGCATAGATCATCAAAAATTATAGATACGTTTCTGACGTATCAAAGAGGCGAGGCAGGGGGCGGCCAGGGTGGTCACACCCCGCCAGGGTGTGTGGTCCCCTGGTGCCTCCCCTCCGTCTCGTACTCTGGCTCCGTGTTCCCCACGGTAAAATATTGACTTTGGCTTTTGTCCCGTCCAATTCCGAAAATATTGATTTTCTGCCTTTTCTGGAACCAAAAACAGAAGAAAACAAGTAACTGACAGTGTGACATCTTGTTAATATGTTAGTATTAGAAAACATATAAAAACATCTCGAAGTGTAGACAAAACAAAGCAAAATAGATACTAAACAAGCATGAAACATTAAAAATTATAGATACGTTTACTAAGTATCAGTATACAAATGTGTTACCACCGTATTTTGGCCAAAGACGGAGATGGGCCGTGATCAAGATGGGATTGAAAGTTACATATATTCAACGTGTTGTTGGATCGGCCTAGTGCGTGGGTTTGGGCTAAATTGCCCGTGTATCTTGTATCATAGTAGGTTTTGTGTTTGTTTAGGTTCCGTTTATGTTTAGGTAGAGATAGAGTTGTAAAGTTATTCCAAAAAGTAGAGAGTCTCCGGACTATAAATATGTACCTAGGGTTATTGAAAGAGGAGGACAACCACGTTCACAACAAACACAATCTCGATCGCCACCCCTTGTTTCTAGGGTTTCTTGTAGTATGTCGCTAGATCGCATCTTGCGATCTAGGCAAGATCTACTATCGTTACTGGTTTTACTCGCATCAAGCGTTGTTGATGGCGAGTAATACCTTTATCATAGATTGTTTGAGGCTAGCATCGGTGCTTTTTCGTTACTATCATCGAAGTTATGCTACCTTTAGCTATCTCGCTACCCTTGCACCTTTTCCCAAGGTGTAAGGGTATCATCTTGCTTGATCTTTATTTAGTTGTTTCGATCTGTTATAGTTGTGCCTTGTTCACCAAGGTTTAGTTTAACATCTACGTAATCGTGCCTTACAAACGAGTTGGATGATCCAAGAGTACATAGGACGTGGCTTATTCGTTCTAGAGAAGATTGTTCGGTAATTAACTTTACGGTTATTAGGCCTCCTCTAGGGTTAATATTCTTCATCATTTATGCATTGTGCTCAATCACGTGGGGACGTTCGATTCGTGGTGAAAACATTAGACTATCGAGATCGATTTAACTTGTAGTGATCAAGCAAAACCCCATGTTATCATAAATCTAACGCAGAACCATGGGGCAATCGGCTTTAGGAGCCGATTTACAGGAAACAGGAGCCGATTACGCTCGAATTTTACGATACTTGTTTACCATGCGTAAAATCAATCGAGCAATCCTTCACCTTCCGACGGTATAGGTCGTGGCACACTCGAACCAAGCCGTGGCGTGCGGAGCTTTTGCGCCGTCCCGAGGGACCAGGCCCACCAGTGATCCTGGAGCCTCCCGCTCTCCGTGTTGCTCGTCGCTTTCGCCGTGGGTTTTGGCAGGCAACACATTACGCACGCCGGGACCTTCAACAACGTCTACATCAACACCCGACGCTGCGATGGAGAATGCAGACCCACTTGACGATCTACCTGACGAGCACAAGGCCAAGTACGACGAGATCAAGGCTCTCTTCGAGGAAGACCTCATCGGCTCTTTCGAAAGGACCCGTAAGCATGGCATCAGGTGGAAGGGGTTCTCCCCTGAGGGCGCTCTCAATGAGGTAGATCTGTCTCTCCCTTCTTGAGGAGGCACTGAGCTCTGACGAAGTAAACTACATGGTGGCTCATTCTGCACCGCCATTCTCGAGAGCTTGGTGAACGCTGAGCGGTCGCGTTCGCGTAGTTCAGAGATCATGAAGCATCGATTCTCCGTCGGACCTACTTTAGGGACTCACCAGGAGAAAGACCGCCTCCAGGCCACGACTCCTCGCACTTGCCGCTCCAGAGCCGCCAGAGCAGCCACGTCGTCTACAAGGCGAGGCGACCGTGCATTGCCAATTCCTGTTTGAGCCACCTAAGGAGATCCCACACGGATATATATGCGCCTCGTGCGGATCGCAATAACGACACGCACCAAAGATTGCAACCGCAGGAGTTTCGGCGGAGTTCTTGGGGCGGATCTTCCGGCAGGCGTGTCCGAGCGATGGCTGGGATGGACGCCGACAAACAGGCGGCTAGCCAAGTATGCCATCGAACAAGTCATGAGAATCTAGCCCTACCTCAAACAAGGAGCAAATCGGCACCATCTGAGGGATTCGGCGTGCGTCAAGAGAAGGACAATCGGCTATTCAAAGCCGTACCCCAACGAGTTCGATCTAATTCTGCTGCCCCCCAAGTATAAGCTCCCTGAGTTCTCAAGGTTCAGCGGGTCAGAAGGGTCGAGCTCGATCGAGCACATAAGCCGATACCTGGCACAACTAGGCATGATTTGACGCCGGATCGGATCGATGCGTAAGATTCTTTGCGCAATCTCGACAGACCAGCCTTTGGGTGGTACACCTCACTACCACGATTCAATTCATACACAGGAAGCAATGAAGAGCGGTTCCACATCCGGTACCATTCAGAGGCTCTTAGGTGGCATCGCAGACTGGCGCAAGTCGCGGCGAAGCGAGCCGAGTACATCAGCTTTAGGGACCTCAAGAACCGATGTTACTCGGCTCGTTTAGCGAGAAGGAAGCGGTCGGTGGCGGTGTTGGGTCTCTCGGCACCATCAAGGACTGGCGTTCGGTGAGTACAACTCATTGGCGCATGGCCTGAAACCGGCGATATATGAGCGGCGCCACCACGAGTTGTACCAAGACAAATTCAAGCGTCCGATAAGCCTGGTCGATGCTGAAGAAGAAGATCCTACGAGGACGGAGGTGGCCATAGCCGAATGGGCTCGGGGATCCGTGGCTGCAAATGGGTGAAACAGCAGGACCTGAAAGGTTCGACTTGATGTGAGCAAAGCGGCGGATATTTGATTTCTTTGAAGGAGAAACAATGAGGTTACCGAAGGCCACAAAATCCCTACGAGGAAATGAGCAGGAGGTCGTCTTGCAAATGGCATCACTCGTTCACCCATACCACCAATGAGTGCAAAGAGCTTCGCCGCCAAATCCAAATGGCGATAGAACAAGGCCGTCTGATCCTTGGGCAGTTCGCCATGAAAGTGGACACAAACCCATTTCCATGCGTCAACATGGTAGAACTCAGTCGCTCCGCAAGGCGTAAGCTGGATTTCTCGTTCGGCGTTAATATGGCAGGGTCTGGGTACCACCAGGACACGTACAAGCAGGATGGCGGTCGCTCTCGGGGCAAAGAAAGAGAGGAGGCTGGTCCACGCGACCGGCCCAGCCACAATGACAAAGCGGTATAACAGAGGAGCAAGTGAGGAGAGTGCGATATCGAAGCCACATTCTCGCATCTCCTTAACAAGTATGGCCAAGATGACCAACGTCAGCCGGCACGAGACGACGAAAGATATGAGCACCTTGCTAGGGGCCGTCGAAGAAAGAGAAGGAAAGGCGGGCATTGGGATTGTCCTTTCTTCAAGTATTCTTTGGGGCGGGAATGAGCCGATTGCCTACGATCGACAACCGCGAATGCAATCAGCGGAGGAAGACACGAGGCCGATGTCGTTGTTCAAACGTCTAGGGCCTCTTCCCAGGCCGTCATAGAGTCCGCTCGGCGAAGACCTCGAGAAGCCAAGGAGGACAAGGAAGACAAGTATCACCGTCAAGGTGGTGCCCGGCGGACTCGGACACACCGAGCGTAGAGTGCAGCGGCTGCGTAACTTAGAGGAAGCTGAAGCGCAGTATCTCCACGCTTTGAAGAAAGCACGGCCTGATCTGGCCGTCAAAGTGAGCGGTGTGAAGCGGAAGACCTTGACCGGAAAGAGTGGCGCCCCAAACCCGGTAAAGCCGATGCAAAGACATCGGCTGGCACAAACATGGTGTTCGTACTCCCGTCAGAATTCTGCGCGCCAAGAACCGATGAGCTACCCGTGGCACAGTTTGACTCCGGCCCACGGCCGGTTATCTTTGAGAAGCCACGCGAGAAGGGGTACAAACATCGAAAGCCACATACTGCGAGGTTACATCAATGGGCAACTGTCGGCAAGATGTTGGTGGACACCGGGCGGCGATCAACATCATGCCATACTCCATGCTACGACGTTTGGGGCGCTCACTGCGGTCGATCAAAACCAACGTCACGTTGAGCGACTTCAACGTCGGTCTTCGACGCATAAAGGCGAGCGTGGACTTGACGTGGGCAGGAAAACCGTACCACGTCATTCTTCGTCGTGGACAAGAGCACTTACAACCTTGCTAGGAAGGATTGGGTTCACGCTAATTGCGCATCCGTCCACAATGCATCGCACGATCGGTGGGATGGAGAAGTGGAGGTCATCCACGCAGACGATTCTATCGAGATCTCCATAGCCGTCATGAACGTGGGAAGCGAAGACCAAGAGCCGATCTCGGAATCAATCTAGACGGCTGCGGCGTATTAAAGCTACAAAAAGCGGGGTGGCTGGTCTTATCCACGGCCTTACTGAGTAGAAAAGCCCACGATCATTAGGTAGTGCGGCGATCCTGCGATCGGCCACAAAAAAAAGCGGCGATCATACGACAAGCGGCTCATGTAGTCGTAAGGAGAGATGCTCGCCATCGTAAAATAATGAGGTGTAAACCGTCCTTGGTGATGCAAGCGAAGAGGGGCGATTCAAGCGATCGCCCAAATTATTTTGTTGTCCTCACCCACCGTTTGCCCTGTGTTTAGCGTCGATTTGACGGTGTGGAAAGTTAGGCAGGTTTACATCCGCCGATGAGCTAGAAGAGATCGACATTGGTCCCGGGATAAGCCACGACCAACATTTATCGCCAGAAAGTTAGATCCGAGTCTGCGGGCCCGATGGTAGCCCTGTTAAAACAATATCCAGGACGCCGCTGGGACTACGGAGATGCAGGTTGGACAGAGCATCATCGAGCATCGACTCCGCTCAAAAAGTTTCGCCGTTTCAACGGTGAGCACGACAAATGAAGGCGAATTCGGAAGAAGTCAAGAAAGAGGTCGAAAATGTTGACCAAGTTGATCGGGCCATGCGGTATCTTTGAGTGGATTTCTAGTATGTCGTACTGTAGAAGAAGGATGGCCGATGGCGTGTTGCTATAGATTTTCGAGATCTCAACAGAGCTACCCCAAAGGATGAGTATCCGATGCGGTGGCGAAACATTAATCAATGCAAAGCTGGTCATAAGATTTTGAGCTTCATGGACGGCAATGCGGTTACAACCAGATCTTCATGGCTCGAAGACATACACAAGGCGCATTCGAGTCCCGTGTTCGGTGGGGTTATTTGAATATGTAGTCATGACGTTTGGACCGAAAAATGCGGCGCCGTACCAAAGGGCCATGAATTATATTTTCCATGATCGATCGGCAACCGGTGGAAATCTACATCGATGACGTGGTAGTCAATCTGCTTCGGACGGACACTTGGACGATCTGCAGCGTCTGGACCGAACAAGAAAATTGACCTCGGATGAATCCAAAGAAGTGTGCTTTGGGTGACGGCGGTCGGTTCTTGGGTTTTGGTCCATGAACGCGGAATTGAGATCGGCTGAAAAGTCGAAGCGGTCGAACAATGAAGCCACCCACCACGAAGAAAGAACTGCAGTCCCTTATCGGCAAGATCAACTTCGTCAGACGATTCATCTCCAATCTGTCAGGGAGGATTGAGCCGTTCATGGGACTAGTTAAAATCAAGTCTGACGAGGAATTCCGCTGGGGGGCAAAACAACAACGAGCTTTCGACGAGATCAAAGAATATCTGACAAAGCCACCAGTGTTAGTTCCACCTCAGCCTGACAGGCCGTTCTATATTTACTTGTCAGTGGCTGACACGTCCATCGCCTCGGTAGTGGTGCAAGTTTATGATGGGCTAGAGCGAGTCGTCTTTTACATAAGCAGAAGGATGTTGGGCCAGAGACAAGGTACCACGATATCGATAAGTTGTGCCTGCTGTTTTCACCGCACCAAGTTGCCACATTTTGCTATCGGCAGAGATCATCATCATATGCAACCGTCGACGTCATAAAGCACATCTTTGTCGGCTCCTATGTTAAAAGGCCGATGGGCAAATGGATGTTTGCATTGTCGAGTTTGACATCCGGTATCAACCCGCGAAAGCGATTAAAGACAGGCGGCTGATCTTATCTGAAAGGATCAACACTAACATAGCCGCCTTGTCCATAAGCGTGGGCTATGTTTTTCGACGGATCGGTTTGTGGCGATGGTCGGCATCGGCATTTTACTCGTGTCGCCCGAACAACATTTTCCTTCTCCATCAGATTGTCTACCTCTCGTACCAACAATGTGGCGAACGAGGCGATATGCAAGGATGGAGTTACTCCTCGGCCGGAGGCGAGCGATGGAAATTTTGGAGACTCCAAGTTGGTGATTTCCCGGCTCACGGAGGACTACAAGTGCGAGGCGAGTCCCTCTTCCCATTATGGCTGCCTTTGGCGGTGATGACGCAATTCGATGCGTAAACTTCACTTGGATCCCACGAGAATACCGAGGCGAACGATCTTGCGGATGGCTTGGGATACAAGGATGTGGTAGAAGGAGCCGTTCGGTACATTTCACAAGCGGACGGAGAGCCGATATCTTCAATTACTTGAAAGATTCGCCTGGGGCACCTAAACGGATAAGGTACAAAGCCATGAAGTACGTGCTTATTGGGGATGACATGTTTCTGAGGACTCTGGAAGGTCTATTGCTCAAATGCACGGGCGGCCGAGGCCAATCAGCTCCTACACGAGGTACGAAGGCGCTGTGGAACTCACCAATCGGCTCATAAGATGAAATGGTTGATCAGGCGATCGGGGTTTTATTGGCCCACCATGCTTGAGGGACTGTTTCAACTACTACAAAGGGTGTCAAGCATGTCGAAATTTGGAAAAATCCGGATGGTACCGCGTCGAGAATGAACCCCATCATCAAGCCTTGTCCATTCGAGGTTGGGGCATGGACATGATCGGCAAGATCAATCCTCCATCAAGCAAAGGCCACATGTGGATTACGGCTATCGACTACTTCACTAAATGGGTAGAGGCTGTCCCGATGAAGTCAGTAAACTCGAAGGATGTTATCAATTTTGTGAAAGAACATGTCATCCATAGATTCGGGATTCCCCAAACTATCACGACTGATGGAGGTTCGGTCTTTATTTCTCAAGAGTTTAGGAAATTCTACGAGGACATGGGGATCAAGCTGATTAGATCATCTCCATACTATGCTCAAGCAAATGGGCAAGGAGCGTCAACCGAGCCTCATCAAGCGATCAAGAGGAAAGTCGATGAGCACCCAAGGCGTTGGCATGAGGTTTTGTCGGGCGTTATGGGCTTATCACATGTCATGTCATGGAGCAATAAAAACCTCACCATACCATCTAGTATATGGACAAGAAGCCGTCACCTTACAGAAATTACTGGATCGAGACGCATCACTTTTCGGAACGATCTAACAACTGAAGAATACGACCACGATGAGTGACAATGTGGAGGATTTAACCGAGCTCGAGCTATGGTCACTCGAGAAAATCAAAGAGAACAAGGCCAAAGTAGCTCGTGCATACAACAAGAAAGTGAAGCCAAAGGAGTTCCACGTTGGTGATCCGGTATGGGAAGGCTGTGTTGCCCTTGGGGACTAAGGATGCGACATATGGTAAATGGTCTCCAAATTGGCACGGTCCGCATGTGGTTGACCAAGTTTTAAGAGGAAACGACATGCTCGGCGGTTGGATGGCGTAAAGTTCCGATGGCGGTCAACGGTCAACATCTCAAGAAATATTTCCCAAGCATGTGGGATGTTGGACAATAGAACTTGGTTTCGAGCACGTGAGACGATGGGCTGTGGGGGCCGATTTTCAGAATCGGCCGAGTAAAAGAAATAAATATATATATGTGTATAGCCGATGCACGGTCAGCGACTCTAGAGGTTCACACATGTTACAAACAGGTCCACCTCGGCGATCTCAGCTTCGTCATCTTCATCTTTGCTTATCATTAGTCGTTTGCGGGCACGTTTTCGATGGGCAATTGGAGATTTGGGTCGCCTGTTGAAATCCACCGTGTTGAGGAAGGGCGCAGGTCATCATTTGAAACCAAGAAGTGGCCGTTGTAAGGTGTCTCAGGATGCGACCGGAGGTTGACCCTGTCAACGGTTTTTGGAGAAGCCGATGGGTAGTCATCGGCTCTGGGCGACTTGACTTGTTTGACTGTATGCGTGCAGCATGTTGAAAGCGATGCGTGTCATCGACTCAAGCATCGACCTATTTCGGTTATCGGCAAAATTGAAGCAAAGAGGAACAATATTTGGAAAAGATTTTCATTCATTCAAAAGATCATTGCTTACGAGACGATCGACAAAAAGGGCCTACTACGCTATGGCTATTACTCTCGATTCCTAATCTAGGCGAGGTCATCGCCGTTGTCTTCGCCGTCCTTTTCATTGTCTTGGTAGCCGCTGCCGCATCGTCCTCGCCGCTTTGAAGAAACCAATGGGACCTCTTCGTCCTCGTCGTCATCTTGATGTCTTATTCGCCGGACGCGAAGCGCTTCGTCGGCGGATACTCGTGAGGAGGTGTCCTCCGATTCCTCCTCCTCGTCGGAAGATTCGACGCCGTCCCGACCAGGCGTCGTCAGCCGCCTCCATTCCCGTCGGCGAGGAATCGAGGCTCTTCGCCGTCGATTAGGGACGCATCATCCTCGACGAGACGAAATCCAGTCTTCGTCCCACCATCGTGGGGAAATCTTATCTGACGCCGCGGCGGGTGCTCTGGCGTTGACTCTCGGTCGCTAATCGAGTTGGAGGCGTGGGAGGACACACCGGAGGAAGCAGAGGAGGCCATGGCGAGAAAGAGGGTTTTTTCGGCGAAGGGAGAGGGTTTTCTGGCAGCTGGAGGAAGATGGGGATTGTGAACTGTTCAGGCGAATTTAAATAAGGGGAATAGTGGAGAGACGGTTCAATGCCATGGCGGTTCCCCAGATTGCACTGCCAAAATCGTCAAATCATGCACTGCGCAGGAGTTGAGAAGACAGGGCATCATGATGAAGGGGTAGCGTGACGGTTCTGTTCTACCACGCATTCTGTCTACGCGCAACCCGATAAAAAAAAAGAGGAGAAGAAGAGGAAAAAACACACAGAGTGGTTTTGGAATTATCATTGCCAAAACCAGGGGGGCATGTGTTACCACCGTATTTTGGCCAAAGACGGAGATGGGCCGTGATCAAGATGGGCTTGAAAGTTACATATATTCAACGTGTTGTTGGATCGGCCTAGTGCGTGGGTTTGGGCTAAATTGCCCGTGTATCTTGTATCATAGTAGGTTTCGTGTTTGTTTAGGTTCCGTTTATGTTTAGGTAGAGATAGAGTTGTAAAGTTATTCCAAAAAGTAGAGAGTCTCCGGACTATAAATATGTACCTAGGGTTATTGAAAGAGGAGGACAACCACGTTCACAACAAACACAATCTCGCGATCGCCACCCCTTGTTTCTAGGGTTTCTTTCGTAGTGCCATTTGCCTAGATCGCATCTTGCGATCTAGGCAGATCTACTTATGCTACCTTTTTTGCATCAAGCGTTGTTGATGGCGAGTAATACCTTTATCATAGATTGTTTGAGGCTAGCATCGGTGCTTTTCGTTACTATCATCGAAGTTATGCTACCTTTAGCTATCTCGCTACCCTTGCACCTTTTCCCAAGGTGTAAGGGTAGCATCTTCTTGATCTTTATTTAGTTGTTTCGATCTTATAGTTGTGCCTTGTTCACCAAGGTTTAGTTTAACATCTACGTGTCGGACCTTACAAGCGAGTTGGATGATCCGGTAGTACAGGGACGTGGCTTATTCGTTCTAGAGAAGATTGTTCCGTAATTAACTTTACGTTGGTTATTAGGCCTCTAGGGTTAATATTCTTCATCATTGTACGCATCGGCTCAATCACGCTGGGGACGTTCCAGTTACGGTGAAAACATTAGACTATCGAGATCGATTTAACTTGTAGTTATCAAGCAAAACCCCATGTTATCATAAATCTAACGCGAACCATGGGGCAATCGGCTTTAGGAGCCGATTCTGTGGAAACACGGAGCCGATTACGGCTCGAATTTTACGATACTTGTTTACCATGCAGAAAATCAATCGAGCAATCCTTCACCTTCCGACGGTATAGGTCGTGGCACGCCTCGAACCAAGCCGTGACGCAGTGAGCTTTTATGGCCGTCACCGAGGGACCGAGGTCCACCAGATCTGAGCCTCCGGCTCTCCGTGTTGCTCGTCGCTGCTCGCCGGTGGGTTTTGGCAGGCAACAAAATGACACTTTGATTGGTTGGTTGCTTCTAGTTCGGTGGCTCATCAACAACCATAATAACCCTAAGGTTAAACATACTTACCTCACACCACCAATCCACCACGGCTAGCGGCCATGGGTGGTAGCGCGACAAAGGTAGTGGGGAATTAGAACACCGGCAGGGATATGTGGCATTGTGGGAGCACGACGCTCGGCGACGTGCAGTGGTGGCACTGGTTCCTAGAGTGGTTGCCGGTGTCGACACCTAGATAGTTATTCATAGTACTAACTTGAGGCCGACCTTAGTTTTTCGATCGTCGGCAAGGTGCTCTCTCTTTCAATGGTCGAAAATTATGTGTGGATGTGAGACTATGAGTGATGTTCAAGCACTATATGTGAACCTCACAGTATAGTCCAATGGTAAAAAGAGAATGGTCTATGATCACTGAATCACAAAACTTGTCTGAGAGTTACGCACAACAAAGATATAAAGACATTCTTCAAAGAAAATTTGAGCAGTCAACCGAGTCCATTTAATCGACAAAATCTATAAGAAAACTCCAAACAAGAATACAGATTAAAGAAGATACGATTAACGAAACTCGATACCGATTGTCGAAAAGAACACCATCGTCACGTACATGTGTTTTCATGTAGATATTTTTGGATCGAAGCATGATGTGCTAATTCAAAGAGGTTAGAAATGAATAAATTTAACAGAGAAAGAAGGTTCCAAGGTTGCATCGCTAGAGGCAGTCACCTATGATTTTTAGGCTCTCCCTAACCTGCCCCTGATAAACTATCAATTTGAATGTTCCCAATAGTCTTGCCTCGGAGGTGCTTTAACACGCGTATGGGACAACACACATGGAGCCAAATTAAACCAACAAAATGATTTCTTCTCCACAGGACCTGGCTGGACTTTCTCCAATCTACTAAACGTGCCTTAAATGTGGATGCAAAAGAAAAGATGGAGTACTAAGTTGAATACACTTGGTTCTCTTTTTTTTTGAACAAAACAGGCAATATTGCCTCATTTTATTAAAAATGGCATAAAAAAATTGACGGGTTAACTAGTGGAAAACTGTCATAAAACCGATATAAAGACCTGGGTCGACCGTCGTAGAACACGGCTACCTCGAGGGCACTCACAACCAACCTGGCTACCAACACACCGCCCAAAGTGAGGTTCGTCGACGAGGTTGCCTGCCGATGTCATTGTCATTACTCCTCTATGAGCGAGTGACTCCAATTTTACCAAAGTGTGGCCATCAAGAAGACCCCATCTCAGCGGCCCTCATGAAGCCCATGTGAACACATGCCAAACAGTTGACCCTTCGCGCAGGCACTAACAACTTCGATTCTGATGATGAGCTTCGAGGATGAGATATTCAATACTTGCACCAACGAAGATCATCACAACCAAGCCACCCACCACACGGCATGGTCGCCGACACCAACAGCAGCTCCAACTTCACAGGGAAGAGGCAACGCGAAGAATCGTCGGACACGCCGGGACAAGAGCCAATTACCAAAGTCATTTGCCGGGACCCAAACATCATGCATCAGCGTCGCCGTTGCCGCACAAGCCACCATGCAGGAACCTTGCATCACCTGTCAGAAAACTACCGACCACGATGTTGTATGAGTCCAGCCCAAAATAAAAATCAGTAGGTATCGATATGATTAGAGGTAGAGAGATTTGACTTTCCTATGTACAAAACCAACAGTACAATGCAATTGTTTCTAGACTGATTAGTCACGTAACTACTCCCTCCGTTTAAAATATAAGACGTTTTAGATTTATGAAGAAAATGTATCTAGACTTCTTTTAGCGTATAGATTCACTCCAAACCTGTATTAAAAGAAATGTAGATACATTTGCTTTATAAAACTAAAGCAGCTTATATTTTAAAACGGAGGAAGTAGATAGTAGGGCCTCACCACATGCAAGTTCTCCCCAAAACTTGATGGTCTCTTTGATTTAAAGGAAGAACCCTCTAATTTACGTGAATTGCTTTCCTACACCGTAATTCTATATGATTTCATTTTAACATGAGCTCCAATTCATGCGTCAGAGCTGCAAAATGATTCACATGTTTTTATTATTAATATCACATTGGTTGGGTGTCGAACTCAATTTGCAAGCGGTGTTTGGACAATATTAATACTTTCTTTGGCCGAATCAGATGTCGCAGATTTATCTAGATTCACGTATATCTATAAACGAAAATACATCTAGACATACGTTTATTTGAACAAAAATGGGATAAGTAATTCAGGATACAAACGAGACGTGGAAAGTTATACATGTGAGTGGGCGACACATCACACCTGGCGTATATAACAATGTAATAAAGTGATAGCTACTTTGGTTAAATAACAGGGCACATGACCAGGCAGACACGGTAAAATTAGGAACTTACAAAATCTAATAATACGCTGTTGACTGGCCGTAACCACAAACGTGTAAACTCGGACGTACACACAAGTGACCATTTGATTTATCAAGATCGTACTACCTAACAGACAGATCAAGTAAGCGCTTACTCTAATCGAAGTTCAAATCTTCATGTCCAATAGCCACAGCTCTAATGTATTTGAAACCAGAAGCGGTTCCCAGATACACGAACAGCTGAACACGGCCGTACAAACCGCGCGTGCAACTGCTCACTGGGACCTAAAAAGCAGTGGCCCCACCGCGTCAGTGTCCGGAGGAATTAACGTTCGGAGCAGCCTTCAGCTGCAACCAAACCGCACGTACGCCAATGGAGTGTCTGTAGCAGAGCGGAATCCCCCCTAGATCGAATCTCCATACTGCCAGTGCGACCGCCCACGGACACATGGGCCCCGGACTCGCGTGGACCCACAGCCAGAGAGTGACGCGGACTACAGCTTTTTTGCTCTGGACGGGACGCTCGCGCCGGTACGAGCTCTCCGCCCACTGTCAGCCCACTTGCCACGTCATGGATCTCCAAAAAGTACTCCACGCACCACTGTCAGTCACACTGCGTGGTGGTTCCCAGTTGGGTATGGACCCACCGCGCAGGGAGGCAATGGCGTTTTAAACGACCGAGGTACGTGCGGCAGATGAGTGACTGTAACGCACCTCGCTCGCGCAAAATCTCCGGCGCCACCAAAGGAATCTAGAACAGACCCACTGCCATGTGGGACCCGCATTTCGTCGGACCCATGCTGCAGGGAGACGGCCGCATATACCCGCACACCTGGACGGAGACTCCCCAGTCCAGGCCCAGCTCCCCATGCCGCATCGAGACGAAGCAAAATAAGCTCAGATTATTATTCTCCCCAAAGTCTCTCTCGCGATCGAACCCTCGCCCTCTTCCCCCCGTCTCGCCTCCTCCCCACCCGTCCTCTCCTCCTCCTCCTCCCACTCCTCATCTCGCGATTGCCGAATTCGATCGAGGGTTTCGGGGGATTCGCTCGCCGCCCCAGCCGGCCCGGATCCAGCTCCTTCAAAAAGCTTCGGATCGCGTGAGCGCGCACTGCTGCTCACTCGCTCGCTGCTGTTACCCCCCACTTTTCGTCAGCCGCCACCACCGCCGCCACGACGAGGACGAGCTGGGCTGGACCTCCGGACACCCGGT
Source organism: Avena longiglumis (assembly GCA_030063025.1). Classification (NCBI taxonomy): domain Eukaryota; kingdom Viridiplantae; phylum Streptophyta; class Magnoliopsida; order Poales; family Poaceae; genus Avena; species Avena longiglumis. The sequence continues at coordinate 26,327,994 of CP125976.1, forward strand.
GAGAAACTATGCTCCTTCCTAGAGCTCCCGGCTACTGCTGGCTCTGCGGTCTGTACCCTCACCCACTTAGCGCCGCGGCGTGCCGTGTCTGGCCGCGGGCTCGATTCGATGCGTCGGAGACGGAGGCCGAGCTGGTCTGCGTAGCTGGAAGCTAGTTGGGGGAGATGACGCCGGTTCGCGTTTGTGCGCTTGCTTTATTGCGTGTCCTGTCCGAGTGGGTGGGGGCGGCAGTGTTGTTGTTGTGTCAGTCAGTCCGTCATCGCTTTAGCTGCTTCGCTTTGCGGGGGTTGGTGCTTGTGGAGCTGGAAGCTCGTAGGATTGCTTTGCCTTTTCTAAGCGGTTTAGGCTTTGGAGATGGGAACTGGGAAGCGGGGAGCTCGCGGCGTATCTATTTGTGCTTCCGGATTTGATGCGCTTCCGGATTTGATGCGATCAGTTCCAGGTTCCGTGATTAGCTGCCTTCGCTTTTATACTTTACGTGTGGTTCTGGGAGATCATCGGTGTGTTGGTCGTTGCTCTAGGTGCTTTTGTCTGAGGATTTGGAGGCTGGACATTTGGGGAGTGCATCTTGTAGTGCATATATATGTTTAGGTGGGTGTTTCTGAGTAAATGGTGGTGAATACAACATGTTTACTTTTCTGGGGAGGACTTTCTTCTCTGCAGGGTTTTCAGTTTTGCTGGTATTTGGAGGTTGTGCTTACATGGAATGTTTGGCCTCCTCTGTCCATGTTTTAGTTTTGGGCTCTTGCCGATTTGTTATCTGCTGTACCACAAGTATTTTCAGGTCTTAAGTACCAAAATGCAAGTGGCTGGACACTCTTTTTAGCAACACTGATAATATTTTATGGAATTTCATGGGTTTATCGTTGTGGCCAAAGGATATGCATGATTAGTACCAAAGCTGACTCTTCTTGATGTGGTTGAACATTTGCTCTGTCTCATCTCACGATCAGCTATTTCAGGGTCTGTTCTGGATACTAGATATGAACCAGCCCACAAAGCGGAAATCCCAGCATTAAATCTGCTTTGTTTGCGTGATCGTGAGTGTGCTGGATACTGACGGAATTTTCTCATTCTTCAAGATGTTTTGGCACGTACCTGGACTTTCTGCCGCATCACCAGTGAGTGCCTGCACTTTCGAATATATCTTGTTTATGGGACAATTTTGAATTTTGACTAAATGGACATCTTACTAATTCTTTCAGGTGGATACTATTTTGGACAAGGAAAACTTTAAGTTGGAAGACCTTCTAGACGAGGATGAAATAATCCAGGAGTGCAAAGCACTTAACACCCGACTAATTAATTTGTACTATTTCTCTTCCTGAACACTCACTTTGTATATTTTTTTCTATTTCTCTGAGCTTTTTTTTAATATAGATTTCGTTGGAACCTCTTCATTTATTGATATATTGTTTTAACTTTGGTTGTGGGTGATTATCCATATATATGTACTTACTAATACTATGACCACTGTGCATGTTCTCTGTGCCGAAATATATGTGTTAAACTTGTCTTGAAGTTCCTACTTGAGCTTGTCTTAAAGTGGATCATCTCTAAATCTTATTGACTCAAACATATGGAGTTTTTCCCTTTGAATTCACTATCCACTTTTTTTGTTACCTGGACCTGGTCAATGTTTGTGCACAACAAGATGAAATGTCACATGGCCTTACGGAAAAGCATATATGTATTTAAGATATTAGAGTTATTAGAGCACTATAAGATTTTTTTTATAATAAACTACCTGTTCATTCTGGATGTTGTAGTTTACGAGACAAAGTTCAAGTGGAGCTACTGCTCCGCTACATTGTGGAAGAGACACCGGAAGATGCTGAAAAGAAGAGGATATTTAGGTATATCAAGCCTAGTTAAAAAGAACGATTTTATGCTCTGCGTCCTAACATGGACTTTGTTCACCATCATTAGTGCCTGGTTTGCAGGTTTCCTTTTATAGCTTGTGAAATATTCATATGCGAAGTGGATGTTATTTTGAAGACATTAGTGGAGGATGAAGATGTATGTGCTTAATTTTAGCTTTCTATTTCTGTTGATGCAATAATATTCTCATAGTACAGTGTAAATTTTCTTTTACAACTGATAAATTGTGCTATCTGTGCAGCTTATGAATTTACTTTTTTCCTTCCTGAAACCTGACCATCCTCATGGGACTTTGTTGGCTGGCTACTTTGGCAAGGTACTTTTATGCAATCATTAACTCCTGGAAAATTTTGGTCTCTCTCTGGCCGATTAAATGGTAATGCCCTGATTTTTAGCCTGACATTTTAAATGGCCATCACTGTACTGCGTTCTGCAGGTGGTTATTTGCTTGATGCTGCGGAAGACACTCCCACTTATGAATTATGTGCAGGTTTGTGTAGCTTTCCTTTTATTTGTCATCTCTTCTTTTGGCGTTCCATAGTTTGCTTAATCCATAGATCTCCCATGAAAGCCATTCATGTACCTTATATATGCATTAGTATGTACCATGTACAGTATTAGGTGCCATATATTTTATCGAACAGTTCAAATATGGCGTAGTTTATGCTGATGCTGCAGCAGCTGTTCTAGAGTAATCAGCTAATACCAGAATCATAAACTTAGCGTATACTTATAGAATCAAACACTAGTCCATTGCTGGAAACTGAAAGTATACTTTTAAACGACTTTAACATCCATCTCAGGTTTAACAGTGCTCAAGGCCTAAACATCTGTAAAGCCATTTCTGACATCTCCTTGTTACATGTGTTTTTTATTAAAAGTTGCACATGTAGAGTATCCATATAATTGGTTTTCTGTTTGTGTGCATTTCAATCTAATATGTTAATTTTCGTGTGCTGTTGCATTTCTCCTGCAGGGCCACCCTGAAATAGTTAGCCAACTTGTTGATCTTATTGGGATCACTTCTATTATGGAGGTTAGTTTATTTTACTTGCCGGACAGATTTAACACTGAAAAAGGAGCTCTGGTTTTACTTTTATTTGAATCTGTGACCTTTTGCAGTAAGATTAATTAAACGTAACTTGATAGTATGTCGGTTTGTAATGCAGGTGTTAATTAAGCTTAATCGGCTGATGAAACTATGTATACAAGTTATGCGGATTCAATGCAATGGTTAGATGATATACAAGTCCTCGAGATGATTGTTGACAAGTTCAGCTCATCCGTAAGAACCAAAGATTACTTTTAGCATCTAGCCATGTCAATCGCTCACTTGTCCTGTTTATTGGATTTTCAAACTATTTCAAAATCGCCTTGCTGATGTTTATCCACACCATGCACTCTATTAGCAAAGGAGTGCCTTAGAAAACTAGCCTTTTGGATGTAAATTGGTTAGTCAACAATCAACATGCATTATTCTCCAAAGGTACCATTTGTGAGGTATCTGAAATTTAATCGTCCTTTTCTAGCAGAAACTCACACAAAATTCTACATAACACTGACATACATTATGTATATCTGATACCTCAGGATTGACTAGCTATTGGCTTGGGTTTATCTACTCTTATGTGAACCTATATGATTGCGAAGTCCTCTTTAGGAATACGTAATCACCTTCAGATGTTAGCCTGCTGTCCAGTTTCTGGTTCACCTCTACATGGTCAAATGTGTTGGCTACATCTCTCCAGTCTGAACCTATATGACTTAAGTCCTCTTTAGAAATATGTTATAACCTTTAGATGTTAGTCTGATGTCGAGTTTCTGGTTCACATCCACCTTGTTGTCATGAGTTGGCGAGTTGCTCTTCACCCGTACCAATGTAAGATGTTGAACCACTGGGCTAATGTCCATGTATGGTGCAATGGTATTCAGCTGCATCGTTCTGTAGCTACATCCTCACAAATTATTATGTCACACTTTTTCCACAAATCATGTATGAATGGTGGTTATTTCTCTGCTGTTGAAAATTTACATTGTTCTTGGGATTTCGTGGTTCATGCTTTTATTGCCTACGTGACTCCTAATTTTCATTGCAGGATTCTGCTGAGGTTCATGCAAATGCTGCTGAAATCCTTTGTGCAGTGACTAGATATGCCCCTCCAGCACTTGCTACCAAAATTTCCAGTCCTAGGTGATTTTTTTTTGTGCACTCTTACATTGTAATATTGAATATGTTGTCCCGGGCTTTTATAGTTTCGCTTTGGTATTGAATAGAACTCTGTATTTTTTTCTCCTTTTCTCCGAATTTGCAGCTTTGTGGGGAGATTGTTTCATCATGCTTTTGAAGATTCAAGACCTAAATCAGTGCTGGTCCACTCATTGTCAGTGTGCATATCTTTGTTAGATCCTAAGAGACTTGTAACGGCGTCCTACCAAGCTTTCCGTAGTCAACTAAGTCATGGAACATTGGTTACTGCGAGTCCAGAAACAGTCAATGGCATGCTGGATAGCCTTGGTTAGTGGTCTATACATCTTTTCATATGGGGAGACGTTATAGCTACAGTATTTAAATATTCATGATTTACTGCCAGTTTTCCATTATGTATCTTCCATAATCCATACTTAAAAATGAATAGCAAACAATACACATATCGAATGATTTATATATCTCTTTTAGAGAACGCGTTTTATATACATCTCTGAAATAGCACGGGTACCTTATTAGTTACTAGGAAACAGACCCGTGCGTTGCAACGGGATAGAAAAACAACTTTTGAATGAAATAATCCGGCGCCTATTTAGTTAGAGGCATAAGCAAATGCAATTTAAGTTGTCGAAAACAAAGCAACTAACTACCTTTGATATATACATAAATAACAGGTACGGATTAGGGGTACTTGTTTTCATTATAATACAAGCATTTTCAAATTAATTTTGTTTGATTCCTTTTTAAACCCTAAAACTTCAGGTGGTTTGCCTTTTTTAAACAAAAAAGAAAAGAAAAAGGGTAAAGGAAAAAAAGAGGAGAAAATTTCCATGGACCAGCCAGCCCAAAAGAAGCATAGGGCCCAAGCCAGCAAGTCTGCCTAAACCGTAGGTTGTACGCACGCTAGGACCAGCTTGCGTGGATCCCTGAGGCCGCTGCCTGTCCTCTTCTTCAGTCATCATCTCCCCCCTCTTCTTCCCTGTTTTGTTTCTTGCAATCCCCGCTCCTCTCTGGCTCTTTACCGGGACACAGAGAAGTCCGCCAACCTCGTCTGTCGAGTTGCATCGTCGGCTTGTCCCCCCCGCTCCTCTCGCTCACAGTTCTCCCCCGTCTCTGGTGTTCCCCTCTCTCTCTTTCCCCTTCTCACCACATCCCCCACTGATCCGATACATTGGATTTCAAACTGATGCTGCTTGTTTGTATATTCTAAGGCGGCTGATTCCTGTCAATTCGTAAGGGTATATAAACTGGTGGAACTCTGTTTAAAGGAGAGAGGCGGGACTATTCCGTAGAAAATATTCATAATGCTCTCTTGTTTACTGGTAAGAGAAACCTTCTATGATCAGAAGTTGATAGCCACATGACCCATAAGAGAAAGCCCAGCAGCACAGCGAGGAGCTTCCAGTGATCGATCAAGGCTGGCATGCTGTTAATTTCTGAGACGGCGTTAGGAGGGGAAAAATATATAACATATGACTTATGTGTGGCACAGTGGGTATTTGTTTGCAGTTTTAAGGGGCAGTTGTGAGTAATACGTGGTTTTATGGGAGGGTAAAAAGGTCCAAAAAAGTGTTGGACGACAAGAAACAGTCCGTCCTTTATTATTAGGTATAGATATAGATATTTTAATTGTAAACCGTACACGATTATATCGGTCCATTCTTCCTACACTTCGTTCTGTCAAGTAATTATGAAGTTCAGACACTGCCTATATTTACCAGTTAGAAAAACCAATGCTCCAAGGATAATACTACCTCCGTTCCAAAATAAGTGTCTCAACTTTGTCTAGATTCGCATGTATCTACACACTAAAACGTGTCTAGATACATGCGAATCTACACAAAATTAAGACACTTACTGAAACGGAGGTAGTATCATTCAAAATCCTAAATTTTCTATCTGTCATTTTCAGGTGATTTGTTGAAGCTGCTGGATGTTTCGTCTGCCGAAAATATTCTGCCGACAACATATGGCAGCTTACAGCCTCCTCTGGGAAAACATCGCTTGAAGGTATGTGGTGATTAATTATGTTCAGATTTACTAATTTGAACTAGTCATGAAATGAACATGAGCGCAGCGCAGGAAACCTATTAGTGTTCCTTTGTCTAATAGCCTTCGTAGATATTTGTGCTACTGATAGTTTGTATTCAGAGATATGTATACAAAGCAGTGATGTTCTTTGTTTCCTTGTTCTGCAATTTGTATGGTTCAGGTAATTGCTATTCCCTATGTTACTGTTGATGGTGGTTATTTTTCTTTTGCAGATTGTTGAGTTCATCTCTGTCCTACTTTCAATTGGTAGTGAAGTTGCTGAAATGCGTTTGATCCAACTAGGAGCAATCAAGCATGTTATAGATCTATTTTTTGAGTAAGTTAGATATGACAATCTGTTTCACATAAACTTGTTAAAGAGCTGACAAATAATTCATCGTCAGGTACCCTTTCAACAACTTTTTGCACCATCATGTGGAGAACATCATTGTTTCCTGTTTAGAGAGTAAACAGGATCCGCTGATTGCGCATGTTCTTGATGAATGTAAACTTGTTACAAGAATTTTGGAAGCTGAGAAAAACTCTGCTCTGTCAGTAAATTTGACCAAGGTACAAAATAATGTCTCACCATTTGATATACTCCCTCTGTTCCATTAAAACAAAGGCATATAATTTAGTCAAAAGTCAATGTTGTCTAAGTTTGGCCATGTTTCTAGACAAAAAGATGAACTTCTACAACATTAAATCGATATCAATATATCCTCCCCAAAATATATTTTCACATTGTATTTACCAAATATTGTGAATATTGATACTGTCTGGTATATATTTTGTCAAACTTAACAATTTTTGACTATCGAGAAGATTTATAGGCCTTGTTTTTTGAAACAGAGGTAGTACACCCAACCAGCTGATAGGTCTATTAGTTTGCCCACTGATATATTCACTTGTTACTCTCTTTGCAGCATACGCTATCTGCAGAGGGAAAAACTGCCCCAAGGGTTGGATTTGTTGGTCATATTACACGGATAGCCAACAAGCTCATTCAACTGTCCAACAGCAACAGCACAATCCAATCACATTTGCAGGTTTATTTTTTTATTATATTCACCAAAATCTTCCATGTCTCACATGTTAATGGATGTGTTAATAGCCCCTTTCTGGTTATCTAACAGACTCCTAGTGCAATGATAGTATGGTAAATATGCAAATAATGTCTTGCAAAATTTCCTTGTTTCTTGGCCTTATTGCTTATATGGCCGCTTTGAACTTTGGTTGATCCCTTTACATTGAACTCTGATGCACTTAATTGGATTGCAGCAAAACTCTGGTTGGGCTGAGTGGCATGGTAGTATCCTAACAAAGCGTAATGCGGTAGAAAATGTTTACCAATGGGTTTGTGGGTAAGTATCATTTGACTTCTGTTCATGTTATTATCTTCTGTACTCTTTTTGTGTGTACTTTTGGTATTGACTGTATGTTCCTAGTTGAGTTCTTTATTGTTCATATCGCTTCCTTATGAATCATAATGCTGTGCTCTGTTGAATGAAAATGATTCAAGTCAGTATGATCGCTCTAAGAACATGATTATGTATATGCATTTAACTCCATCAGTGCTGCCCTGATCTCCAAAGATGCATTACACATATCCATTGACTTGTCAGTCATTGACTTCCTTTTGTTAGAGGAACTTTTGTCAACAATGTTGTGTTTTTCAACAATTAGGTTGCATTAATTGGTACTGTTGGTTACAAACAACTGTCGTTTTTGCTCCATAGCTACTTACAGCCAGTCTATCCTGTCCTGTCCTTTTTATTTAGATGGACAGCTGACTATTGTTTACGATCAATTTACACCGAATCTTATGAGAATGCAGCTGCTTTAAAAAAAATCATTATGACACCATTGCACCAACGGAAGAATAATACTACCGTCTAGATACATCTAGACAAATCCAAGTCAATTATTTCTGGACAGAGGGAGTACGATGTTTCACAATTAATAATTGGTTGAACTTGACAACTTTTTCCCCATTTAACCATACCTTGTGCTCATATGACAATCGCGCAATATCTCTGTCTACATCAATTCATAAAAACTTGAAAAGGTCTTGCTATGCATAATGCATGTTCATATGAGTTTTTGGTGTTATTCTAGAGTGAAGAGTTCATCCACTTGCTTAACTTATCTCTTTCCAAAATGTCCTGCATTCCATGGAGAAAAGGTCATCTGCTGAAACGTTTCTTTGGTCATAGCCGACCGACATCACTGCAGGATCGAGGTAGAGACAGCGACGATGAAGACTTCCGAGACAGGGACTATGATGTGGCTGCGCTTGCTAGCAATCTGAGCCAGGCATTTAAATACGGTATTAGTAATGAAGATGTTGATGAGGTCAGTATTTTCTTTTCCTTTTTTGCCGGGGTCAGTATTTTCTTCTTGAATATCACTCTTCTGTTAAGGTATAGCTAACCACTTAGTAAAAGTGTTGTATTTGCTCCCTGGATTTGTCTTGTATTTTTTTTTGGATCTTTCAAACTCACATGATCTGTATATGAATCAGTTTCTTTTTATATGTATTTTATTCGATAGTAGAACAGGACTCTCCCATGGTATCTGCCTCGTTAAATGCCGAACTTGTGCAGTAAAGCTCTAAAGCATAATACTCTTCTATCGCGATTATGGGCTTAACCAGTGGATACAATATTCAGATTTACTTGGTAAATAACTCTTTTGTGGGTTATATATGCAGGCTCAACCATCACAAGAGCGAGATGATGAGGTATGCTAGCTTTGTTTGCTAAAGTTCATGGTGCTATTTGTATTTTCTGGTACATTTAATACGATTGTCTGTGTTTTGATTGTTACTATTCCTCTGTAGGATGTGTATTTTGATGATGAAGCTGCTGAAGTAGTTATCTCCAATATTCGTTTTGCTGATGATCCTGACAGGTATTTTCCTTATCCATACAATCTGGCCATGTCTTTCCCATAAGTACTCCCTCCGTTCCAAACTAAAACAGTTTGCCGAAACATCTTATATTTTGGAACGGAGGGAGTACATTTTATTTGATGTCTGCAACAACTTGCTGATGAAGAGTATGCTTTGCAGGAGCTCCTTTTTTACGAACTCCAATTGGTTTGCATTTGATGAGGACAAAGCACTGAACGATGACCCAGAAGCTTCCCTTTCTGCAAAACTGGAGTTGCCTTCACCAAATGTGGATGACGATATGGATGAGGTCATTCTTGGTGAACCTGTAGATGGCACAAAAGGTTCGGATTCACTTTTAGCAACCTCTGACATAGACTTGAGTGAAGAGCCTGGTCACACAGTATTGACAAATGGCCCCATTGATAAGTTGGAAGATGACATCAGACCGCCAACTCCAGATGTAAAAGAGAGTCTGCCTGAGTGTGTTGAGTGGACAAAAGATGCTGAACCTGCTGAGGTATCAGTGAATACTGCTGTTCTAAATTCTGAGGTTGGAAATGAGAATGCAATGGATGCCACTGGTGAACTTGTTTCCAGTACAACACAATCAGGAGAAGAACAAGGGGGTGTGGATTTGGTTGAATCTCCGGTTCTTGAGACCACAGTAGAAAAGACATCACCAGATTCACCGGATGCTAATTCAACGGTCCATTCTGAACCAGGTGATGGAAGCTCTAATTTGGAATCTCCAATGGGTGAACAGAAGCACGGAAACAATGAAAGTTAGGGGATATAAAGTGGATCTGAGGGTAGCAGTATAGCACAGTTTTGTTCACATGGTGCTGGATGCCTGGATGGCATATGATCATGGATGTGCAGTGCAGGTGCTGGGGGAACATGTTAGACCATTGTCTGAATAGCTAAGGGTGGATGTACCTCAGAATTTGGGTCTCATGAATCCAACAAGGTCTTGTTGATCTGCTCAAGCTTGCCTTACCTCAGAATTTTGGTGGAGCTCTGTTGTTACTGTGTCAATGTAATCGATCTGTTGTCTACACATGGTGCAGAATATCTAACAGTAGATATCTCTTAAGTCCCTGCAGCCACGTAGTTGGTTTCTGCCCCTGTCCCGTCTGGTAAATAACTGATTATTTGGTGATATTTGGTTCTGATACATTTCTCTAGGTGGTGATGTTAGTAGTAAAATTTTGACTCGAATTCCGGGAGATACTATTCTCATATGTGTAATACTATGAATACCTTTCTTTTGTTTCTCCAGGTACCTTTTACTTTACGACTCTGTTCAAAATATTGATTTTGATAATTATTACGGAATAAAATAGGCACCTGAATGGAACTTGCATAGCCGCGATATGAATGAGTGGCAGCGGGTGGTCCAGCATGAACATTTGGTCATTTGCAGCGGACTAGAAGGGGACACGGTTTAGAAGTAGTTTTCTCCACTAGTTTACTCCCCCTTTTTATTTGATGCAAATGATTCATACATATGAACCGGAACCATCAGTCATCGATGATGACGATGCACATCCAATGCGGCGATCTAGCAGGATCTAAATCGCGACGATCGCCAAAATTTGCACCCTCGTCTCCCATCAAGTATGAGCTCCTGGTTCTGGTCTGGCGTGGCATGATCTCAGATCTCTTTCACCGACGTTCGAATCAGAAGCTGCCGCAGAAGAACCACCTCTTCTGCAGACAAAGTTCCTTTGCGTCAAAGCGGTGCGACAAACCAAGACGCCTGGCCCGTGTGCAACATGTATGTATGTACCTTGACGCGTTTGGGCGATGCCACCCTCGAGTACTGGTGGTAGTTGTTGCCGGATTTGAAGTCGGAGCCGTAGTGGCCGCCGCCGCCGCCGTTGGTGTTCCTGAAGGCCGACTGGTTGCCGAGGTCGGTGGTCTTCTTGTCATTGCGGGCTCTCTGGAATATGACGGTGAAGCCGTCGGCCGACGCCGGGTTCTTCACGTCCCACTCGCCGAACTTGGGCAGTGGCCGGCCCTGGCTCTGCGCGCATCGGTCAGAAAGACGACATGGGAAACCACGTCAGCCACACCGAACGAACGCACTACACAGTGCAGTTTAACTTTCGGTCGTCCGGCATTCGTGCATTGCGGAAAGAAAGAGATGCGTGCAGGGATAATGTGTTACCGTCGGCATTGTCATGACGAGAGCTGGCTAGGACCCACACGGACGAAGGATTCCGACGACCTCCGAGCCAGCCGCCAGGGACGAGGCGAAAGAGATCGAAGGGGGGAGGAAGCCGCGACAACCAGGAGGAATGGAGATGGATATAGACGGGAGGGGGTGATCGATGAGGAGGGGGAATGCTCGTTTTATATAGCCGTGGAGCAGGGGAACACCACGTCCGTTCCTTTCTCGGCGTGTCCCTGGGACCCGGGCTCGGGTAATTTCCCACCGGTCAACCAAAAGAACAGTGCGGGCGTCGTGCCGTGCCAATGGACAAGGACAACGCACTGGCACTGCGGATTGCAACTACAGTACGATCGATGCACAGAGGCGAGCGAATAGAGAATTGTGCATCCATCATGTATGGGCGTCTTCGGTAAGCTGCGTACCCTCCAAATAGGCCGCGAGGATACGGAAGTGGGCTGATTAGTTGCTCACATCACGTCTACGTCGTGGCTTGCACCGTCTGCAAAGCACCATAGAGACAATTCCAGCTACGACGCCCGAATCAACTACTCACTCCGTTCAAAAAATATAAGATATTTTAGCTTTATAAAATGAATGTATCTAAACTATTTTTAGTGTATAAGTTTATTCCGAACCTCTACGAACCTATACACTAAAAGATGTTTAGATACATTCGATTTACAAAGCTAACACGTCTATATTTCTAAACGGAGAGAGTATATCAGTGCAGCCATGCCCCCAAGCTACAAAATAGGGAGATGACATGTGTGAGGCCTTCGCGACCGTGCATGCGGGAAACGAAAAAATCACGACCCTGTTTCACGCCTAGAGTAGCCTCACCTCCTTCATTCGCTTACCTTTGTGCTACCAAAAAAATCCGCATCTTCCTCTTACAAAACTCGTGGCGGCGGCGCAGTGTTGGCGGTTGAGACATAGATCTATCATAACAGCTGATTCCTCCTACTCTGGCACCGGACTGTCGGCCGGGAGAGTCGCCACACATCTCCTTTCGTCTCCTGGCTCCGTACTCCCTCGTCTGCCATGGCGGAGGAAAACCACCGCCCCTCACCCCTACTCTTTGGAATCCGCGTGGAATGTCAATTTAGGAAGAACTCATGGTAGATCCGCCTCATTAGGTCAATAGGATGACACTTATCCATCAGACGGATACGCTTATAGCTGTCATTTAGGCCTAGATCATGTCGCTTCACCAGAGAGTTGTTAGGCGTGCTACCTTTTCTCGACTAGTGCACGATCATATGGTGGCCCGAGATCAGGAGAGGATGGCTAATTTGAACTACATCTTCAACTTCAACGATGTAGAGGCTCTCCAGATGCTCCGGATGATCATAGCCACATTCTTTGCATTTGTCAGAAGGTTAAGGGAGAGTGGATTGTTGGTAGATAGCATCCACACCTCCGTCGAACAAAAGCTTGTGAGTGTTGTATGCAATAGGAGAGATCAGAGAATAGATGATCAGGCTGCCTATAGGTCAAACGCCTTCCAAGATACACATCAACCTTAGTTGGCTGCTGTTCTAAATTCTGAGGTTGGAAATGAGAATGCAATGGATGCCACTAGTGAACTTGTTTCCAGTACAACACAATCAGGAGAAGAACAAGGGGGTGTGGATTTGGCTGAATCTCCGGTTCTTGAGACCACAGTAGAAAAGACATCACCAGATTCACCAGATGCTAATTCAACGGTCCATTCTGAACCAGGTGATGGAAGCTCTAATTTGGAATCTCCAATGGGTGAACAGAAGCACGAAAACAATGAAAGTTAGGGGATATAAAGTGGATCTGAGGGTAGCAGTATAGCATAGTTTTGTTCACATTGTGTTGGATGCCTGGATGGCATATGATCATGGATGTGCAGTGCAGGTGCTGGGGGAACATGTTAGACCATTTTCTGAATAGCTCAGGGGCGGATGTACCTCAGAATTTGGGTCTCATGAATCCAACAAGGTCTTGTCGATCTGATCAAGCTTGCCTTACCTCAAAATTTTGGTGGAGCTCTATTGTTACTGTGTCAATGTAATTGATCTGTTGTCTACACATGGTGCAGAATATCTAACAGTAGATATCTCTTAAGTCCCTGCAGCCACGAAGTTGGTTTCTGCCCTGGTCCGGTCTGGTAAGTAACTGATTATTTGGTGATATTTTGTTCTGATACATTTCTCTAGGTGGTGATGTTAGTAGTAAAATTTTGACTCGAATTCCGGGAGATATTATTCTCATATGTGTAATACTATGAATACCTTTCTTTTGTTTCTCCAGGACCACGCGGAGGAAGGATTTCAATGACCTCCTTGCCAGCCGCCGGGGACGAGGTGAAAGAGATCGAGGGGAGAGGAAGCCGCGACCACCAGGAGGAGTGGAGATGGATATAGACGGGAGGGCCCATATTTTTGGGGTTCCACGACGATTTGCATGGCTCAATAGATCTGATACATGTTTGAGGGATATGACCATAAACTCGGTGTTGTCGCATTTTTGACCGTTTGCATGAGCTATTGCCCACAGTCTTGGGGTTCTACGACGATTTACAATGACTGTAAGATCTGATACATGTTGTAGAGTTATGACCGAAAACTCGTCGTTTTCGCGTTTTATGGCCGTTTTCATGAGTGGTTACACATACTTTTGTTGTTCCTTGGATATTAACAATGCACCTAAGACCCGATACATGTTTAAGAGTGATGACCAAAAACTCGTCGTTTTCATGTTTTATGATCATTTTTCATGAGCTATTGCCCATGGTTTTGGGGTTCTGGGGAGATTTGCATGGCCTGTAAGACCAAATACATGTTTGAGAGTTAAGACCAAACACTCGCTATTTTCGTGTTTTAGGACCGTTTTCATGAGTTATTGCCCATAGTTTTGGGGTTCTAGGGTGATTTGCATGGCTCGTAAGATCCGATACATGTTTGAGAGTTATGACCAAAACTCATCGTTTTCACATTTTATGGTTATTTTCATGAGCTATTGCCTAAAGTTTTGGGGTTCCAATATGATTTGCATGACCCATAAGACCCGATACATGTTTAAGACATATGACCAAAAACTCGGCGTTCTCACGTTTTATGACTGTTTTCATGAGCTATTGCCCATAGTTTTGGGGTACTACGGCGAGTTACAATGAATGTAAGATCTGATACATGTTCGAGAGTTATGACCAAAAACTCGTTGTTTTCGTGTTTTATGTCTGTTTTTATGAGTTATTGTCCATGATTTTGGGGTTCCAAGGATATTTTCATGGCCCATAAGACCCGGTACATGTTCACGAGTTACGACCAATAAGTCGTCATTTTCGCGTCTTACGGATGTTTTGATGAGCTATTGCCCAAATTTTGGGGTTCTACGGCGATTTGCATGGCCCGTAAGACCCGATACATGTTTGAGACATATGACCAAAAACTCAGCGTTCTCGTGTTTTATGACCGTTTTCATTAGCTATTGCCCATAGTATTGGGGTTCTATGACGAGTTACAATGACAGTAAGATGTGATACATGTTCGAGAGTTATGACCAAAAACTCGTCATTTTCGCGTTTTATGGCCGTTTTTATGAGTTATTATCCACAATTTTGGGGATCCAAGGGATTTTCATGGCCCATAAGACCGGTACATGTTTGAGAGTTATGACAAAAACTCATCGTTTTCGCGTCTTACGACCATTTTCATGAGCGATTGCCCATAGTTTTGGGATTCCATGGGGATTGGCATGGCTCGTAAGACCCAAAACATGTTTGAGATATTTGACCAAAACTTGTTGTTTTCGTGTTTTATGTCCGATTGCAGGGCTTGTAGGACCCAATACATGTTCTCGAGTTATGACAAAAAATTCTTCGTTTTCGTGTTTTATGTACGTTTTCATGAGCTATTGCCTAGAGTTTTGGGGTTCCACGATAATTTGCATGGTCCGTAAGACTCGATACATGTTTTAGACATATGACCAAAAACTCGGCGTTCTCGCGTTTTATGACCGTTTTCATGAACTATTGCCCATAATTTTGGGGTTCTACGGCGAGTTACAGTGACTGTAAGATCCGATACATGTCCGAGAGTTATGACGAAAAACTTGTCATTTTCGTGTTTTATGGCCGTTTTTATGAGTAATTGCCCATGATTTTCGGGTTCCAAGGGGATTTTTATGGCCCATAAGACCCGGTACATGTTTGAGAGTTATGACAAAAACTCATCGTTTTCGCATCTTACAGCCGTTTTGATGAGCTATTGCCCATAGTTTTGGGATTCCATGGGGATTGGCATGGCTCATAAGAACCAAAATGTGTTTAATATATTTGACCAAAACTCGATGTTTTCGTGTTTTATGTCCGTTATGAGCTATTACCCACAGTTCTGGGGTTCTAGGGAGATTTGCAGGGCTTGTATGACCCGATACATGTTCCCAAGTTACGACCAAAAAATCATCGTTTTCGTGTTTTATGGTTGTTTTTATGAGCTATTGCCCAGATTTTTGTGGTTCCACGATGATTTGCATGGCCCGTAAGACCTGATACATGTTTGAGACATCTGACCAAAAACTCGGCGTTCTCGCGTTTTATGACCGTTTTCATGAACTATTGCCCACAGTTTTGGGGTTCTACGGCAAGTTACAATGACTGTAAGATCTAAACATGTTCGAGATTTATGACAAAAAACTCATCGTTTTCGTGTTTTATGGCCGTTTTTATGAGTAATTTCCCACGATTTTTGGGTTCCAAGGGGATTTTCATGGCCCATAAGACCCAGTACATGTTTGAGAGTTATGACAAAAACTCATCGTTTTCGCGTCTTACGGCCGTTTTCATGAGCTATTGCCCATAGTTTTGGGATTTCATGGGGATTGGCATGGCCCGTAAGACCCAAAACATGTTTGAGATATTTGACCAAAACTTGTTGTTTTCGTGTTTTATGTCCGACTGCAGGGCTTGTAGGACCTGATACATGTTCTCGAGTTATGACAAAAAATTCTTCATTTTCGTGTTTTATGTACGTTTTCATGAGCTATTGCCCAGAGTTTTGGGGTTCCACGATAATTTGCATGGTCCATAAGACTCGATACATGTTTGAGACATATGACCAAAAACTCGGTGTTCTCGCGTTTTATGACCGTTTTCATGAACTATTGCCCACAATTTTGGGGTTCTACGACGAGTTACACTGACTGTAAGATCTGATACATGTTCGAGAGTTATAAACAAAAACTCATCATTTTCGTGTTTTATGGCCGTTTTTATGAGCAATTGCCCACGATTTTGGGGTTCCAAGGGGATTTTCATGGCCCATAAGACCCGGTACATGTTTGAGAGTTATGACGAAAACTCATCGTTTTCGCATCTTACAACCTGTTTGATGAGCTATTGCCCATAGATTTGGGATTCCATGGTATTGGCATGGCTCGTAAGACCCAAAATGTGTTTGATATATTTGACAAAAACTCAATGTTTTCGTGTTTTGTGTCCATTTTCATGAGCTATTACCCACAATTCTAGGGTTCTAGGGAGATTTGCAAGGCTTGTAAGACCCGATACATGTTCCCGAGTTATGACCAAAAACTCGACGTTTTCGTGTTTTATGGTCGTTTTCATGAGCTATTGCCTAGAGTTTTGGGGTTCTATGATGATTTGCATGGCCCGTAAGACCCGATACATGTTTGAGCATATGACCAAAAACTCGGCGTTCTTGCGTTTTATGACCGTTTTCATGAACTATTGCCCATAGTTTTGGGGTTCTACGGCGAGTTACAATGACTGTACGATCTGATACATGTTCAAGAGTTATGACCAAAAAACTCGTCCTTTTCGTGTTTTATGCCTGTTTTTATGAGTAATTGCCCATGATTTTGGGGTTCCAAGGGAATTTTCATGAACCATAAGACCCGGTACATGTTTGGGATTTATGACGAAAACTCATCTTTTCGCGTCTTACAGCCGTTTTGATGAGCTATTGCCCATAGTTTTGGGATTCCATGGGGATTGACATGGGTTGTAAGACCCAAAATGTGTTTGGTATATTTGACCAAAACTCGATGTTTTCGTGTTTTATGTCCGTTTTCATGAGCTATTACCCATAGTTCAGGGGTTCTAGGGTGATTTGCAGGGCTTGTAAGACCCGATACATCTTCTCGAGTTATGACCAAAAAACTCTTCGTTTTCGTGTTTTATATTTGTTTTCATGAGCTATTGCCCATTTTTTGGGGTTCCATAACGATTTGCTTGGCCCGTAAGACCCGATATATCTTTGAGAGATATGACCAGAAACTTGGCGTTCTCGCGTTTTTGACCATTTTCATGAGCTATTGCTCACAGTCTTGGGGTTCTACAACGATTTACAATGACTGTAAGATCTGATACATGTTGGAGAGTTATGACCGAAAACTCGTCGTTTTCGCGTTTTATGGCCCTTTTCATGAGCGGTTGCCCATAGTTTTGTTGTTCCTTGGCTATTAATAATGCACCTAAGACCCAATACATGTTGAAGAGTGTTGAATAAAAACTCATCGTTTTCACATTTTATGATCGTTTTCATGACACAGTTTGGGGTTCCAGGGAGATTTGCATGGCCGGTAAGACCAAGTACATGTTTGAGTTAAGACCAAACACTCATTATTTTTGTGTTTTATGGCCTTTTTCATGAACTATTGCCCACAGTTCGGGGTTCCATGGCTATTTACATGGCCAGAAACTCGCCGTTCTCGTGTTTTATGACCGTTTTCATGAGCTATTGCCCATACTTTTAGGGTCCCAGGGTGATTTGCATGGCTCGTAAGACCCGATACATGTTTCAGAGTTATGAACAAAACACATCGTTTTGGCGTTTTATGGTCATTTTCATGAGCTATTGCCCACTGTTTTGGGTTTCCAAGGAGATTTGCATGGCCCGTAAGACCCGATACATGTTTGAGAGTTAGGACCAAAAAATCGTAGTTTTCGTGTTTTCTGTCCGTTTTCATGAGCTATTGCCCATAGTTCCGGGGTTCTAGGGCGATTTGCAGGGCTTGTAGAACCCGATACATGTTCCTGAGTTACGACCAAAAACTCGTCGTTTCCATGTTTTATGGTCGTTTTCATGAGCTATTGCCCAGAGTTTTGGGGTCCCACGACAATTTGCATGGCCCGTAAGACGCGATACATGTTTGAGACATATGAACAAAAACTCGGCGTTGTCGTGTTTTATGACCGTTTTCATGAGCTATTGCCCATAGTTTTTGGGTTCTATGGCGAGTTACAATGACTGTAAGATCTGATACATGTTCGAGAGTTATGACCAAAAACTCGTTGTTTTCGTGGTTTATGGCCGTTTTTTGAGTAATTGCCCATGATTTTGGGGTTCCATGGAGATTTTCATGGCCCATAATACAAGGTACATGTTTGAGTGATATGACGAAAACTCATCGTTTTCGCGTCTTACATTCGTTTTGATGAGCTATTTCCCATTGTTTTGGGATTCCATGGGGATTGGCATGGATCGTAAGACCCAAAACATGTTTGATATATTTGACCAAAACTCGATGTTTTCGTGTTTTATGTCTGTTTTGATGAGCTATTACCCACAATTCTAGGATTCTATGGCGATTTTCAGGGCTTGTAAGACCCGATACATGTTCTCGAGTTACGACCAAAAACTCTGTGTTTTTGTGTTCCATATTCGTTTTCATGAGCTATTGCCCATATTTTTGGGGTTCCACGACGATTTGCATGGCCCATAAGACCCGATACATGTTTCAGAGATATGACCAGAAACTTTGCGTTCTCGCGTTTTTTGACCGTTGTCATGAGCTATTGCCCACAATCTTGGGGTTCTACGAAGATTTACAATGACTATAAGATCTGATACATGTTGGAGAGTTATGACCGAAAATTCGTCGTTTTCGTGTTTTATGGCCATTTTCATGAGCGATTGCCCATAGTTTTGTTGTTCCTTGGATATTAACAATGCACCTAAGACCTGATACATGTTTAAGAGTGATGACCAAAAACTCGTCGTTTTCACGTTTTATGATCGTTTTCATGAGCTATTGCCAATGGTTTTGGGGTTCCAGGGCGATTTGCATGGCCTATAAGACTAAATACATGTTTGAGAGATAAGACCAAAAACTCATTATTTTCGTGTTTTATGGCCTTCTTCATGAGCTATTGCCCACAGTTTCGGGGTTCTAGGGCTATTTACATGGCCAGAAACTCGTCGTTATCGCGTTTTATGACCGTTTTCATGAGCTATTGCCCACAATTATGGGGTTTCAGGGTGATTTGCATGGCTCGTAAGACCCGATACACGTTTTAGAGTTATGACCAAAACTCATCGTTTTTGCGTTTTATGGTCGTTTTCATGAGCTATTGCCCACTGTTTTGGGTTTGCAAGGCGATTTGCATGGCCCGTAAGACCCGATAAATTTTTGAGAGATAGGACCAAAAACTCATAGGTTTCGCGTTCATGAGCTATTGCCCTGTTTTCGGATTCCAAGACGATTTGCATGGCCCGTAAGACCTGATACATGTTTGAGAGTTAGGACCAAAAACTCGTAGTTTTCGTGTTTTCTGTCCGTTTTCATGAGCTATTGCCCATAGTTCCGGGGTTCTAGGGCGATTTGCAGGGCTTGTAGGACCCAATACATGTTCCCGAGTTATGACCAAAAACTCGTCGTTTTCATGTTTTATGGTCATTTTCATGAGCTATTACCCAGAGTTTTGGGGTTGCACGATGATTTGCATGGCCCGTAAGACGCGATACATGTTTGAGACATATGAAGAAAAACTCGGCGTTGTCGTGTTTTATGACCGTTTTCATGAGCTATTGCCAATAGTTTTGGAGTTCTACGGCGAGTTACAATGACTGTTAGATCTGATACATGTTCGAGAGTTATGACCAAAAAGTCGTCGTTTTCACGTTTTATGGCCGTTTTTATGAGTTATCGTCCATGATTTTGGGGGTTCCAAGGGGATTTTCATGGCCCATAAGACCCAGTACATGTTTGAGAGTTATGACAAAAACTCATCGTTTTCGCGTCTTATGGCCGTTTTGATGAGCTATTGCCTATAGTTTGGGGATTCCATGGAGATTTGCATGGCTCATAAGACCCGAAACATGTTTGAGATTTTGACCAAAACTCGTTGTTTTTGTGTTTTATGTCCGTTTTCTTGAGCTATTGCCCATCGTTTTGGAGTTCTAGGGAGATTTGCAGGGTTTGTAAGACCCGATACATGTTGCCGAGGTACGACTCCGGATGGCACCCGCCGGGTTCGGGGCCGGGTCTGCCCCCCATACCCGCACCCGCCCCACGTACCCGCCCCCGCGACCCGGCCCCATACCCGCCACCGGGTCTAATATTACTCCAGGCCCGCGACCCGACCGGGTATGGGGACGGGTACCCGCAAGCATAAGATAGATTGTGAATTTATACAGTACACGTACAGCACATATATGTACAAAGAGGTTGACAACAAATAGGTTTGTAAATTAAAATAACAAATGGCAGCAATAGAACTATACAAGTGTAAACAACACAGGAGGAAGCACAACTTCACAAATACATATCCCACAATAACTCCACAAATACATATCCAATTCCAAATTTCCAACAATAACAACTTACATATGGCAGTTTAGTTTCACAAAATTACAAGTTCACAACATAATATGTATGATAGTTGGCAGCAATACAATATATACGATAGTTGGCGCTTGGCAGCACTACCATCTTTGATCTCCCAGCTCGCTAGCTCCACTTCATCTCAGGTAGAGGTCAAACCGTCACTAACCTGAGTTACTACATATTGCCAAACAACAAACATGAGTACATTATTTATAGTTCATTGCAATCAGAGAAATATGGTAGATCATGAATCATGATAGAAATACTACAGTAAGTAACCTCATTCACTTCTTGTGTGTCTTGAAGACAAGTCCAGAAGCTACCTTCACCAAGATGAGCATCTACAAATTTGCACATACAAGAAGATAATAAGCATAAGTAGAAATAGATATAAGAGCAAGATGCATAAGAGAATAAGCGACACATGTTAAGAAAATGGAGGATTTTCTCACCTTTGTACTTGTTTCTAAGCCAATCTTGATAACACATCAATACCTCAAGCATGTGAGAAGTGAGGCAGCTCCTATGTTCATTCACTATTCTGCCACTAGTACTAAATGCAGATTCCGAAGCAACTGTTATGACTGGAATAACATATATATCTCTTGCAACCTTTCTTAGTGTTGGGTACCTTGTGCCAGCCACTTTCCACCAATCCAACACATTGAACTTCTCGGTATATGGCACTAAGTCATCGGACAAGTAATGCTCCATATCACCCTAAAGTCTAGCTGCTGCCGGCCTTTGTTGTGCTACAATATCATGGAAGAACGTCATAATTGCAGGAGCAGGCATTGAAGACAAGGAACATTCTGCAGCTACGGGATATCCATCTCCTTCCACTTCATACTCCCCAATCAATCGATGGAGATTAGCAACTACTTCATCAACCTTTTCTATGCATTCATAAGAAGTTGGCTCAATGCCATGGAGCATTGCAAAACATGCTATCAGCATTTGCTTCTTATATCTAGGGTCAAGTAGTGTAGCTATGCCCATCAACCCTTGGATATCTTTCCAATACTTATCAAATTTTTCTGTCATACTTTTGTACATTGCTTGGACAGCCAAATTAGAAGAGGTTCCCCACTGCCTAATTTTCATCTTGATTTCACATATCTTAGGAAAATACACATTGGCAGTGACATAATCAGTCCCAGAGAACAAAGTAGTTATATCATAGAACAACCTAAGCCTCGGTATAACCTCAGCAGCAAAGTCCGATTCTTCAGGTGTAGGCAATGTGACATATTGTTTGTCTACTATTTTGGCTCTTTCAAAGACGACTCTATAAGGTAGAGCTATGTCAAGCATAACAAAAACAGAATTCCACCTAGTCTTACAATCTAGTTTCAACCTCCTGGTGATTTTTACTTCCTTATACCTAGCCATTTCTTCAAATTTCTCAGCTCTCTTTAGTGTGGCATTCCAACAAGCAACACTTTCTCTAATATTGTGTATAGCAGACTTCATGAGCTCACAATCTAATCCATCTTGTACTATGAGAGATAAGATATGAGCACAACAACGCATGTGAAGCAATATACCTTCTAAGAGCAGCTTGGACTTCCCTATCTTGCTCACCAACTGGTCAATTGCCTTTTCATTTGAGCTGCAGTTGTCAACTGTCACAGTCATTAGCTTCTCATCCAAGTTCCATTTCATCAAGTTTCATGGAGCTCTTCAGCAATAACATCTCCGGTGTGTGTGGTGCCGGCACATATATAAATCTACAAAAACATGGACAACAATAAGAATACATGGACATCAATAAGAATACATGGAAAATAATAAGAATACATGGACAGCAATAAGAATACATGGACAACAATAAGAATACATAGACAACAATTAGAAAACATGGACAATTAATATACCCCATAAGAATGCTTCGCAGCTTCCATGATTCATCAACAAAATGACCGGTAACAGCCATGTATCCCTTCTTTTGGTTGTCCGCTGTCCACATATCAGTGGTGACAGCTACCCTTGACTGCAGCATAGTCATGTACTCAATTGCAATCTTCTTTTCTTTGTCATGTCTTCCTATGATATCCTTCCTACAAAACAAAAGATAAAGGTTAGCTCATCTTGGCACAACTCACAAAGGAACATGGACATGGCATAAATAAACTAAGTGACTAGTGGCATTAACTAACCTGTAAGTGTTCCTTGTATGCGGATTAAAAAGAGGCTGCGCTGCATGTACAAACCTCCTAAATCCGGCATGGTCGACCATGCTCAATGAATAGTCATGCAACACTATCATGTTACCACGCTCTTCTCTAGCAACCTCTTGATCAAATGTGTAATTCTCTACATTAACCTTACCATCAGCTTGGGCCGTCATCCTTAATGAAGACTGACTACATGATTTGCCCCTTTGCCATTCAACTTAACCATTGTTTGAGTACATATCTTTAAATGGTCACATAAGTGTGTTGTGCCACTCCTCGATGTTGCACTAAGCGACTTATTACAGTAATTGCAGATGGCCTTCCATTCCCCATGCACAAACACCTTCGTCATCTCTTGCCACACCTTAGAAGTGAGCTTGCGTGTGAGTGTGCCGCGTGTACTTGGACCTTTCACCTCCACCGCTTCATCTTCTTCGTCATCCGAAATGTTGTTCACAGAATCAGATGTACCACTATATCAAATGATCACATATTCAACAGCTATAACCAAACAATAACATAAACAAACACCAACTATGGCCAATAAGAAATAATAGTAGCTATAACCAGTATGCAATTGCACAAATTCAACCAATTTCGTTCACATATTCAGCAACATAACCAGTTAACCACTACAAGTATACAACAGTACAACTGAATATAGGCTTGTAACTTGAGAATATTCAGCAACATAACCACTAAGGCACTAACCACTACAAATCTACCACATATTCAGCTACCACAAGTCCACAACCACTACAAATCTAGAAATGTACAATAACTAGTACTGAATTTTTGATCAGATTACCATGGAGTTGGAGACTTGGGCTTCTCTGATTTGTCACCAGCGGCTGTCTTCCCCTTCTTCTGGACTCGACCACCGCCGTCAGAGGACGAGGCTACGGGCATGCGAATTCTCTTTCGGCTCCGGCCACCCCCGCCGTCCACCCCCACCAGCGGCAATCCGGCGCGCGTGCCACCTCCTTGCGCTCCTGGACCCATGGAACTCATCGGCGACATGCCAAACAGGAAGCCCAGGCGCTCCCCAGTTCCCCGTGGGGGAATATGGAGCACATCCAGTGTGGGCGGCGACAATGGAGTGGGATCGGACATGCCTTTCTCGCTTGGGATGGCACCAGTCTCGCTCTCCTGGTCAAGCTCGACGGGCTCGGCCACCATCGTTGCTCGGAGGGAAGGCGGCGGTGCCAGAGGAAGTAGGGAAGAAGGGAGTGGGGGTCTGGGCCTCTGGGCTTTGGCTCTGGGGGAGGGAGCGACTCGCGAGCGAGGCCAGAGGATGAGGGGCGGCGGCATGGGACTGTGGGATGTGGGATCCTGGGAGGGGAACTGGGAAGTGGGGAAATGGGAAGTGGGGAGTAGTTTATCTAGGTTTTTTTTAGTCTATGACATGTGGGGACTACATGTCATATGCGGGGCTACGGGTATGGGGGTTCGGGTTTGGAACCCCCATACCCGCCTCCGCTATACCCGCCGGGTGTTGTTTTCAACCGCTAACCAGACCCGCGGGTGTAATTGTTTACTAGACCCTCCCCATTTGCTGTGGGTACCCATCGGGTTAGCGGGTATCGGGTACCCATTGCCATCAGGAGTTACGACCAAAAACTCGTCGTTTTCATGAGATATTGCCTAGAGCTTTGGGGTTCCACGATGATTTGCATGGCCAGTAAGACCCGATATATGTTTGAGACATATGACCAAAAACTCGACGTTCTCGCGTTTTATGACCGTTTTCATGAACTATTTCCCACAGTTTTGGGGTTCTACGGGAAGCTACAACGACCGTAAGATCTGATAAATGTTCGAGAGTTCTGACCAAAAACTCGTCATTTTCGTGTTTTACGGCCGTGTTCATGAGTAATTGCCCACGATTTTGGGGTTCCAACGGGGATTTTCATGGCCTATAAGACTCGGTACATGTTTGGGAGTTATGACGTAAACTCATCGTTTTCGTGTCTTACAACCGTTTTGATGAGCTATTGCCCACTGTTTTGGGATTCCAAGGCGATCTGCATGGCTCGTAAGATCCAAAACATGTTTGAGATATTTGGCAAAAACTCATTGTTTTCGTGGTTTATGTCCATTTTCATGAGCTATTGCCCACAGTTTCGGGGTTTTAGGGAGATTTCCTGGGCTTGTAAGACCGGATACATGTTCCCAAGTTACGACCAAAAACTTGTCGTTTTCACGTTTTATGGTCGTTTTCATGAGCTATTGCCTAGAGTTTAGGGGTTCCACGACGATTTGCATGCTCCGTAAGACCCGATACATGTTTGAGACATATGACAAAAAACTCGGTGTTCTCGTGTTTTATGATCGTATTCATGAGCTATTGCCCACTGTTTTGGGGTTCTATGGTGATTTACAATGACTGTAAGATCCGATACATGTTCGAGAGTTATGACCGAAAAATCGTCGTTTTCGCCGTTTTATGGCCGTTTTTATGAGTTGTTGCCAATAGTTTTGTTGTTCCTTGGCTATTAACAACGCACATAAGACCCGATACATGTTTAAGAGTGATGACCAAAACTCATCATTTTCGCGTCTTACTGCCGTTTTGATGAGCTATTGCCCATAATTTTAGGATTCCATGGGGATTTGCATGGCTCGTAAGACCAGAAACATGTTTGAGATACTTGACCAAAACTCATTGTTTTTGTGTTTTATGTCCGTTTTCATGAGTTATTGCACATAGTTTTGGGGTTCTAGTTAGATTTGTAGGTCTTGTAAGACCCGATACATGTTCTCGAGTTACGACAAAAACTCGTCGTTTTTGTGTTCATGGTCGTTTTCATGAGCTATTGCCTAGAGTTTTGGGGTTCCACGATGATTTGCATGGCCCGTAAGACCCGATACATGTTTGAGACATATGACCAAAAACTCGGCGTTCTCGCGTTTTATGACCGTTTTCATGAACTATTGCCCACAATTTTGGGGTTCTACGGCAAGTTACAATGATCGTAGATCTGATACATGTTCGAGAGTTATGACCAAAAACTTGTCGTTTTCGTGTTTTACGGCCGTGTTCATGAGTAATTGCCCATGATTTTGGGGTTCCAAGGGGATTTTCATGGCCTATAAGACTCGGTACATGTTTGGGAGTTATGACGTAAACTCATCGTTTTCGCGACTTACAACCGTTTTGATGAGCTATTGCCCACTGTTTTGGGATTCCAAGGCGATGTGCATGGCTAGTAAGACCCGAAACATGTTAGAGATATTTGGCAAAAACTCGTTGTTTTCGTGGTTTATGTCCATTTTCATGAGCTATTGCCCATAGTTTCGGGGTTTTAGGGAGATTTCCTGGGCTTGTAAGACCCGATACATGTTGCCGAGTTACGACCAAAACCTCATCGTTTTCACGTTTTATGGTCGTTTTCATGAGCTATTTCCTAGAGCTTAGGGGTTCCACGACGATTTGCATGCCCCGTAAGACCCGATACATGTTTGAGACTTTATGACAAAAGACTCGGTGTTCTCGTGTTTTATGACCGTTTTCATGAGCTATTACCCACAGTTTTGGAGTTCTATGGCGATTTACAATGACTCTAAGTCCGATACATGTTCGAGAGTTATGACCAAAAACTCACCGTTTTCGTGCCTTACGGCCTTTTTGATGAGCTATTGCCCATGATTTTAGGATTCCATTGGGATTTGCATGGCTCGTAAGACCAGAAATATGCTTGAGATACTTGACGAAAAATCGTTGTTTTTGTGTTTTATGTCCGTTTTTATGAGCTATTGCCCATACTTTTGGGGTTCTAGTTAGATTTGCAGGTCTTGTAAGACCCGATACATGTTCCCGAGTTACCACCAAAAACTCGTCGTTTTCGCGTTTTATGGTTGTTTTCATGAGCTATTCCCTAGAGTTTTGGGGTTCCCCGATGATTTGCATGGCCCGTAAGACCCGATACATGTTTTAGACATATGAACAAAAACTCGGCGTTCTCGCGTTTTATGACCGTTTTCATGAACTATTTCCCCCAATTCTGGGGTTTACGACAAGTTACAATGACTGTAAGATCCTATACATGTTCGAGAGTTATGACCAAAAACTCATCGTTTTCGTGTTTTACGGCCGTGTTCATGAGTAATTGCCCACGATTTTCGGGTTCCAAGGGGATTTTCATGGCCTATAAGACTCGGTACATGTTTGGGAGTTATGACAAAAACTCATCGTTTTCGCGTCTTATAGCCGTTTTGATGAGCTATTGCCCACTGTTTTGGGATACCAAGGCTATCTTCATGGCTTGTAAGACCCGAAACATGTTTGATATATTTGGCAAAAACTCGTTATTCGTGGTTTATGTCCATTTTCATCAGCTATTGCCCATAGTTTCGGGGTTTTAGGGAGATTTGCTGGGCTTGTAAGACCCGATACATGTTCTCGAGTTACGACTAAAAACTCGTAGTTTTCATGTTTTATGGTCGTTTACATGAGCTATTGCCTAGAGTTTAGGGGTTCCACGACGAATTGCATGCCCCGTAAGACCCGATACATGTTTGAGACATATGACAAAAAACTCGGTGTTCTCGTGTTTTATGACCGTTTTCATGAGCTATTGCCCACGGTTTTGGGGTTCTATGGCGATTTACAATGACTGTAAGATCCGATACATGTTCAAGAGTTATGACCGAAAAATCATTGTTTGCGCCGTTTTATGGCCGTTTTTATGAGTTGTTGCCCATAGTTTTGTTGTTCCTTGGGTATTAACAACGCACATAAGACCCGATACATGTTTAAGAGTGATGACCAAAAACTCACCGTTTTCGCATCTTACGACCGTTTTGATGAGCTATTGCCCATAATTTTAGGATTCCATGGGGATTTGCATGGCTCGTAAGACCAGAAACATGATTGAGATACTTGACCAAAACTCGTTGTTTTTGTGTTTTATGTCTGTTTTCATGAGCTATTGCCCATACTTTTGGGGTTCTAGTTAGATTTGCAGGTCTTGTAAGACCCGATACATGTTCCCGAGTTATGACAAAACTCGCTGCTTTCGCGTTTATGGTCGTTTTCATGAGCTATTGCCTAGAGTTTTGGGGTTCCACGATGATTTGCATGGCCCGTAAGACCCGATACATGTTTGAGACATATGACCAAAAACTCGGCTTTCTCGCGTTTTATGACCGTTTTCATGAACTATTGCCCACAATTTTGGGGTTCTACGAAGTTACAATGACCTAAGATCGATACATGTTCGAGTTATGACCAAAACTCGTCGTTTTGTGTTTTTACTACGTGTTCATGAGTAATTGCCCACGATTTTGGGGTTCCGAGGGGATTTTCATGGCCTATAAGACTCGGTACATGTTTGGGAGTTATGACGAAAACTCATCGTTTTCGCGTCTTATAGCCGTTTTGATGAGCTATTGCCCACTGTTTTGGGATACCAAGGCGATCTGCATGGCTCGTAAGACCCGAAACATGTTTGAGATATTTGGCAAAAACTCGTTGTTTTCGTGATTTATGTCCATTTTCATGAGCTATTGCCCACAGTTCCGGGGTTTTAGGGAGATTTGCTGGGCTTGTAAGACCCGATACACGTTCCCGAGTTACGACCAAAAACTTGTCGTTTTCACGTTTTATGGTCGTTTTCATGAGCTATTGCCTAGAGTTTAGGGGTTCCACGACGATTTGCATCCCCGTAAGACCCAATACATGTTTGAGACATATGACAAAAAACTCGGTGTTCTCGTGTTTTATGACCGTTTTCATGTGCTATTGCCCACGGTTTTGGGGTTCTATGGCGATTTACAATGACTGTAAGATCCGATACATGTTCGAGAGTTATGACTGAAAAATCGTCGTTTGCACCGTTTTATGGCCGTTTTTATGAGTTGTTGCCCATTGTTTTGTTGTTCCTTGGATATTAACAACGCACATAAGACCCAATATATGTTTTAGAGTGATGACCAGAAACTCACCGTTTTCGCGTCTTACGGCCGTTTTGATGAGCTATTGCCCATAATTTTAGGATTCCATTGGGATTTGCATGGCTCGTAAGACCAGAAACATGCTTGAGACACTTGACGAAAACTCGTTGTTTTTGTGTTTTATGTCCGTTTTCATGAGCTATTGCCCATACTTTTGGGGTTCTAGTTATATTTTCAGGGCTTGTAAGACCCGATACATGTTCCCGAGTTACGACAAAAAACTCGTCGTTTTCGCATTTTATGGTCGTTTTCATGAGCTATTGCCTAGAGTTTTGGGGTTCCACGATGATTTGCATGGCCTGTAAGACCCGATACATGTTTGAGACATATGACCAAAAACTCGGCGTTCTCGCGTTTTATGACCGTTTTCATGAACTATTGCCCACAATTTTGGGGTTCTATGGCAAGTTACAATGACTGTAAGATCTGATACATGTTCGAGAGTTATGACCAAAAACTCGTCGTTTTCGTGTTTTACGGCCGTGTTCATGAGTAATTGCTCACGATTTTGGGGTTCCAAGGGGATTTTCATGGCCTATAAGACTCGGTACATGTTTGGGAGTTATGACGTAAACTCATCGTTTTCGCGTCTTACAGCCGTTTTGATGAGCTATTGCCCACTGTTTTGGGATTCCAAGGCAATCTGCATGGCTCGTAAGACCCGAAACATGTTTGAGATAGTTGGCAAAAACTTGTTTTTTTCATGGTTTATGTCCATCTTCATGAGTATTGCCCATAATTTCGGGGTTTTAGGGAGATTTGCTAGGCTTGTAAGACCCGATACATGTTCCCGACTTACGACCAAAACCTCGTCGTTTTCACGTTTTATGGTCGTTTTCATGAGCTATTTCCTAGAGCTTAGGGGTTCCACGACGATTTGCATGCCCCGTAAGACCCGATACAAGTTTGAGACATATGACAAAAAACTCGGTGTTCTCGTGTTTTATGACCGTTTTCATGAGCTATTGCCCACAGTTTTGGAGTTCTATGGCGATTTACAATGACTCTAAGTCCGATACATGTTCGAGAGTTATGACCGAAAAATCGTCGTTTGCGCCGTTTTATCGCAATTTTTATGAGTTGTTGCCCATAGTTTTGTTGTTCCTTGGCTATTAGCAACGCACATAAGACCCGATATACGTTTAAGAGTGATGACCAAAAACTCACCGTTTTCGTGCCTTACGGCCTTTTTGATGAGCTATTGCCCATGATTTTAGGATTCCATTGGGATTTGCATGGCTCGTAAGACCAGAAATATGCTTGAGATACTTGACGAAAAATCGTTTTTTTTGTGTTTTATGTCCGTTTTTATGAGCTATTGCCCATACTTTTGGGGTTCTAGTTAGATTTGCAGGTCTTGTAAGACCCGATACATGTTCCCGAGTTACCACCAAAAACTCGTCGTTTTCGCGTTTTATGGTTGTTTTCATGAGCTATTCCCTAGAGTTTTGGGGTTCCCCGATGATTTGCATGGCCCGTAAGACCCGATACATGTTTTAGACATATGAACAAAAACTCGGCGTTCTCGCGTTTTATGACCGTTTTCATGTACTATTTCCCCCAATTCTGGGGTTTACGACAAGTTACAATGACTGTAAGATCCTATACATGTTCGAGAGTTATGACCAAAAACTCATCGTTTTCGTGTTTTACGGCCGTGTTCATGAGTAATTGCCCACGATTTTGGGGTTCTAAGGGGATTTTCATGGCCTATAAGACTCGGTACATGTTTGGGAGTTATGACAAAAACTCATCGTTTTCGCGTCTTATAGCCGTTTTGATGAGCTATTGCCCACTGTTTTGGGATACCAAGGCTATCTGCATGGCTCGTAAGACCCGAAACATGTTTGAGATATTTGGCAAAAACTCGTTATTCGTGGTTTATGTCCATTTTCATGAGCTATTGCCCACAGTTTCGGGGTTTTAGGGAGATTTGCTGGGCTTGTAAGACCCGATACATGTTCTCGAGTTACGACTAAAAACTCGTCGTTTTCACGTTTTATGGTCGTTTTCATGAGCTATTGCCTAGAGTTTAGGGGTTCCACGACGAATTGCATGCCCCGTAAGACCCGATACATGTTTGAGACATATGACAAAAAACTCGGTGTTCTCGTGTTTTATGACCGTTTTCATGAGCTATTGCCCATGGTTTTGGGGTTCTATGGCGATTTACAATGACTGTAAGATCCGATACATGTTCAAGAGTTATGACCGAAAAATCATCGTTTGCGCCGTTTTATGGCCGTTTTTATGAGTTGTTGCCCATAGTTTTGTTGTTCCTTGGCTATTAACAACGCACATAAGACCCGATACATGTTTAAGAGTGATGACCAAAAACTCACCGTTTTCGCATCTTACGACCGTTTTGATGAGCTATTGCCCATAATTTTAGGATTCCATGGGGATTTGCATGGCTCGTAAGACCAGAAACATGATTGAGATACTTGACCAAAACTCGTTGTTTTTGTGTTTTATGTCTGTTTTCATGAGCTATTGCCCATACTTTTGGGGTTCTAGTTAGATTTGCAGGTCTTGTAAGACCCGATACATGTTCCCGAGTTATGACAAAAAACTCGTCGTTTTCGCGTTTTATGGTCGTTTTCATGAGCTATTGCCTAGAGTTTTGGGGTTCCACGATGATTTGCATGGCCCGTAAGACCCGATACATGTTTGAGACATATGACCAAAAACTCGGCTTTCTCGCGTTTTATGACCGTTTTCATGAACTATTGCCCACAATTTTGGGGTTCTACGGCAAGTTACAATGACTGTAAGATCTGATACATGTTCGAGAGTTATGACCAAAAACTCGTCGTTTTCGTGTTTTACGGCCGTGTTCATGAGTAATTGCCCACGATTTTGGGGTTCCGAGGGGATTTTCATGGCCTATAAGACTCGGTACATGTTTGGGAGTTATGACGAAAACTCATCGTTTTCGCGTCTTATAGCCGTTTTGATGAGCTATTGCCCACTGTTTTGGGATACCAAGGCGATCTGCATGGCTCGTAAGACCCGAAACATGTTTGAGATATTTGGCAAAAACTTGTTGTTTTCATGGTTAATGTCCATTTTCATGAGCTATTGCCCACAGTTTCGGGGTTTTAGGGAGATTTGCTGGGCTTGTAAGACCCGATACACGTTCCCGAGTTACGACCAAAAACTCGTCGTTTTCACGTTTATGGTCGTTTTCATGAGCTATTGCCTAGAGTTTAGGGGTTCCACGACGATTTGCATGCCTCGTAAGACCCGATACATATTTGAGACATATGACAAAAAACTCGGTGTTCTCGTGTTTTATGACCGTTTTCATGTGCTATTGCCCACGGTTTTGGGGTTCTATGGCGATTTACAATGACTGTAACATCCAATACATGTTCGAGAGTTATGACAAAAAATCGTCGTTTGCGCCGTTTTATGGCTGTTTTTATGAGTTGTTGCCCATAGTTTTGTTGTTCCTTGGCTATTAACAACACACATAAGACCCGATACATGTTTGTGGTGACCCAGCATACTACTGCATGTTGTAGTATGCTATAGTCGTGGACATAACACTCATGGAGTACCATTCCGCAAATATTACATCCTCAGAGTGGTACAACAGAAACAAAGCAGGTCCACAACATACATTGTCATTATTACAATCAGAAATTTACATGACGACTTGGAGATCCTCCTAGGTCCATAGAGGTATCCCGATGACTCAGGGCTAAACTATCATAACTCGGAGAACATAATAAAGAAACAACTAAGGTTTATACGAGATTTAATATAGGTAGAGGATAGAGATCTATGCTACTAGACTCCATTCCATAGATGTTTTCGTAATTGCTCCCTTCGACGCATCCGGATACTTCTGGTTCTTCATAGCGGAATTATTATTGGTCTTCAATTGGATATAGTATTTCCTCTTCCTGACCGTTAATGTCTTCAGAATCTAGCAAGGGTTAAGAAGATACGTTGAGTACGAGTGTACTCAGCAAGTTCACTAAAAGGAGTATTTGATGCACTATATCTACAGCCATAGACCATAGGTCGTAGGCAATGCAAGTTTTTGTAAACATTTCTTCAAAGGTTGCTTTTATTCTGAAAAGCTATGCCTGTCAGCCTTCACTGGTTTACCAGAACTTTCACGGAGTTCCTTTCTCGCCGCGTTCGCAGCTCCTTCCCGGAACATGGAGTAACAAGTTACAGTTCTTACACTTTGCAGAGGTGCGTTACTTTACCCATGAGAGATCTTAGATTTGTTGCACATCCGGGCGCGCATTCCCGTTCACACTTCCTTGGTATGAGGCCTAGACTAAGATCCAAGCCAATCACTGTCCTTCTCCGCGACCCCGCATACACCACAATTGTTGTATGCCCAAACTCAAGGTAGACTTTTCCCCGTATAAAACGGCTATACCTTAGGTGGATACACACAACAACCATTAACACTAGATATCTGTCTTTTGTAAGCCTAGATCGACGGTAGACTTTTCCCCGTATAAAACGGCTATACCCACGATCTACAACTTACAAATACCCAGAACAGTGTCCAATGCATGCGAAAGGGAGCCGGTCCAGCTGAGTTCTCCGTCCCATTCCAAATCTCATGGTTAACGCGTAATATACGGCGCAAGAATCACTGCGACATTGGTTGTTAAGTCCTAGATAATATGTTCCTTTACCACCGGAACTTTCATAGAAGGTTATTACCTCATGGTAAATAACCTATAATCATATTATTATGAAAATAGTGTTTTCGGACCTTTTCGAAATGCAGATGATGAAAACACTAGATTTGCAAAATACTTTACAGAAAATCATCAAAGGACTTGAGCAAGTGTGAACTTGCCTTGATATAGAAAAGTATTGTAGTCGAATGTCTCGACTTGACCCTGGACCTCGGGTTCTACAAAAGTACCATCATTGCCCGGTAAGGACAATGTTTAAAGAAGCAATATGCTGTTATGCATAAGTAATGCTATGCATTTTGTAAAACCTTAAGTAATTCCTCAACATTACATGTGAGTTGGATTTAGATGATTTGTTTAGGGTGTGAGTTATCTTTAGTTTTACATTATAAAGGAGTGTAGTTGTAATGGTCTTTTGGATAACATATAAGATGTGAGAGTAAGGTACAATTGTAATACAATTCTAAGATTGGGTGATACCATGTAATCATTACAAGGTTTATGTTTTAATTTTGTTATGGTTTAAAATAAATGGTATAGTGTTTCTTTTGAAAGTGTCAAAAAGAATAACATTTGAAGAAAATATTATTTATGTTAAGTTAATCAACTCTAAAGATGAATAAGATTAAAGTTATGGTTTAAGATAAGGTTTAAATGGTTTTGAGTCATTATATATCTAACTTAGGATATGTCAGACCAAATTTAACTATAAAGATATGATTGGACTTGGGATATAATATTTATGGCATTAACTACAATTAGGGTTTTTCCTAAGTATAATATAACTTAATCTTAAAGACTTAAAAATAGTATCCTAAATTATAATTATATGTTAGACTATTTTAGAGTTAAAAGATTGTGTTTTGAACATGATTATTTCTTACTTAGGAAATAATGTTAAATAATTAATAAAACAACTATCCCATTTAAATAATTGAAGAAATGTGATCTAATAATTTTAAAATGTTTAGGAGTAATATATTTAGTAGTATCTTAATAATTATTCTTACTTAAAATCTTAAAATTGAATGTTATTTTATTTTAGGTATTATCTTGATTTTTTTATAAAATTTCTCAATTATTGAATGTCTTTAAATATTTGTTTTAAGTTTTATTTGTAAAATTTTATTAGTATTTTTATTGAAAGTGATTTTTATTTATTTTTAGGAATTATTCTGAATTTATTAAATTTCATTTAGTTACTTAAGGGTATTAAAGTTTATCTCCATTTTATTAAACTTAAGTAAATATGCTTATATTTTTCCTAGGTGGAGATTATTTTGATAAGCATTTAGATGTATTAAATACATTTTTAGGATTTTCTACATTTTTCTAGAAATAAAATAGTGTACATGGGTATTTTGGGTTATTTAATATTTAGCTTAAATTTATTTTTTTCTTTTACTACCCTAGCTTGGTTGTTGGGCCAGCCCAACCTAATTCTAAGCCCAGCCCATCTCCCATTTGGGCTACACCCCTGGACCTGGTCGACCAAATTGTTCAAACCGACCCCCTTCTTCTCCTCGCTGGTTTGTTTCTTATCCACTCACCCTCTGGCGATGTGGTGCCGCCGTCGTCGCCGCGTAACCATGGCTGGCTCCGGCCTCCTTGGCCGCCGCCATTGGTTGTCCTTGACGCTTCTCCCTCTGCTACACCCTTCCATCCAATTTGATTTGTGATACGAACCCTCTTCCGCTCGTCCCCGCTGCACTCCCGTGGCTAGGGTTTCGGCCTCGACTCCGACGTGCTCTGGTGACCCCTGGATGGTGATGATGGAAAAGTGATGGTGCGGTTTTGGTGATCTGGTGATGGTTGGTTGCTGGTGCCGCCTCTTCTACGCACAGTCACCCACTGGTGCGGCTTGGTGCGGTTTGAGTACCACAGTGCCCTCGTGCCGCCGCGCCGTGGTTTCCATTGATGGCCAGTGCTGCTTCCTCTTCCCGGCTTAAGCGAGGACCCCGGGTAAGTTATCTTCTCTAACCCACTCTCTCTGAGTATGAACCCTAATTTGGGTTCCTCAATTTGGTTCATGATACACTACAGTAGCTTTGCTACATAGCTTGATCACTGAATTTGGCTTGTAAATTTATCTGTTTGTATTAGATAGTGGATGGTACTGGTTTGTGACTACATGATGATGAATTTATGCTTATATGAGGTTTGGCTGGTTGTTGAGATGATCCAATATTAATTGGTTTTAATCTAGTTGGCTTGTGGAATTGTTTGGTATTGGCTCCATCCTAGCTAACCTGTGTGGTTGCACTACTGGTGTGGCTTACACAATCATAAGTTATGTACTGCTGGAATTGGTGTTATAACTTGTTGTGGAATTATCTAGGAATGGTAGTGATATTACTCCTATCCACCCTGTTAATGATATGTGTTCGCACACGAACACATCACCGTGTACCCTCGGCGCCGAGCGCGATGCGCGGCAGCACGCGCCGAGGGAGACTCGCCGGAAGCGCGATACGCAAGACAGTCCGGCGGGCGCTTTTAAGACCCGAAACTCCGCTCGCCCGGGAGGGACCCCGTCAGGGAAGCGCGGCGGCTATGGGCTGCCCTAGGTCGGCCTGACCGCCCCTAGAGCCTCGTGGATTCGCAGCCTCCAATCTTGAAGAACGAGAAGAAAGATACAAGGGAGAGGGATAAAGAGTAGATGAACACAGAAAAGTAGTAGATTTGTTTGTTCGATTGGTGTTGGTTCAATCGGCCGTCACCCCTCATGTATATAAGGAGCGGCTGGACTTTCCGTGCAAGAAATAAGGCTGGATCCACGTCCAAACCCTAGTTGGGGTCCAAATCGAACAAGCAAACTCGAAATTTGCATAACTGTTCGGTCAAAAACTCGCCTCTAACTTCTGGACCATTTTTTAGACAGTAAACGAGATCAGATCAAAATTTTATAAAAATCAAAGTTGTTCGTCTCGAAAATACAAAGAACTTTCATGTTTTGCACTTTTTCATATGACTTGATCTTCATTGCCTTTTCCTCTTGTTTTCGTATCAAACTCGGATTGCGACCGAACAAATTTAACTCAATTCGGCCGTATTTTGAATCTGGAGGTCATATACTTGCTCGGATGAAGATGGTTCCAAAAGCAAAGTTGTTCGCCTCGAAAAACTGAACAACTTTCAGGTTTATGATTTTTTCATCCAAGTTGATCTTGACCGCTCAATCTTGTCCGTAAGAAGATACGTTAGTCTAGTGGTTTTCAGACGAATTTTGGACTTCCGTCCACGCCAAAGGTGAGACAAGGTCTGTGGTTTGGCGACCACTCGGTTCTGTCCGTGCCAATTTGCCCTTTAGCAGTATTTTGATTCTAACTTTTGGATGCTAACTCGGATTGAGATGATTCAAAAAGCAAAGTTGATTGTTTCGACGAGATGCACAACTTTCGTGTTCTGAACTTTTCCATTTAAGGTCATCTTGAATAAGTCATAGTTGAAGCCTCCATATATCAGTCTCCGAATCTTCTCTGGACACTAGCATAATCGGCTATTAAGCCTGATCATCGTTTGACTTGATATGGCGCCTCTTTGATGATGATTAATATTCCTCGTAGTGGACTTTTCATAGTGTGTGTCTCTCGCCATTTTCTGGCAGAGCTTGCGTGTCAGAAAATAACTTGCTTCACTTTTAGTCTAAGGACGATGTCAACACTCCATCGGCCACTGGTTGTCTTATGGTGATAACTCCATATCGGCCATTTTCTGTCTAGATTTGTTGCCACTTGGGTAAAGCATCTTCAAATGATTTGCATTGAGAACAACCACTTCATCTTGAATATCACAATTGTCTTTGAACAACTCCCACAATGATCCTCGCCTGGTCTTCATCCAAGTGCTCAAGAAGAATATCACCAACCGTTAGGAAATAAAGATCATTACCTTAAAGAGTATTTGAACACATGAACTGTCATGTTCACCCTTTAGTTCATATTTTCATGTAATAGACATTGGATTTCCTTTGTTGTTCTCCTTCACCTGCACTAGATTTTTCATTAGCGGCCAAAATTGTGGTCCCCAATCTGGCCTTATCTATGTTGGCAAAACAAAGCATCGGCTCTTGTGGAATATGGAATATATTATGAATAATATGATAGCCGAATGTTTAGTTGAGCCAACTCATTTGCACTTCAGTTTTCATGTCTAGATATATGAGCAATGATACATCAATCCAAGATGAAATTCACATCTAGACATGTATCAAGATAAATAACATGTGATTCGTCGAAACCTTGGTAAACAATGGACATTGTTGCACTACTCACAACGAATCACTAGA
The DNA here is from genome assembly GCA_030063025.1 of Avena longiglumis. NCBI lineage: Eukaryota > Viridiplantae > Streptophyta > Magnoliopsida > Poales > Poaceae > Avena > Avena longiglumis. The sequence goes on from CP125976.1 coordinate 26,365,877, forward strand.
AGCCTCAATATTTGTAGGACCTATAGCAATAAAAAGTCCTAGCACGAATATCAAAACTGCAAATTCGGCATGACTTTTTGTGCAAGATATTCTAAGCAGGATGAGACTTCATAGAACAGTACCATAAGGAGATAAATAAACAATACCAATGCATTGACTATTGCTTTTAAAACTGAAGAGTCAAAATGTAATTCCCATGGTACTATAGAGACAAGATCAATATCATGCTCAGCATCTACGCCAATAATGAAATTAAAGAAAATTTGGCCTTTTATATATTTTAAAGGTTTATAAGCCAAATTATGAACACATAATCATAAGCACAGTTGCTAATGAATGCATACCCTGTCTCAGTCTCAGTAACACTAAGGACGATGTTAAAACACCACATCGGCCATAACTGGATAATGATCTAAGGGCGATATAATAAATATCGGCCATATATCTTTGCCCCAATGGACATGTATAACCCATCCACCAAAGTATGTATAGCTGAAGTAAATAAACGAACAAATCTGATTATGTACTTCAAGTGTTCAGCCTCTTATTGCAACTAATGAAATGAATAATGATTTGGTAATACCCTTTCATGATGTATAAAATTATGATGCAACCAAGGATCAAAATAAGACCATGGTGGATAACCAATCATACCTGGGGATGAATTCCATGGCATAGGCATTAATGGTGAAGTATAATAATATGGATGATGTGCTGGCCGAACCTTTGAATAGTGATATCGAATTCTTTGGCCTGATTGCTTGTTGGCTTTATTCTTTTTGTTCTCCACTCTTGCTGTTCTTCTTATGACAGGATTTTGCATATCTTGCTTGCCTTGAGGGTTTACTTTTGGAACCCACACCATGTTTCTTTTCTTCAGCTCCTCGGCTCTAAGCCGATATAGCTTCCTCTCTTTCCAATGTGATAAGCCGAGTGGGCCTGTCGGCTGTGGTTTTGTTTCGCACATTGGCATGACTTCATTAATCTTGTGCACTTTAGATTTGGCTTGTTTGGACCCGACGATTGGGACTTTGAAAGTTACTCGCTTCACTTCCATTCCCTTAGTAGCAAATGTCAATTTCGCTGGATTTACATTATTTGGAGTCGAGTCTGAAACAACACACTTGCGTCCATCTTTTTGATTTGGTATACTTTCTTGACCACCTCCTTCTTTACCCACGAAATCCGGACCGATTATTTTCTATTAAAACGGTCTTTGACATGTGACTGCTGATCAATTGACCTTCTTGAAGCTGCATAATTTGAGTGAGATGATCTAGACTTAGATGGATAACGTGCCCATGAATCATACCTTTCCCATGATGGATATGAATAAAAATTAGCATATGGAGGTATCCATGATATTGGCATTGGTGGCCCAAAAGGAGGAGACAAATTTGTTGCATTGAATTTCTCCTTTTGCCAATCCCTGTTTTTAGAACTTTTCCTTGGGGGTGATCTTGATGCTTTTGCACTACTTGGCCGATAAGAACTTTTTGCTTCACTCTCTTTTTTATATTTTTCCAGCAGCTGTGCGAAAGTGACTTTTGGTTTTCTACCATTGTTCTTATTGCGGCCTTTGTCTTTTTGAGCTTTGTACGCATCGATCTTCGAATTTTGTTCTTGCCCCCCAGTGCTTGATGTCTTCATTGTAGCTTCAATGGAACTCTCGCCTTCAAGAACATTTTCAACATGCTCTTCAATAATCTCTTTGCTTGGAAGCTTGATCCCATCATCCTCGGTGTGTACCTTCTCCTCATCGTATGAATCGGCTATAGGAAGCCGATGCAATGTTGTTTGGTGTAACACCCTCAGAATCGGCCCTATGCAAGTTTCAGCGCTTCCCACCAAACCCGCATAGAAACGATTCAAAGGTGCCCACCAAGCACTTGCGTGCGGGTGGAAAACGAAGTAATAACATTACACAACAGTCCTCGACGGGACCCACAGAACAGATATATATACAACACGACTCCATGAGTCAAGAATACAGATATACAGAACAAAGATCCAAATCACCTTGAAAACGATAGAGCGTCCAGCTACGGACAAGATGCAAATTGAGCTAAGAGCCCTGAAGAATAACCAATGGCGTCCATAACCCTGCCCAAGCCAAGCCGGAAGGGTAACCCTGCTAACGACGTCGATCTCAAAACACCTTAAACAAAAGCGCCGACAAAGGGCAAAAAAAGAGAGCGGTCGATCTTGAGGCCGATACGGCGAGGCTAGAATTCGGCGGTGCTCGCCTACATAGGTATGGTGGAATGAAGCGGCATCGCATCATGCACTAAACAACCTATAGAGACTCGATATAACTGTCGGCTATCAGAGAGGGATAAGAAGGATCTATTCGGATCCAACCTGAATCTAACACCAAACAAACCCATCCTGGTATTCCCCCTCGATACCAACCGAGAAAGTCAACCGAGGAACTCACACAGTTGGCAGTTTTATTTATTCAGTTATCGTTGCAGCAATTACTAGTCAGGTATAGATAGTCATCCTGATATGAAAAGCAGTGGGCAGTTTTATTTAGCCATTCTGTTGTAGTTGCAACACTTACTAGTCAGATACAATTAGCATGAGATATCCCAAAACCCAGCAGTTGTTGGTACTTTTATTTAGCCATTCCGTTGCAGTGAAGCTGATTACTAGTCATATCGGATACAAGTCAAATTATAGAAGTAAACTTTAGTTATAGTTGTCTATGATCGAGACCTGTGCTCCAAGTCGTCCATAACCGCGGACACGGCTTCTCGAAAAGATTTAACCCTGCAGGGGTGCACCAAAGTTTCCACACGCACCTACACCCTTGTTGTCGGATCAGGTAGGTACAAGATCACAAAACATACACCCAACGGTATGTCGACGGGGTTTCGGACATTACGTTTCCCAGACCCAAGCAAGCACGGGGGGCCACCCCACTAAGCTACCCGCAACGAAGTCGGCCGGTCTCCGAGACGGACTCAGGGTTTGCGTCGATGGTAAACGGCGGGAACCCGAAACTCTCGGGCTTGTCGATACCGCGAAAACACTCCGCTTACCTAAATAGTACAGGTGCTCCTCGCACAATCGTAAATAAAGCAGTAAGCATGGCATAAGTATAGGATAGTAATAAAGCCCCAAACTAATTGTGAACCCCGGTACAATACTTGGAATTAGGTACTAAATCGATGGGGGTGCCCATACACCCCACATGTGGTTAGCGCGCTCGAACTCGGAACAGGTGTCAAGAACTCGGGGTCCTACGGGACACAAGTGTACGGTTAACAACCAAATAACATCTATTGCCCACCTGTGCCTCTGCATTTACCTACTTCAATTTTAGTTATTAAACAATAATTAAAGCCATGATCATCTCCAACATTAAACATGCGGCAATACTCCAACAACTGTGGTACTTGACGACACGCAACAACACTTGAGCAAGCGACTACGAAGCGCAAGTCCAACTATCTACCAAGCAACAGGTAATAGGATGTGTCCAAGGCAATATAAGGCTGCAAGGGATATCTCGGGTACGAAAACTAGAGCATCGCAACACAGATAGAAATAGATCAACAAGAGGGAATAAATACTATAAAAGTAAGATAGGTAGAAAGGGGGGAGGTGCTCGCCTGAAAAACATTGCCGAAGGTTCATCCGAAGAACGGGCGTCACTCGCATCAACTCAACGGCCTAATCCGTGAAGAGGCAAGGCACTAGAAGAAACACCGGATGGACTAATAAATACTACGACAAAAGATCGGGCATGATGCATGTATGATGTATGACATGGAAAAGATGCGATGCAATTAGTCAATATTAAACGGAACCGGGGTCCCGACAATTAATTATGGTTCATGTTGTTTAGATACCCTGCATTTTAAATGTGGTATTAACATGGCAAAACATGGCATCGGTTCGCTACACCAATTTAAATGGGGCCAATATAAGACTAGATTTGCCCGCATATGGCCTCCATATTTAATTATGACGTGAATCGGCATAATGCCCCCAAACCACACAATACGTATGCAAACAAGATATGAGCATGACATATTAATGTTTCTTGCATTTTTCGAATGAACTTTCATATATAAAAATTTGTAATAAGAGCTACAGTTTAAACAATATAAAATACAAAAAGAAAAGAACAGATGGCCATAGGCTTAGGACCATATGGGAGTCGGAATAGGCAAAGATAGATAAATGAAAGGCAGATTAAATAAGAACTAAGGGGATTTGAAACAGGGACTCTCACATGGTAGCACCACAAGCAAGGCATACCTCGTGGTGCATCGGTTTGTGCTCAAGCATAGAGCCGACAAGGAAGGATAACTTATTTTGTCACAAGGAGGATTTGAGAATCCAGGTTGCAACTGATCTGGACGTGGAGGTGAGGTTCTAAAAGAGGCCAGTTACGAATCTGCTGAAGTGTTGCGCTGATAATCAACTAGGCGAAGTCTGAAAAAAATGACAGCGGAGCCTGTGAAATTTGTCGAACTTGAGGAGGATGAGCTGCAGTGCTCTGATTTGGATGAGGTTTCGTCTTTGGGATCTGGATACACCGGAAGAAATTAGGATTCTTAAATGAAGCCGGGCGCCTAAGTTGGTCGGAAAACGGATTCGAGGCGCAGCGAGGCGCTCACAGCGTCTTGGCGGCAGCGTGGCGTGAATCGAGGAGGATCTGGGGCCTGTCTTTGTGAAGGTATGGTCCTAGAGATTCTCTGTGATCGAGGAAGCATGTCGACGGTGGCGGAGGTTGGAGGCGGCGGAGACGTGGCGAGAAGAGGCGATGCGTCGGCGTGCGTACTCGTTTGGCAAACGTCCGTGAGGCTAGGAGGGACGAGAGAGAGAGGGAGAGGATGCAGGGGAGGTTGGGAGGCTCACCGCGGGTGTCTCTGACAAGGTATACGAGCCCAAGGATGTTGGACGTGGCGGCGAGATGAAGTTGACGGCGACGCCGGCAGGCTGCTGCATGCGCATGGGGGGCTTGGGCATCTGAGCGAGCTAGCTCTAGCTAAGCATCGATTGATTCTGAGATTGGAACATAGGAGCTAGAAGAGGACCATGATTGGAGCACACAGACAGATTAAAAGCAATCGGAGAAACAGAGCAGTATCTCGCCTGCGGTAGATAAAGGAATTAGAAGAGGTGGGGAATTTTAGGTGGGATCTGAGATTGGAGGCTAGGGTTTGGGGAAGAAGAAAGGGAATGGATTATTTATCTAGTCCAAAGTAGACTAGATGGGGATAGTTTTGGGCTAAAAGTTAGACGGGCCTTTAGCCTAGTTTTATTTTTTAGTCAAATAAGAAAAATCATTTATGGTCACGTATCGGACCGAAAATATTATTTTGTTTTAATTTTTAAAATAAGAAAGGAGAAACGGATTTAATAAAATCGTAGGAATATTTTAGTAAAACAAAAATAGGTTTTTACCAAAATAGTTTACAGTCAAATAGGCGAAGATATGCATGATGATGTCATGATGATGCAATGCACAAAAATAACGCGATTTTCTAGTAGTGGTTTTGCGGGGCGCCACATTTGGCCATCAAGACCAATCAAAATAGATTCCTCATCAATTTGTGTTTCAAAAAATTTCAATCGTCCTTTATTAACAGCCGATTGTACTATTTGATGAAACGTGTTGCAACTCTCTATACTATGATCGAACGAATCATGCAACTTGCAATATATCCGTCCTTCTAATGATGACTCAGTATTGTGATCAAGAATTCTAACATAATCGATTTTCAATAGCATATCAAATATATGATCACACATACTCAAACTGAAGGTACACCTTTCATCTTCTAACCGATCTCGTTGTGAGAATGGTTTTGGAATTGAGCAGACGAATTGTTCAGATTTCACATCATCCAATTCGGCTATGCATTGTTTTTTGCACTTCTCTTCCGATGTATTTGAATACAAAGTTATACTAGCATCGACTTCCTCAAGAGACAATAACCTTGGCTTTAGGTTTTTGAAACTAAAAATATTAAAACACATATGTCTCACTTGAGACCAAATGTAAGCCAAGTATGAAATAAGCAAAGGTATCCATGTAAATATAAAATACATAGGAAACACTAGGGATAACTTATGCCATGAAAATATGTTACTATCGGTCTCTCTAAAGGGTACGGCATGTTGACCGATAAGTTCTGTGAAAATTATATTTCTAATAAATAAAATACTTCTCTCGATTGGTCTTTCGTAGCTTATGATAATTTTGCTAACATATGTATCAATATTAAAGTCTTGACCAAATCGGAATATAAGTAAATTATTTGCTAGATGTACCTTTTTGAAGACATTGGAAGCGTATGATGGTCGGATGTCCTGAACAATATCTTGTTCGGCCTCTAGAGAATTCTCCAACTTCTTGTCTTCTTTCTTTTCTGGATTTTGTGCCTCTTCACTTTGATGCTCTTTGTTAACCGAACATTGTTCGGCTATATCTTGTTGTTGTTGATGTTCATCAATTTCTTTGGCACAAAACTCATGGTGCAACATGTAAGCCCCCTTACATCCAGAAAGATCAAGCACATCAGTTTTGATAATCTTGCCATGCTCTTGATCAATGAAGCTTGATTCTTCTGATTTGGTAGATTCAGCATATGTATTTTCTGATTCGGCTATTTCAATAACCGAATTACCATACTAGACATATCATTGATGTTTTCTTCATGGGTTTCATCAGATTGCAAAGCTTCTTCTCTTTGCCTCGTTGTAGTAGAGGGCTCAACTTGATTGCTGCGTGGAGGAGATGAATTGATTCTTTTAACTTGAGTAGTATTGTCTTGATGGTCCTTTTTAAGACTTGCAAGAAACTGCTGCAATTCTTCTTCTTCAAGTTTTTTCTTATATGCTTCATGATCGTCTTTCAGCTTATTTTCAAGTGCCTCAAACTCCTCATCACGCTTCCTCTTGAGTATCTCAAATAACTGGAGATGTTCCTCCGATAAATCATTAAACGTAATGACCTTATCGGCGTTAACCTCAGCAACACATGATTGCCCCCCAATGCTTTTAGTTTCTTTCGGCAATGTAGTGTTGCCGAAACTTAGCAATTGAGTAGGGGAAAACCTGATATTGTTTGCCTTGCGATCCTATTCACGCTTCTTGTTGTATGCCTCGTAAGCTTGTATTTTAGCAAGATCATGGGGCCTCTCTTCTAGTTCTCGGTGAAGAGAATTGAGCTCTTTGAACTCGGCTGCAAGTTTTTCCTTCCAGTCATTTGTTCCTGCATAATAATGCCCCCAATACTTTTTGTATCTTTCGGCAATGAGGTGTCACCGAAAATTTGCAATTGTGTGAGGGACATATCATACACTATAGTACTACATAAAGACACATTAGCTCCTACTGATTTTCCACTTATTTAGCTATAACCATTGTAAAGGTGTGGAGCCGAACTATGAATATCACTAGTTGCATATGGTGCTGAAACATTACTAACATAATATGTATCATATGATGATTGTGAGTAATTGGGCAAATAACTAACTGTAGAATGTCCAATTTCCCTATCCATCAACATGTTTGAAGGTGAACCTAGAGATTGCAAGTTATTTGCCGATGAATATAAATATGAAACACTTGGTTGCATGCCATTGAAATTTTAAAATCACATGTTTCATGTGGATTAACAGAATTCATCATGTTGTTCATCGGCATATGAATTTCTGGGGTTGCCGATGCATGAGAATTCGAATTTACATGTTGCAAGTTACTAAGATGATTTGAAGCATGTAGGTTATTTTGCATCGACTTTTGCACATAGTAAAAACTAGGGCTATCCGATATAGTACACGTATCAAAAGATCTAGCAACATCAACATAAGAGTAATCTGCATCTACGTAGGAAGATTGAGGATTCATGATACCGTTGTAGATTGCAGCCTATTGATGACGCTCTCTTCGTAGCAAGAACGGGCTAGAGACCGTTCGAAGCTTCGGTCCCCAGCGGAGTCGCCAAAAAGTGTGTTCGCACACGAACACGTCACCGTGTACCCTCGGCGCCGAGCGCGATGCGCGGCAGCACGCGCCGAGGGAGGCTCGCCGGAAGCGCGATACGCAAGACAGTCCGGCGGGCGCTTTTAAGACCCGAAACCCCGCTCGCCCGGGAGGGACCCCGTCAGGGCGGCGCGGCGGCTATGGGCTGCCCTAGGTCGGCCTGACCGCCCCTAGAGCCTCGTGGATTCGCAGCCTCCAATCTTGAAGAACGACGAAGAACGAGAAGAAAGATACAAGGGAGAGGGATAAAGAGTAGATGAACACAGAAAAGTAGTAGATTTGTTTGTTCGATTGGTGTTGGTTCAATCGGCCGTCACCCCTCGTGTATATAAGGAGCTGCTGGACTTTCCGTGCAAGAAATAAGGCTGGATCCACGTCCAAACCCTAGTTGGGGTCCAAATCGAACAAGCAAACTCGAAATTTGCGTAACTGTTCGGTCAAAAACTCGCCTCTAACTTCTGGACCAGTTTTGAGACAGTAAACGAGCTCAGATCAAAATTTTATAAAAAGCAAAGTTGTTCGTATCGAAAATACAAAGAACTTTCATGTTTTGCACTTTTTAATATGACATGATCTTCATTGCCTTTTCCTCTTATTTTCGTATCAAACTCGGATTGCGACCGAACAAATTTAACTCAATTCGGCCGTATTTTGAATCTGGAGGCCATATACTTGCTCGGATGAAGATGGTTCCAAAAGCAAAGTTGTTCGCCTCGAAAACCTGAACAACTTTCATGTTTATGATTTTTTCATCTGAGTTGATCTTGACCGCTCAATATTGTCCGTAAGAAGATACGTTAGTCTAGCGGTTTTCAGACGAATTTTGGACTTCCGTCCACGCCAAAGGTGAGACAAGGTCTGTGGTCCGGCGCCCACGCGTTTCTGTCCGTGCCAATTTGGACTTTGGCAGTATTTTGACTCTAACTTTCGGATGCTAACTCGGATTGAGATTATTCAAAAAGCAAAGTTGATTGTTTCGACGAGACGCACAACTTTCATGTTCTGAACTTTTATATTTGAGGTCATCTTGAATAAGTCATAGTTGAAGCCTCCATATATCAGTCTCCGAATCTTCTCTAGACACTAGCATAATCGGCTATTAAGCCTGATCATTGTTTGACTTGATATGGTGCCTCTTTGATGATGATTAATATTCCTCGTAGTGGACTTTTCATAGTGTGTGTCTCTCGCCATTTTTCTTGATTAGCTACGAGCCTAAAATGAGTGCCAACAATATGATCCAATGGATCATATGGTTTTGAGTTGCATGCTTATCTCACCTACTGTGATATCCTGTGAGCATCCATTAAAACCTTGTGATATTCATACTTGGCTTGGTCTGGTACTGCCTGGCAGGACCAATTGGGTTTCTGAAACTTTATAATTGTTAAAGATGGCCGTGGAGTGATATGTGCTTGATTCTTAGGGATAATGCCTGATGATTTACTAGAATGATGATTGTGGCTTTGATATTGATTTGGAATCTGTGTAAGGATCTGATTTCATGTCCTTATTGTCAGTAAGAGATTGTATACATTTGATTCCTAGATTCTTCTACTAGGAAAATGATAAATCTGTTTTAGCTGGAATTATTGAGTGGTTGGTTAATGTGATGATACTCCCTAATGGCTTTTGTGCATAAGACTGCCACTATGGAGTCTCCATCTTGGAAGGTGCACAGTGGTAGATCTTGTGTGCATGATTTGTTGTTAGTTTTGTGGATTCTGCTGCCCTGGGCTGCTGCTGTGGTGCCTCCAATCTTTGAGTGTGCACAGTGGTAGCCCAGGTAGCATGATTTGCTGTTGGGAATCACTACAATGATGTAGTTGATGTTGATATGTAAAAAATAATAATAGAGATTTAGCTCATGATGCAGAAGGCTGAAGCTAAACTGGTTGGTTAAAATGATTAAGTGTACCACTGTGGTGCCTCCCCTAGGAGTGTGCACAGTGGTAGCATCTCAGATGTGGTTTTCTGGATTTCTTTACTTGGCATGTGATGCAAAAGCTGCGGCCAAACCTCTGTGATGAATCTTGCCTGGCATCTCCATGCAATTTTGAGAGGATCTCTCTATTCAATCCGATATAGATCTAGTTGAAGGGTAGGTGGATATGGTTGTTATGTGTTATTATTTCCCTTACTCCAAGATGTCATTGCAAAAATGAAATAAGAACTGATGCTACAAGATCTAGATATACTTCCATCTACCTTGTTGTTTGTAGTGTGAACAGATGATGTGTACTGAGAGCTTATGAAACATTTGATTCTGCTACTATGGCTCCTGGTCACTCTCCTTTTAATATCCAGCTCCTCCTGGATATGCTGTGGCCTTGATGAGCTTTTACTGATCCATCTTCTCCTTTTATTCTTCTCCTCCTTGATCTGCTACTGGCCTCCTTCTTGATTAGATAACCATAGTGGCTGTGATTTATGGTGGTTTGCTGGTCACTGCAATCTCAAGCAATGCTCTAATATATGTGTGGGAAATGGATAATATGGGGGTGTTCTTATGTATTCTTGAGAGAAAACTGATGCTTGTTCTGTGTATTGTGAACATACTCTGATAGGTTTCTGGAATAGAGAAAGAAAGAAGAAAGCAGGTGATTTGCTACGGCTGTGCTGGCTCTGTTATATGCTTGGTCCTTTCTCTGTGGTGTGGACAACACATCATTTGCATGCATGACAGTGTTGCTTGCAGCTAGGCCCCACTGGGTGCAAGTTTCTACAACTGGGGACTTGGTGCTGTGGATGTGCTTCAGTTGAGATGGTAGCATTATCCTTGTGTTGATACTTCCTTTTGCTACCAAGTGAAATTTGTCCCAAATGCCAGTGAAGCAATGCTGAGGCAAATGATGCACTAATAAGAACCGATTTACTCAATGGTGAAACTTGCCCCAATATTTCTGTCAATGATGTTGGACTAAGACAACTTTTGATAAGAACAGATATCATTATTTGGTGAAACTTGCCCCTATTAAAATATGCTCAATGATGAGAATAGCAATGCATTTCATTGCCATAGTGAGAGCAAAACTAATCAACACTAACTCTGTTTATTTTTACATTCTATTTGGTTTACATTATGCTTTTACAGGAACAAGATCAGAAATTTAGAAGATGTGAAATGAAGATTAGTTTTAGGATTTTCTTATTATTTCATTTAGAATTTGTAATATTCATAATTGTTATAACATCTTCCTTGGAATATATTTACTTGTACCTATTAGTTCTTATTGTAATACTCTCATCTATTTGAGTAAATATAAGGACATTGTAATATTTTTTATTAATGTAATAAAGCATTCCTTTATTATAAAGGAACATTGTTACATATATTATTGTAATAAAGAATTATTTTTATTTCATTCTTCTAATTTATTTTCCTTTTCTTTATTCACTTATTTGTTTCATTTTAATTTTCCTTTATTCTTTTATTCATAAAATAATATTGTAATGTTGGTCTTAAATAATCTTTATACTTTTATTTATAATACTTGTATGTGTATTATTGTGAATAATTATTTATAATTCAAATTTTCTCCCCTCATAATCCACTAAATCAATAAAGGTCATGTCAAAATTCATTGCACTCACTAAGATGGATAATTTCTAATCCATCAAAGCAAGAGAGATTCTGATCGCTCTAGGGTTTTAGTTTGTGACAAATTTTCCTGGATTTTCAGATGCATGCATACAGATACACAAATTCCTAAATCTACCCTTCGTTTAGTCCTAAATGCTGGGATGTTACAATGTTTAAGAGTGATGACCAAAAACTCACCGTTTTCGCGTCGTACGTCCGTTTTGATGAGCTATTGCCCATAATTTTGGGATTCCATGGGGATTTGCATGGCTCGTAAGACCAGAAACATGATTGAGATACTTGACCAAAACTCGTTGTTTTTGTGTTTTATGTCTGTTTTCATGAGCTATTGCCCATAGTTTTGGGGTTCTAGGGAGATTTGCAGGGCTTGTAAGACCCGATACATGTTCCCGAGATACGACCAAAAACTTGTCTTTTCACGTTTTATGGTCGTTTTCATGAGCTATTGCCTAGAGTTTTGGGGTTTCACGATGATTTGCATGGCCCATAATACCAGATACATGTTTGAGACATATGACCAAAAACTCGGCGTTCTCGCGTTTTATGACCGTTTTCATGAACTATTTCCCACAATTTTGGGGTTCTACGGCAAGTTACAATGACTGTAAGATCTGATACATATTCGAGATTTATGACAAAAAACTCATCGTTTTCGTGTTTCATGGTCGTGTTCATGAGTAATTGCCCACGATTTTGGGGTTCCAAGGGGATTTTCATGGCCTATAAGACTCGGTACATGTTTGGGAGTTATGACGAAAACTCATCGTTTTCGCGTCTTACAACCGTTTTGATGAGCTATTGCCCACTGTTTTGGGATTCCAAGGCGATCTGCATGGCTCGTAAGACCCGAAACATGTTTGAGATATTTGGCATAAACTTGTCGTTTTCATGGTTTATGTGCATTTTCATGAGCTATTGCCCATAGTTTCGGGATTTTAGGCAGATTTGCTCGGCTTGTAAGACCCGATACATGTTCCCGAGTTACGACCAAAAACTCGTCGTTTTCACGTTTTATGGTCGTTTTCATGAGCTATTGCCTAGAGTTTAGGGGTTCCACCACGATTTGCATGCCCCATAAGACCCCATACATGTTTGAGACCTATGACAAAAAAATCGGTGTTCTCGTGTTTTATGACCATTTTCATGAGCTATTGCCCACGGTTTTGGGGTTCTATGGCGATTTACAATGACTCTAAGATTCGATACATGTTCGAGAGTTATGACCGAAAATCGTCGTTTTCGCCGTTTTATGGCCGTTTTACGAGTTGTTGCCCATAGTTTTGTTGTTCCTTGGCTATTAACAACGCACATAAGACCTGATACATGTTTAAGAGTGATGAACAAAAACTCACCGTTTTCGCGTCTTACGGCCATTTTGATGAGCTATTTCCCATAATTTTAGGATTCCATGGGGATTTGCATGGCTCGTAAGACCAGAAACATGTTTAAGATACTTGACCAAAACTCGTTGTTTTTGTGTTTTATGTACGTTTTCATGAGCTATTACCCATAGATTTGGGGTTCTAGGGAGATTTGCAGGGCTTGTAAGACCCGATACATGTTCTCGAGTTACGACCAAAAACTCGTCGTTTTCACATTTTATGGTCGTTTTCATGAGCTATTGCCTAGAGTTTTGGGGGCGTTCTCGCGTTTTATGACCGTTTTCATGAACTATTGCCCATAATTTTGGGGTTCTACGGCAATTTACAATGATTGTAAGATCTGATACATCTTCGAGAGTTATGACCAAAACATCGTCGATTTCGTGTTTTACGGCCGTGTTCATGAGTAATTGCCCACGATTTTGGGGTTCCAAGGGGATTTTCATGGCCTATAAGACTCGGTACATGTTTGGTAGTTATGACGAAAACTCATCGTTTTCGCGTCTTAGAGCCGTTTTGATGAGCTATTGCCCACTGTTTTTGGATTCCAAGGCGATCTGCATGGCTCATAAGACCCGAAACATGTTTGAGATATTTGGCAAAAATTTGTCGTTTCGTGGTTTATGTCCATTTTCATGAGATATTGCCCACAATTTTGGGGTTTTAGGGAGATTTGCTGGGCTTGTAAGACCCGATACATGTTCTCGAGTTACGACCAAAAACTCATCGTTTTCAGGTTTTATGGTTGTTTTTATGAGCTATTGCCTAGAGTTTAGGGGTTCCACGACGATTTGCATGCCCCGTAAGACCCGATACATGTTTGAGACATATGACAAAAAACTCGATGTTCTCGTGTTTTATGATCATTTTCATGAGCTATTGCCCATGGTTTTGGGGTTCTATGGAGATTTACAATGACTATAAGATCCAATACACGTTCAAGAGTTATGACCGAAAAATCGTCGTTTGCACCGTTTTATGGCCGTTTTTATGAGTTGTTGCCCATAGTTTTGTTGTTCCTTGGCTATTAACAACACACATAAGACCGTTACATGTTTAAGTGTGCTGACCAAAAACTCATTTTTTTCGCGTCTTACGACCGTTTTGATGAGTTATTGCCCAGTGTTTTGGGATTCCAAGGCGATCTGCATGGCTCGTAAGACCCGAAACATGTTTGAGATATTTGGCAAAAACTCGTTTTTCGTGGTTTATGTCCATTTTCATGAGCTATTGCCCACAGTTTCGGCATTTTAGGGAGATTTGCTAGGCTTGTAAGACCATATACATGTTTCCGAGTTACGACCAAAAACTCGCCGTTTTCATGTTTTATGGTCGTTTTCATGAGCTATTGCCTAGAGTTTAGGGGTTCCACGACGATTTGCATGGCCCGTAAGACCCGATACATGTTTGAGACATATGACAAAAAACTCGTTGTTCTCGTGTTTTATGATCGTTTTCAAGAGCTATTGCCCACAATTTGGGGGTTATATGGAGATTTGCAATAACTGTAAGATCCGATACATGTTTGAGAGCTATGACCGAAAAATCGTCGTTTGCACCGTTTTATGGCCGTTTTTATGAGTTGTTTCCCATAGTTTTGTTGTTCCTTGGCTATTAACAACGCACATAAGACCTGATACATGTTTAAGAGTGATGACCAAAAACTCATCGTTTTCACGTCTTACGGACGTTTTGATGAGGTATTGCCCATAATTTTAGGATTCCATGGGGATTTGCATGGCTCGTAAGACAAGAAACATGTTTGAGATACTTGACAAAAACTATTTTTTTTGTGTTTTATGTCCGTTTTCATGAGCTATTGCCCATAGTTTTGGGGTTCTAGGGAGATTTGCAGGATTTGTAAGACCCGATACATGTTCCCGAGATACGACCAATAGGTCGTTGTTTTCGCGTTTTATGGTTGTTTTCATGAGCTATTGCCTAGAGCTTTGGGTTCCACGATGATTTGCATGGCCCGTAAGACCAGATACATGTTTGAGACATATAACCAAAACTCGGCGTTCTCGCATTTTATGACCGTTTTCATGAACTATTTCCCACAAATTTTGGGTTCAACGGCAAGTTATAATGACTGTAAGATCTGATACATGTACGAGAGTTATGACCAAAAACTCGTCGTTTTCGTGTTTTATGGCCGTGTTCATGAGTAATTGCCCAAGATTTTGGGGTTCCAGGGGGATTTTCATGGCCTATAAGACTCGGTACATGTTTGGGAGTTAGGACGAAAAATCATCGTTTTCGCGTCTTATAGCCGTTTTGATGAGCTATTGCCCACTGTTTTGGGATTCTAAGGCGATCTGCATGGCTCGTAAGACCCGAAACATGTTTGAGATATTTGGCAAATACTCGTTGTTTTCGTGGTTTATGGCTATTTTCATGAGCTATTGCCCACAGTTTCGGGGTTTTAGGGAGATTTGCTAGGCTTGTAAGACCCGATACATGTTTCCGAGTTACGACCAAAAACTCATCGTTTTCACGTTTTATGGTCGTATTCATGAGCTATTGCCTAGAGTTTAGGGGTTCCACGACGATTTACATGCCCTATAAGACCCGATACATGTTTGAGACATATGATAAATAACTCGGTGTTCTCGTGTTTTATGATCGTTTTCATGAGCTATTGCCCACAGTTTTGGGGTTCTATGGCGATTTACAATGACTGTAAGATCCGATACATGTTCGAGAGTTATGACCGAAAAATCGTTGTTTTGCTCCGTTTTATGGCCGTTTTTATGAGTTGTTGCCCATAGTTTTGTTGTTCCTTGGCTATTAACAACGCACATAAGACCCGATAAATTTTGAAGAGTGATGACCAAAAACTCATCGTTTTTGCGTCTTACGGCCGTTTGGATGAGCTATTTCCCATAATTTTAGGATTCCATGGGGATTTGCATGGCTCGTAAGACTAGAAACATGTTTGAGATACTTGACCAAAACTCGTTGTTTTTGTGTTTTATGTTCGTTTTCATGAGCTATTTCCCATAGTTTTGGGGTTCTAGGGAGATTTGCAGGGCTTGTAAGACCCGATACATGTTCCCGAGATACGACCAAAAACTCGTCGTTTTCGCGTTTTATGGTTGTTTTTATGAGCTATTGCCTAGAGTTTTGGGGTTCCACGATGATTTGCATGGCCCGTAAGACCCGAAACATGTTTGAGACATATGACCAAAAACTCGGCGTTCTCGCGTTTTATGACCATTTTCATGAACTATTTCCCATAATTTTGGGGTTCTACGGCAAGTTACAATAACTGTAAGATCTCATACATGTTCGAGAGTTATGACCAAAACTCGTCGTTTTCATGTTTTATGGCCGTGTTCATGAGTAATTGCCCACAAATTTGGGGTTCCAAGGGTGTTTTCATGGCCTATAAGATTCGATACATGTTTGGGAGTTATGACGAAAACTCAACGTTTTCGCGTCTTACAGCCGTTTTCATGAGCTATTGCCCACTGTTTTGGGATTCCAAGGCGATCTGCATGTCTCGTAAGACCCGAAACATGTTTGAGATATTTGGCAAAAACTCGTTGTTTTCGTGGTTTATGTCCATTTTCATGAGCTATTTCCCACATTTTCGAAGTTTTAGGGAGATTTGCTGGGCTTGTAATTCCCGATACATGTTCCCGAGTTACGTCCAAAAACTCATCGTTTTCACGTTTTATGGTTGTTTTCCTGAGCTATTGCCTAGAGTTTAGGGGTTCGAGAGCTATTGACCGATACATGTTCGAGAGTTATGACAAAAAATCGTCGTTTACTCCTGTTTTATGGCCGTTTTTATCAGTTGGTCCCCATAGTTTTGTTGTTCCTTGGCTATTAACAACGCACATGAGACCCGATACACGTTTAAGAGTGATGACCAAAAACTCATAGTTTTCGCGTCTTACAGCCGTTTTGATGAGCTATTTTGGGCTGTTGTAAGAGGAGAGAATCGCACCTCATCGTCTTACACCGAGCTATTTTCGGTCATAAACTCATCTTTTTCGCGTTTTATGGTCGTTTTCATGAGCTATTGCCTAGAGTTTTGGGGTTCCACGATGATTTGCATGGCCCGTAAGACTCGATACATGTTTGAGACATATGACAAAAAACTCGGCGTTCTCGTGTTTTATGACCGTTTTCATGAGCTATTGCCGACAGTTTTGGGGTTCTATGGCGATTTACAATGACTATAAGATCCGATACATGTTTGAGAGTTATGACCGTAAGCTCGTCGTTTGCGTCGTTTTATGGCCGTTTTATGAGTTTTTGCCCATAATTTTAGGATTC
Organism: Avena longiglumis; assembly: GCA_030063025.1. Lineage (NCBI taxonomy): Eukaryota > Viridiplantae > Streptophyta > Magnoliopsida > Poales > Poaceae > Avena > Avena longiglumis. The sequence goes on from CP125976.1 coordinate 26,383,157, forward strand.
CATGGGGATTTGCATGGCTCGTAAGACCCGATACATATTTGAGATACTTGACCAAAAATCGATGTTTTTTGTGTTTTATGTCCGTTTTCATGAGCTATTGCCCATAGTTTTGGGGTTCTAGGGAGATTTGCGGGGCTCGTAGGACCCGATACATGTTCCCAAGTTTTTATGAGTTGTTGCCCATAGTTTTGGGGCTCCACGATGATTTGCATGGGCCGTAAGACCCGATACATGTTTGAGACATATGACCAAAAACTCGGCGTTCTCACGTTTTATGACCGTTTTCATGAACTATTTCCCACAATTTTGGGGTTCTACGGCAAGTTACAATGACTATAAGATCTGATACATGTGCGAGAGTTATGACCAAAAACTCATCGTTTTCGTGTTTTACGGCCGTGTTCATGAGTAATTGCCCACGATTTTGGGGTTCCAAGGGGATTTTCGTGGCCTATAAGATTCTGTACTTGTTTGGGAGTTATGAAGAAAATTCATCTTTTTTGCGTCTTCAGCCGTTTTGATGAGCTATTGCCCACTGTTTTGGGATTCCAAGGCGATCTGCATGGCAAAAACTCGTTGTTTTCGTGGTTTATGACCATTTTCATGAGCTATTGCCCACAGTTTTGGGGTTTTAGGATGATTTGCGGGGCTTGTAAGACCCGATAAATTTTCCCGAGTTACGACCAAAAACTCATCGTTTTCACGTTTTATGGTCGTTGTCATGAGCTATTGCCTAGAGTTTAGGGGTTCCACGACGATTTGCATGGCCCGAAATACCCGATACATGTTTGAGACATATGAAAAAAACCCGGTGTTCTCGTGTTTTATGACCGTTTCATGAGCTATTCCCCACGGTTTTGGGGTTCTATGACGATTTACAATGTCTGTAAGATCCGATACATGTTTGAGAATTATGACCGAAAACTCGTCGTTTGTGCCATTTTATGGCCGTTTTTATGAGTTCTTGTCCATAGTTTTGTTGTTCCTTGTCTATTAACAACGCACATAAGAAACGATACATGTTTAAGAGTGATGACCAAAAACTCATCGTTTTCGCGTCTTACGGCCGTTTTGATGAGCCATTGCCCATAATTTTAGGATTCCATGGGGATTTGCATGGCTCGTAAGACCCGATACATGTTTGAGATACTTGACCAAAAATCGATGTTTTTTGTGGTTTATGTCCGTTTTCATGAGCTATTGCCCATAGTTTTGGGTTTCTAGGGAGATTTGCAGGGCTTGTAAGACCCGATACATGTTCCCAAGTTTTTATGAGTTGTTGCCCATAGTTTTGTTGTTCCTTGTCTATTAACAACGCACATAAGACACAATACATGTTTAAGAGTGATGACCAAAAACTCATCGTTTTCGCGTCTTACAGCCATTTTGATGAGCCATTGCCCATAATTTTAGGATTCCATGGGGATTTGCATGGCTCGTAAGACCCGACACATGTATGAGATACTTGACCAAAAATCGATGTTTTTTGTGTTTTATGTCTGTTTTCAAGAGCTATTGCCCATATTTTGGGGTTCTAGGGAAATTTGCAGGGCTTGTAAGACCCGATACATGTTCCTGAGTTACGACCAAAAACTCATCGTTTTCGCGTTTTATGGTTGTTTTCATGAGCTATTGCCTAGAGTTTTGGGGTCCCTTGATGATTTGCATGGACCGTAAGACTCGATACATGTTTAAGACTTATATGACAAAAAACTCGGTGTTCTCGTGTTTTATCACCGTTTTCATGAGCTATTGCCCACAGTTTTGGGGTTCTGTGGCGATTTGCAGGGCTTGTAAGACCCGATACATGTTCCCGAGATACGACCAAAAACTCGTCGATTTCGCATTTTATGGTTATTTTTATGAGCTATTGCCTAGAGTTTTGGCATTCCACGATGATTTGCATCGCCCGTAAGATCCGAAACATGTTTGAGACATATGACCAAAAACTCGGCGTTCTCGTGTTTTATGACCGTTTTCATGAACTATTTTCCACAATTTTGGGGTTCTACGGCAAGTTACAATAACTGTAAAATCTGATACATGTTCGAGAGTTATGACCAAAACTCGTCGTTTTCATGTTTTATGGCCGTGTTCATGAGTAATTGCCCACAATTTTGGGGTTCCAAGGGTATTTTCATGGCCTATAAGATTCGATACATGTTTGGGAAACTCAACGTTTTCACGACTTACAGTCGTTTTGATGAGCTATTGCCCACTGTTTTGGGATTCCAAGGCGATCTGCATGTCTCGTAAGACCCGAAACATGTTTGAGATATTTGGCAAAAACTCGTTGTTTTCGTGGTTTATGTCCATTTTCATGAGCTATTTCCCACATTTTCGAAGTTTTAGGGAGATTTGCTGGGCTTGTAATTCCCGATACATGTTCCCGAGTTACGTCCAAAAACTCATCGTTTTCACGTTTTATGGTTGTTTTCCTGAGCTATTGCCTAGAGTTTAGGGGTTCGAGAGCTATTGACCGATACATGTTCGAGAGTTATGACAAAAAATCGTCGTTTACTCCTGTTTTATGGCCGTTTTTATCAGTTGGTCCCCATAGTTTTGTTGTTCCTTGGCTATTAACAACGCACATGAGACCCGATACACGTTTAAGAGTGATGACCAAAAACTCATAGTTTTCGCGTCTTGACCGTTTGATGAGCTATTTTGGGCTGTTGTAAGAGGAGAGAATCGCACCTCATCGTCTTACGAGCTATTTTTGGTCATAAACTCATCTTTTCGCGTTTTATGGTCGTTTTCATGAGCTATTGCCTAGAGTTTTGGGGTTCCACGATGATTTGCATGGCCCGTAAGACTCGATACATGTTTGAGACATATGACAAAAAACTCGGCGTTCTCGTGTTTTATGACCGTTTTCATGAGCTATTGCCCACAGTTTTGGGGTTCTATGGCGATTTACAATGACTATAAGATCCGATACATGTTTGAGAGTTATGACCGAAAACTCGTCGTTTGCGTCGTTTTATGGCCGTTTTATGAGTTTTTGCCCATAATTTTAGGATTCCATGGGGATTTGAGACATATGAAAAAAAACTCGGTGTCTCGTGTTTTATGAACGTTTTCATGAGCTATTCCCCACGTTTTTGGGGTTCTATGACGATTTACAATGACTGTAAGATCCGATACATGTTTGAGAATTATGATGAAAATAAAATCGTTTGTCTTGGTTTATGGCCGTTTTTATGAGTTGTTGCCCATAGTTTTGTTGTTCCTTGTCTATTAACAATGCACATAAGACACGATACATGTTTAAGAGTGATGACCAAAAACTCATCGTTTTCGCGTCTTACATCCGTTTTGATGAGCCATTGCCCATAATTTTAGGATTCCATGGGGATTTGCATGGCTCGTAAGACCCGATACATATTTGAGATACTTGACCAAAAATCGATGTTTTTTGTGTTTTATGTCCGTTTTCATGAGCTATTGCCCATAGTTTTGGGGTTCTAGGGAGATTTGCGGGGCTCGTAGGACCCGATACATGTTCCCAAGTTTTTATGAGTTGTTGCCCATAGTTTTGGGGCTCCACGATGATTTGCATGGGCCGTAAGACCCGATACATGTTTGAGACATATGACCAAAAACTCGGCGTTCTCACGTTTTATGACCGTTTTCATGAACTATTGCCCATAATTTTGGGGTTCTACGGCAAGTTACAATGACTATAAGATCTGATACATGTGCGAGAGTTATGACCAAAAAGTCGTCGTTTTCGTGTTTTACGGCCGTGTTCATGAGTAATTGCCCATGATTTTGGGGTTCCAAGGGGATTTTCGTGGCCTATAAGATTCGGTACTTGTGTGGGAGTTATGAAGAAAATTCATCGTTTTTGCGTCTTCAGCCGTTTTGATGAGCTATTGCCCACTGTTTTGGGATTCCAAGGTGATCTGGATGGCAAAAACTCGTTGTTTTCGTGGTTTATGACCATTTTCATGAGCTATTGCCCACAGTTTCGGGGTTTTAGGATGATTTGCGGGGCTTGTAAGACCCGATAAATTTTCCCGAGTTATGACCAAAAACTCATCGTTTTCACGTTTTATGTTCGTTGTGATGAGCTATTGCCTAGAGTTTAGGGGTTCCACGACGATTTGCATGGCCCGAAAGACCCGATACATGTTTGAGACATATGAAAAAAACCTGGTGTTCTCGTGTTTTATGACCGTTTCATGAGCTATTCCCCACGGTTTTGGGGTTCTATGACGATTTATAATGTCTGTAAGATCCGATACATGTTTGAGAATTATGACCGAAAACTCGTCGTTTGTGCCATTTTATGGCCGTTTTTATGAGTTGTTGCCCATAGTTTTGTTGTTCCTTGTCTATTAACAACGCACATAAGAAACGATACATGTTTAAGAGTGATGACCAAAAACTCATCGTTTTCGCGTCTTACGGCCGTTTTGATGAGCCATTGCCCATAATTTTAGGATTCCATGGGGATTTGCATGGCTCGTAAGACCCGATACATGTTTGAGATACTTGACCAAAAATCGATGTTTTTTGTGGTTTATGTCCGTTTTCATGAGCTATTGCCCATAGTTTTGGGTTTCTAGGGAGATTTGCAGGGCTTGTAAGACCCGATACATGTTCCCAAGTTTTTATGAGTTGTTGCCCATAGTTTTGTTGTTCCTTGTCTATTAACAACGCACATAAGACACAATACATGTTTAAGAGTGATGACCAAAAACTCATCGTTTTCGTGTCTTACGGCCATTTTGATGAGCCATTGCCCATAATTTTAGGATTCCATGGGGATTTGCATGGCTCGTAAGACCCGACACATGTATGAGATACTTGACCAAAAATCGATGTTTTTTGTGTTTTATGTCCGTTTTCATGAGCTATTGCCCATAGTTTGGGGTTCTAGGGAAATTTGTAGGGCTTGTAAGACCCGATACATGTTCCCGAGTTACGACCAAAAACTCATCGTTTTCGCGTTTTATGGTTGTTTTCATGAGCTATTGCCTAGAGTTTTGGGGTCCGTTGATGATTTGCATGGCCCGTAAGACTCGATACATGTTTAAGACTTATATGACAAAAACCTCGGTGTTCTCGTGTTTTATGACCGTTTTCATGAGCTATTGCCCACAGTTTTGCGGTTCTATGGCGATTTGCAGGGCTTGTAAGACCCGATACATGTTCCCGAGATACGACCAAAAACTCGTCGTTTTCGCGTTTTATGGTTGTTTTTATGAGCTATTGCCTAGAGTTTTGGTGTTCCACGATGATTTGCATGGCCCGTAAGACCCGAAACATGTTTGAGACATATGACCAAAAACTCGGCGTTCTCGCGTTTTATGACCGTTTTCATGAACTATTTCCCACAATTTTGGGGTTCTACGGCAAGTTACAATAACTGTAAGATCTGATACATGTTCGAGAGTTATGACCAAAACTTGTCGTTTTCATGTTTTATGGCCGTGTTCATTTGTAATTGCCCACAATTTTGGGGTTCCAAGAGTATTTTCATGGCCTATAAGATTCAATACATGTTTGGGAGTTATGACGAAAACTCAACGTTTTCGCGTCTTACAGCCGTTTTCATGAGCTATTGCCCACTGTTTTGGGATTCCAAGGCGATCTGCATGTCTCGTAAGACCCGAAACATGTTTGAGATATTTGGCAAAAACTCGTTGTTTTCGTGGTTTATGTTCATTTTCATGAGCTATTGCCCACATTTTCGAGGTTTTAGGGAGATTTGCTGGGCTTGTAATTCCCGATACATGTTCCCGAGTTACGTCCAAAAACTCGTCGTTTTCACGTTTTATGGTTGTTTTCCTGAGCTATTGCCTAGAGTTTAGGGGTTCCAGAGCTATTGACCGATACATGTTCGAGAGTTATGACAAAAAATCGTCGTTTACTCCGTTTTATGGCCGTTTTTATGAGTTGTTCCCCATAGTTTTGTTGTTCCTTGGCTATTAACAACGCACATACGACCCGATACATGTTTAAGAGTGATGACCAAAAACTCATAGTTTTCACGTCTTACAGCCGTTTTGATGAGCTATTGCCCACTGTTTTGGGATTCTAAGGCGATCTGCATGGCTCGTAAGACCCGAAACATGTTTGAGATATTTGGCAAATACTCGTTGTTTTCGTGGTTTATGGCCATTTTCATGAGCTATTGCCCACAGTTTCGGGGTTTTAGGGAGATTTGCTAGGCTTGTAAGACCCGATACATGTTTCCGAGTTACGACCAAAAACTCATCGTTTTCACGTTTTATGGTCGTATTCATGAGCTATTGCCTAGAGTTTAGGGGTTCCACGACGATTTACATGCCCTGTAAGACCCGATACATGTTTGAGACATATGATAAAAAATTCGGTGTTCTCGTGTTTTATGATCGTTTTCATGAGCTATTGCCCACAGTTTTGGGGTTCTATGGCGATTTACAATGACTGTAAGATCCGATACATGTTCGAGAGTTATGACCGAAAAATCGTTGTTTTGCTCCGTTTTATGGCCGGTTTTATGAGTTGTTGCCCATAGTTTTGTTGTTCCTTGGCTATTAACAACGCACATAAGACCCGATAAATTTTTAAGAGTGATGACCAAAAACTCATCGTTTTTGCGTCTTACGGCCGTTTGGATGAGCTATTTCCCATAATTTTAGGATTCCATGGGGATTTGCATGGCTCGTAAGATGTAACACCCTCAGAATCGGCCCTATGCAAGTTTTAGCGAAACTCGCCAAACCCGCATAGAAACGATTCGAAGGTGCCCACCAGGCACTTTCGTGCGGGTGGAAAGCAAAGTAATAACATTACACAACAGTCCTCGATGGGACCCACAGAATAGATATATATACAACAACGACTCAAGAGTCAAGAATACAGATAGAATGTACGAAGATCCAAAACACCTTGAAAATGATACAGCGTCCGACTACGGACAAGATGCAAATGGGGCTAAGAGCCCTGAAGAATAACTAATGGCGTCCATAACCCTGCCCAGGCCAAGCCGGAAGGGTAACCCTGCTAACGGCGTCGATCTCAAAACCTGCTTAAACAAAAGGGGTGCCGACAAAGGGCAAAGGAAAAAGAGGAGCATCGATCGAGGCGATGCAGCGAGACTAGAATTCGGCGGTCCTCGCCTACATAGGTATGGTGGACTGAAGCGGCAGCGGCGGCATGCACTAAACAACCTATAGAGACTCGATTCAACTGGAAGATATCAGAGAGGGATAAGAATGGCCTAACCGGATCCAACCTGAAGCTACCAACAAACAAACCCATCCTGGCGTTTCCCCCTCGGGACCATCGAGGAAGTCAACCGAGGAACTCACACAGTTGGCAGTTTTACTTATTCGGTTATAGTTGCGGCACTTTACTAGTCAGGTTTAGATATTCATCCTGATAATGTAAGCAGTGGGCACTTTTAGTTAATCATTCCGTTATAGTGGCATCACTTACTAGTCAGATACATTTAGCATGAGATAAACCCAAAACCCAGCAGTTGTTGGTACTTTTACTTAGCCATTCCGTTGTAGTGAAGCTGATTACTAATCATATCGGAAACAAGTCAATTTAAAACAATAAACTTTAGTTATAGTTGTCTATGATCAAACCTTTGTGCTCCAAGTCGTCCATAACCGCGGACACGGCTTCTCGAAAAGATTTAACCTGCGGTGCACCAAAGTATCCACGAGCACTTGACCCTTTTGCGGATCGGTTAACATACACCCATCGGTATGTCGGGGCCTAGGTCACGGCGTTCCCGCACCAGCAAGCACAGGCCACCCACTAAGTACACCCCATAGCAAGTCGGCGGTCTCGAGACGGACTTAGGGTTCGTCGATGGTCAGATACGAGCAGATCCCCAATCGGGGGTGTCGATCTGGTAAAACACTCCGCTTCCTAAGCGATGCGTGCTCCTCACACAATCGTAAATAAAGCGATAAAGCATGGCATAGTGCAGGATAGTAAATAAATCCTCAAACTAGTTGTGGCCCCCAAGTACAATACTTTGAAATCGGTAATAATCGATGGGGGCCCATATCTCCCCACATGGTTAGCGCTCGATCTCGGAGCAGTGTCAAGAACTGGGTCCCACGGGACACAAGTGGGCGGTTGGAAACCAAATATTACCTATCACCCACCGATGCCTCTGCTTAATTCAATTTTAGTTGTTAAACAGGAATTAAAGTGAACAATAAGTAAACCATGATCATCTCCAACATCAACATGCGGCAATCCTCCAACAGTTGTGGTACTTGACGACAAGCAAAACACTTGAGCAAGCGACTACGACACGCGGATCCAACTATCTACCAAACACAGGTAATAGGACGTGTCCAAGGCTATATATGGCTGCAAGGGATATCACGGGTACGAAACTAGAGCATCGCAACACAGATAGCAAAGATCAACAGGAGGGAAATAAATACTAGAAAAGTAAGATAGGTAGAAAGGGGATGCTACTTTGAAAACATTGTCGAAGGGTTCATCCGAAGATCGGGGCGAAGCTCACATCAACTCAACGGCCTTATCCGCGAAGAAGCAAAACACTAGAAGAAACACCGGATGCACTATTTAATACAACGGCAGAAGATCGGCATGATGCATGCATGATGGATGGCATGGCAAGGTGCGATGCAATTAGATCATATTAAGTGGAACCGGGGTCCCGACAATTAATTAGGTGGTTCATGTTGTTTAGCTATCCCGCAATTTAAATGTTGTTTTAACATGGCAAAGAGATAGTACCGGGTTCGCTACACCAATTTAAATGAGGCCAATATGAGACTAGATTTGCCCGCATATGGGCCCCATATTTAATTATTAGGTGAATCGGCATAAGGCCCCCATACCACATGAATGTGTGCATGCAAGACAGTTAGTATGCGACAAGTTATATTGTGTTATAAAATAGGGTTTCGGGAAGGGGTTCACACATTAGGGTCTCGGCGATCTTGGGGTTCGGGGTCGGGGTTGGTCTCGGGGCCCAGGGTCCGACGGGTTCGGCCTCGACGGGATCGTTCTCTCGTGCTCGATCGCAGATCTTGCGTTCGGGAAGAAGTACTTGTCGTGTCGGGTATCGGTCTCGCCCTGTTCTTTGTCGTTCTTGCCGTCGATGGCGAGCTTGAGTGGATCGGTGCCGGGTACTTCGCGTTCGCAGTAGATCTTGGCGCTCGCTTCACCGGGTCCAGTAGGTGTTCTTGTCTTCCATGTAGAATACCTTCGGGTTCGGGGCTTCGGATTCCGTGAGGCGATCTTGACGCTCCGTGCCGAAGTCCTTGAGGTTTCCTTCTTATTCACCGGTGGCGAACTTGGAAACGGCGTCAGGGTTCTCGGGGCGCGCCAGGTCCATTCTTCAAAACATCATGGTCGAGACGATCTTGGCGTCCAAGTAGCAGACCTTCGGCCATCCGATCCATGCTTCAAGGGTCCGCAGCGCGCTTGTTCGATGGCGATAGACCTCGGGGTTCCGGGGGTTCGACGAGGTACGGTCTCGGCGTTCGTGTAGAAAGGCATGGCGTTCCGAGAGGCGGTCCTGACGGTCATCGGGCCCATGTCGACGGAAAACAGTTTTGGTGATTCTTTGGCCCCATCTCGGTACTTCCTCCACTCGATCCGGTACCCACGGCACCGAGGCAGGGAACCGAGGCTCCCTCGGGCAGCACCCCTGGTTCTAGCGACGACGACCTGCAGGGAAACGAAACAGCGAGGCGGCACATGCAATGGCGCCGAGACGCCAGCGGCGGCGGACATGGCGTCGCGGCCCAATGGCGGAGGCCGCAGCGGGCGGCAGCGGCTGCAGGTCGGTGGGCCGGAGGTGGTGCGCGGCGGGGCCGGGCGAAACTGGCAGGCGACGCGCGGAGGTCCGGGCGGCCGTGGCGCGGTTGACGGAGGAGGCGGGTCGCCTGGGAGAGACGCGCGGAGGGGCGGCAGCGCCGGCGGCTCGAGGGGAGGCGCGCGGGACTGGCTCTGCTGGGCGGCGAACTCCGCGATCTTAAGCCTTGAGGCGGAGGCGAGGCGGCAGTGGGAAGGAGCTCATGGCTGCGGCGGCCAGCGGCGGCCGCAGTGGCGGCTCGAGCGGGCGCTGGAGGCGCGGCGGGCTTGCGGGTCGGGCAGTGAGGCGAGGTCGGGAAGGCGGCCTGGTTGCGGACGGCACAGGAGAGGAAGGAGGCGGCGGCCGGGTTCTATCTTGAGGAAGGAGGCGGCGGGGAGGGTTTCGTGCGAGGAAGAAGAAGCTGGGAGGTCGCAGCGTGGGGAGGTTGGTGGTGGGGCCGGTGGGGCCGGGCGCGGGGAGAGGGTCTGGGTGCGTCGTGGGTTTCGTGTGTGTGGTGCGTGCTCTGCGTGGGAGTGGGGGCGGTTAGTGGGTGGGTCCCGGAAGAGGGGAGAGAGAGAGGGAGAGAGCTGGCTTATGTGGCAGCGTGTGAGTGGAGGGGGTGAGGAAAGAGGTGAGGTGGCGAGGGGCTATTGGTTGGGGTGATGTGGCCAGCGGGTTGGGTAGTTTAATTGGTAGCCTTAGGATTTAGAAGGGCAGGTGTAGGTGGACCATTTAGAAAATGGGGGTGGTCGTTCGGGTCGAGTCGGCCCGTTCATTCCCCGCTTAAAACAATTGAACTTTTATTTGATTTAAGCAGAGTGTGCAAACCGATAGCGGCCAAAACAAAATATTCCGGGGACCCGGTTTTGGTGTTTGAATTAAGATGGGCGTATTAGAAAACGAAACGGGCTTTGCGAAATAGTTTTAGGAAAACAATACATGATGATGACGATGCAATGCACAAATTCAACGCGATTTTCTAGTAGTGGTTTTGCGGGATGCCACATAAGACTAGAAACATGTTTGAGATACTTGACCAAAACTCGTTGTTTTTGTGTTTTATGTTCGTTTTCATGAGCTATTTCCCATAGTTTTGGGGTTCTATGGCGATATGCAGGGCTTGTAAGACCAGATACATGTTCCCGAGATACGACCAAAAACTCGTCATTTTCGCGTTTTATGGTTGTTTTTATGAGCTATTGCCTAGAGTTTTGGTGTTCCACGATGATTTGCATGGCCCGTAAGACCCGAAACATGTTTGAGACATATGACCAAAAACTCGGCGTTCTCGCGTTTTATGACCGTTTTCATGAACTATTTTCCATAATTTTGGGGTTCTACGGCAAGTTACAATAACTGTAAGATCTGATACATGTTCGAGATATATGACCAAAACTTGTCGTTTTCATGTTTTATGGCCGTGTTCATGAGTAATTGCCCACAATTTTGGGGTTCCAAGAGTATTTTCATGGCCTATAAGATTCGATACATGTTTGGGAGTTATGACGAAAACTCAACGTTTTCGCGTCTTACAGCCGTTTTCATGAGCTATTGCCCACTGTTTTGGGATTCCAAGGCGATCTGCATGTCTCGTAAGACCCGAAACATGTTTGAGATATTTGGCAAAAACTCGTTGTTTTCGTGGTTTATGTTCATTTTCATGAGCTATTGCCCACATTTTCGAGGTTTTAGGGAGATTTGCTGGGCTTGTAATTCCCGATACATGTTCCCGAGTTACGTCCAAAAACTCGTCGTTTTCACGTTTTATGGTTGTTTTCCTGAGCTATTGCCTAGAGTTTAGGGGTTCTAGAGCTATTGACCGATACATGTTCGAGAGTTATGACAAAAAATCGTCGTTTACTCCGTTTTATGGCCGTTTTTATGAGTTGTTCCCCATAGTTTTGTTGTTCCTTGGCTATTAACAACGCACATAAGACCCGATACATGTTTAAGAGTGATGACCAAAAACTCATAGTTTTCGCGTCTTACAGCCGTTTTGATGAGCTATTTTGGGCTGTTGTAAGAGGAGAGAATCGCACCTCATCGTCTTACACCGAGCTATTTTCGGTCATAAACTCATCTTTTTCGCGTTTTATGGTCGTTTTCATGAGCTATTGCCTAGAGTTTTGGGGTTCCACGATGATTTGCATGGCCCGTAAGACTCGATACATGTTTAAGACATATGACAAAAAACTCGGCGTTCTCGTGTTTTATGACCGTTTTCATGAGCTATTGCCGACAGTTTTGGGGTTCTATGGCGATTTACAATGACTATAAGATCCGATACATGTTTGAGAGTTATGACCGTAAACTCGTCGTTTGCGTCGTTTTATGGCCGTTTTATGAGTTTTTGCCCATAATTTTAGGATTCCATGGGGATTTGAGACATATGAAAAAAAACTCGGTGTCTCGTGTTTTATGACCGTTTTCATGAGCTATTCCCCACGGTTTTGGGGTTCTATGACGATTTACAATGACTGTAAGATCCGATACATGTTTGAGAATTACGACCGAAAAATCGTCGTTTGTGCCGTTTTATGGCCGTTTTTATGAGTTGTTGCCCATAGTTTTGTTGTTCCTTGTCTATTAACAACGCACATAAGACACGATACATGTTTAAGAGTGATGACCAAAAACTCATCGTTTTCGCGTCTTACATCCGTTTTGATGAGCCATTGCCCATAATTTTAGGATTCCATGGGGATTTGCATGGCTCGTAAGACCCGATACATATTTGAGATACTTGACCAAAAATCGATGTTTTTTGTGTTTTATGTCCGTTTTCATGAGCTATTGCCCATAGTTTTGGGGTTCTAGGGAGATTTGCGGGGCTCGTAGGACCCGATACATGTTCCCAAGTTTTTATGAGTTGTTGCCCATAGTTTTGGGGCTCCACGATGATTTGCATGGGCCGTAAGACCCGATACATGTTTGAGACATATGACCAAAAACTCGGCGTTCTCACGTTTTATGACCGTTTTCATGAACTATTTCCCACAATTTTGGGGTTCTACGGCAAGTTACAATGACTATAAGATCTGATACATGTGCGAGAGTTATGACCAAAAACTCATCGTTTTCGTGTTTTACGGCCGTGTTCATGAGTAATTGCCCACGATTTTGGGGTTCCAAGGGGATTTTCGTGGCCTATAAGATTCGGTACTTGTTTGGGAGTTATGAAGAAAATTCATCTTTTTTGCGTCTTCAGCCGTTTTGATGAGCAATTGCCCACTGTTTTGGGATTCCAAGGCGATCTGCATGGCAAAAACTCGTTGTTTTCGTGGTTTATGACCATTTTCATGAGCTATTTCCCACAGTTTCGGGGTTTTAGGATGATTTGCGGGCCTTGTAAGACCCGATAAATTTTCCCGAGTTACGACAAAAAACTCATCGTTTTCACGTTTTATGGTCGTTGTCATGAGCTATTGCCTAGAGTTTAGGGGTTCCACGACGATTTGCATGGCCCGAAAGACCCGATACATGTTTGAGACATATGAAAAAAACCTGGTGTTCTCGTGTTTTATGACCGTTTCATGAGCTATTCCCCACGGTTTTGGGGTTCTATGATGATTTATAATGTCTGTAAGATCCGATACATGTTTGAGAATTATGACCGAAAACTCGTCGTTTGTGCCATTTTATGGCCGTTTTTATGAGTTGTTGCCCATGGTTTTGTTGTTCCTTGTCTATTAACAACACACATAAGAAACGATACATGTTTAAGAGTGATGACCAAGAACTCATCGTTTTCGCGTCTTACGGCCGTTTTGATGAGCCATTGCCCATAATTTTAGGATTCCATGGGGATTTGCATGGCTCGTAAGACCCGATACATGTTTGAGATACTTGACCAAAAATCGATGTTTTTTGTGGTTTATGTCCGTTTTCATGAGCTATTGCCCATAGTTTTGGGTTTCTAGGGAGATTTGCAGGGCTTGTAAGACCCGATACATGTTCCCAAGTTTTTATGAGTTGTTGCCCATAGTGTTGTTGTTCCTTGTCTATTAACAACGCACATAAGACACAATACATGTTTAAGAGTGATGACCAAAAACTCATCGTTTTCATGTCTTACGACCATTTTGATGAGCCATTGCCCATAATTTTAGGATTCCATGGGGATTTGCATGGCTCGTAAGACCCGACACATGTATGAGATACTTGACCAAAAATCGATGTTTTTTGTGTTTTATGTCCGTTTTCATGAGCTATTGCCCATAGTTTGGGGTTCTAGGGAAATTTGTAGGGCTTGTAAGACCCGATACATGTTCCCGAGTTACGACCAAAAACTCATCGTTTTCGCGTTTTATGGTTGTTTTCATGAGCTATTGCCTAGAGTTTTGGGGTCCCTTGATGATTTGCATGGCCCGTAAGACTCGATACATGTTTAAGACTTATATGACAAAAAACTCGGTGTTCTCGTGTTTTATGACCGTTTTCATGAGCTATTGCCCATAGTTTTGCGGTTCTATGGCGATATGCAGGGCTTGTAAGACCAGATACATGTTCCCGAGATACGACCAAAAACTCGTCATTTTCGCGTTTTATGGTTGTTTTTATGAGCTATTGCCTAGAGTTTTGGTGTTCCACGATGATTTGCATGGCCCGTAAGACCCGAAACATGTTTGAGACATATGACCAAAAACTCGGCGTTCTCGCGTTTTATGACCGTTTTCATGAACTATTTTCCATAATTTTGGGGTTCTACGGCAAGTTACAATAACTGTAAGATCTGATACATGTTCGAGATATATGACCAAAACTTGTCGTTTTCATGTTTTATGGCCGTGTTCATGAGTAATTGCCCACAATTTTGGGGTTCCAAGAGTATTTTCATGGCCTATAAGATTCGATACATGTTTGGGAGTTATGACGAAAACTCAACGTTTTCGCGTCTTACAGCCGTTTTCATGAGCTATTGCCCACTGTTTTGGGATTCCAAGGCGATCTGCATGTCTCGTAAGACCCGAAACATGTTTGAGATATTTGGCAAAAACTCGTTGTTTTCGTGGTTTATGTTCATTTTCATGAGCTATTGCCCACATTTTCGAGGTTTTAGGGAGATTTGCTGGGCTTGTAATTCCCGATACATGTTCCCGAGTTACGTCCAAAAACTCGTCGTTTTCACGTTTTATGGTTGTTTTCCTGAGCTATTGCCTAGAGTTTAGGGGTTCTAGAGCTATTGACCGATACATGTTCGAGAGTTATGACAAAAAATCGTCGTTTACTCCGTTTTATGGCCGTTTTTATGAGTTGTTCCCCATAGTTTTGTTGTTCCTTGGCTATTAACAACGCACATACGACCCGATACATGTTTAAGAGTGATGACCAAAAACTCATAGTTTTCACGTCTTACAGCCGTTTTGATGAGCTATTTTGGGCTGTTGTAAGAGGAGAGAATCGCACCTCATCGTCTTACACCGAGCTATTTTCGGTCATAAACTCATATTTTTCGCGTTTTATGGTCGTTTTCATGAGCTATTGCCTAGAGTTTTGGGGTTCCACGATGATTTGCATGGCCCGTAAGACTCGATACATGTTCGAGACATATGACAAAAAATTCGGTGTTCTCGTGTTTATGACCGTTTTCATGAGCTATTGCCCACAGTTTTGGGGTTCTATGGCGATTTACAATGACTGTAAGATCCGATACATGTTTGAGAGTTATGACCGAAAGCTCGTCGTTTGCGTCGTTTTATGGCTGTTTTATGAGTTTTTGCCCAAAATTTTAGGATTCCATGGGGATTTGAGACATATGAAAAAAACTCGGTGTCTCGTGTTTTATAACCGTTTTCATGAGCTATTCCCCACGGTTTTGGGGTTCTATGACGATTTACAATGACTGTAAGATCCAATACATGTTTGAGAATTATGACCGAAAACTCGTCGTTTGTGCCATTTTATGGCCGTTTTTATGAGTTGTTGCCCATAGTTTTGTTGTTCCTTATCTATTAACAACGCACATAAGACATGATACATGTTTAAGAGCGATGACCAAAAACTCATCGTTTTTGCGTCTTACAGCCGTTTTGATGAGTCATTGCCCATAATTTTAGGATTCCATGGGGATTTGCATGGATCGTAAGACCCGATACATATTTGAGATACTTGACCAAAAATCGATGTTTTTTGTGTTTTATGTCCGTTTTCATGAGCTATTGCCCATAGTTTTGGGGTTCTAGGGAGATTTGCGGGGCTCGTAGGACCCGATACATGTTCCCAAGTTTTTATGAGTTGTTGCCCATAGTTTTGGGCCTCCACTAGATTTGCATGGGCCGTAAGACCCGATACATGTTTGAAACATATGACCAAATACTCGGCGTTCTCGAGTTTTATGACCGTTTTCATGAACTATTGCCCAGAATTTTGGGGTTCTACGGCAAGTTACAATGACTATAAGATCTGATACATGTTCAAGAGTTATGACCAAAAACTCGGCGTTTTCGTGTTTTACGGCCGTGTTCATGAGTAATTGCCCACGATTTTGGGGTTCCAAGGGGATTTTCATGGCCTATAAGACTCGGTACTTGTTTGGGAGTTATGAAGAAAATTCATCGTTTTTGCATCTTCAGCCGTTTTGATGAGCTATTGCCCACTGTTTTGGGATTCCAAGGCGATCTGCATGGCTCGTAAGACCCGAAACATGTTTGAGATATTTGGCAAAAACTCGTTGTTTTCGTGGTTTATGACCATTTTCATGAGCTATTGCCCATAGTTTCGGGGTTTTAGGATGATTTGCGGGGCTTGTAAGACCCGATAAATGTTCCCGAGTTACGACCAAAAACTCATCATTTTCACGTTTTATGGTCGTTGTCATGAGCTATTGCCTAGAGTTTAGGGGTTCCACGACGATTTGCATGGCCCGAAAGATCCGATACATGTTTGAGACATATGAAAAAAACTCGGTGTTCTCATGTTTTATGACCGTTTTCATGAGCTGTAAGATCCGATACATGTTTGGGAATTATGACCGAAAACTCGTCGTTTGTGCCGTTTTATGGCCGTTTTTATGAGTTGTTGCCCATAGTTTTGTTGTTCCTTGTCTATTAACAACGCACATAAGAAACTCGATACATGTTTAAGTGTGATGACCAAAAACTCATCGTTTTCGCGTCTTACGGCCATTTTGATGAGCCATTGCCTATAATTTTAGGATTTCATGGGGATTTGCATGGCTCGTAAGACCCGACACATGTTTGAGATACTTGACCAAAAATCGATGTTTTTTGTGTTTTATGTCCGTTTTCATGAGCTATTGCCCATAGTTTGGGGTTCTAGGGAGATTTGCAGGGCTTGTAAGACCCGATACATGTTCCCGAGTTACGACCAAAAACTCGTCGTTTTCATGTTTTATGGTCGTTTTCATGAGTTATTGCCTAGAATTTATGGGTTCCGCGACGATTTGCATGGCCCGTAAGACCCGATACATGTTTGAGACATATGACAAAAAACACGGTGTTCTCGTGTTTTATGACCGTATTCATGAGCTATTGCCCACAGTTTTGGGGTTCTATGGCGATTTACAATGACTGTAAGATCCGATACATGTTCGAGAGTTATGACCGAAAACTCGTCGTTTGCGTCGTTTTATGGCCGTTTTATGAGTTGTTGCCTATAATTTTAGGATTCCATGGGGAGTTGCATGGCTCGTAAGACCAGAAACATGTTTGACATACTTGACCAAAACTCGTCGTTTTTGTGTCTTATGTCCGTTTTCATGAGCTATTGCCCATAGTTTTGGGGTTCTAGGGAGATTTGCAGGGCTTGTAAGACCCGATAGATGTTCCCGAGTTACGACCAAAAACTCGTCGTTTTCGTGGTTTATGATCGTTTTAATGAGCTATTGCCTAGACTTTTGGGGTTCCGCGATGATTTGCATGGCCCGTAAGATCCGATACTTGTTTGAGACATATGACCAAAAACTCGGCGTTCTCGTGTTTTATGACCGTTTTCATGAACTATTGCCCACAATTTTGGGGTTCTACGACAAGTTACAATGATTGTAAGATATGATACATGTTCGAGAGTTATGACCAAAAACTCGATGTTTTCTTGTTTTATGGCCATTTTCATGAGCTATTGCCCACAGTTTCGGGGTTTTAGGGAGATTTGCTGGGATTGTAATACCCGATACATGTTCTCGAGTTACGACTAAAAACTCGTCGTTTTCACGTTTTATGGTCGTTTTCATGAGCTATTGCCTAGAGTTTAGGGGTTCCACGATGAATTGCATGCCCCGTAAGACCCGATACATGTTTCAGACATATGACAAAAAACTCGGAGTTCTCGTGTTTTATGACCGTTTTCATGAGCTATTGCCCACGGTTTTGGGGTTCTATGGCGATTTACAATGACTATAAGATCCGATACATGTTCAAGAGTTATGACCAAAAAATCGTCGTTTGCGCCGTTTTATGGCCGTTTTTATGAGTTGTTGCCCATAGTTTTGTTGTTCCTTGGCTATTAACAACGCACATAAGACCCGATACATGTTCAAGAGTGATGACCAAAAACTCCCCGTTTTCGCATCTTACAGCCGTTTTGATGAGCTATTGCCCATAATTTTAGGATTCCATTGGGATTTGCATGGCTCGTAAGACCAGAAACATGATTGAGATACTTGACCAAAACTCGTTGTTTTTTTGTTTTATGTCCGTTTTCATGAGTTATTGCCCATACTTTTGGGGTTCTAGTTAGATTTGCAGGTCTTGTAAGACCCGATACATGTTCCCGAGTTACGACAAAAACTCGTCGTTTTTGTGTTTATGGTCGTTTTCATGAGCTATTGCCTAGAGTTCTGGGGTTCCACGATGATTTGCATGGCCCGTAAGACCCGATACATGTTTGAGACATATGACCAAAAACTCGGCGTTCTCGCGTTTTATGACCGTTTTCATGAACTATTGCCCACAATTTTGGGGTTCTACGGCAAGTTACAATGACTGTAAGATCTGATACATGTTCGAGAGTTATGACCAAAAACTCGTCGTTTTCGTGTTTTACGGCCGTGTTCATGAGTAATTGCCCACGATTTTGGGGTTCCGAGGAGATTTTCATGGCCTATAAGACTCGGTACATGTTTGGGAGTTATGACGAAAACTCATCGTTTTCGGGTCTTATAGCCTTTTTGATGAGCTATTTCCCACTGTTTTGGGATACCAAGGCGATCTGCATGGCTCGTAAGACCCGAAACATGTTTGAGATATTTGGCAAAAACTCGTATTTTTCGTGGTTTATGTCCATTTTCATGAGCTATTGCCCATAGTTACGGGGTTTTAGGAAGATTTGCGGGGCTTGAAAGACCCGATACATGTTCCCGAGTTACGACCAAAAACTCGTCGTTTTCATGTTTTATGGTCGTTTTCATGAGTTATTGCCTAGAATTTATGGGTTCCGCGACGATTTGCATGGCCCGTAAGACCCGATACATGTTTGAGACATATGACAAAAAACACGGTGTTCTCGTGTTTTATGACCGTTTTCATGAGCTATTGCCCACGGTTTTTGGGTTCTATGGAGATTTACAATGACCGTAAGATCCGATACATGTTTGAGAGTTATGACCGAAAACTCGTCGTTGGCGCCGTTTTATGGCCGTTTTTATGAGTTGTTGCCCATAGTTTTGTTGTTCCTTGTCTACTGACAACACACATAGGACCCGATACATGTTTAAGAGTGATGACCAGAAACTCACCGTTTTCGCGTCTTACGGCCGTTTTGATGAGCAATTGCCCATAATTTTAGGATTCCATGGGGATTTGCATGGCTCGTAAGACCTGTAATATGTTTGAAATACTTGACCAAAACTCGTTTTTTTTGTGTTTTATGTCCGTTTTCGTGAGCTATTGCCCATAATTTTGGGGTTCTAGGGAGATTTGCATGGCTTGTAAGACTCGATACATGTTTGAGACATATGACAAAAAACTCGGTGTTCTCGTGTTTTATGACCGTATTAATGAGCTATTGCCCACAGTTTTGGGGTTTTATGACAAGTTACAATGACTGTAAGATCCGATACATTTTCAAGAGTTATGACCGAAAACTCGTCGTTTGCGCTGTTTTATGGACGTTTTTATGAGTAATTGCCTACGATTTTGGGGTTCCAAGGGGATTTTCATGGCCTATAAGACTCGGTACATGTTTGGGAGTTATGACAAAAATTCATCGTTTTCGCGTCTTACAGCCCTTTTGATGAGCTATTGCCCACTGTTTTGGTATTCCAAGGCGATCAGCATGGCTCGTAAGACCCGAAACATGTTTGAGATATTTGGCAAAAACTCGTAGTTTTCGTGGTTTATGTCCATTTTCATGAGCTATTGCCCACAGTTTCGGGGATTAGGAAGATTTGCGGGGCTTGTAAGACCCGATACATGTTCCCGAGTTACAACCAAAAACTCATCGTTTTCACGTTTTATGGTCGTTTTCATGAGCTATTGCCTAGAGTTTAGGGGTTCCACGACGATTTGCAATGCCCGTAAGACCCGATACATGTTTGAGACATATGATAAAAAAATTGGTGTTCTCGTGTTTTATGACCGTTTTCATGAGCTATTGCCCATGGTTTTGGGTTCTATGGCGATTTACAATGACTGTAAGGTCCGATACATGTTTGAGAGTTATGACCAAAAACTCGTCGTTTGCGCCGTTTTATGGCTATTTTAATGAGTTGTTGCCCATAGTTTTGTTGTTCCTTCTGTATTAACAACGCACATAAGACCCGATACATGGTTAAGAGTGATGACCAAAAACTCATTGTTTTCGCATCTTACGGCCGTTTTGATGAGCTATTGCCCATAATTTTAGGATTCCATGGGGATTTGCATGGCTCGTAAGACTAGTAACATATTTGAGATACTTGACCAAAAGTCGTTGTTTTTGTGTTTTATGTCCGTTTTCAAGAGCTATTACCCATAGTTTTGGGCTTCTAGGGAGATTTACAGGCCTTATAAGACCCGATACATGTTCTCGAGTTACGACCAAAAACTCGTGGTTTTCGCGTTTTATGGTCGTTTTCATGAGGTATTGCCTAGAGTTTTGGGGTTCCACGATGATTTGCATGGCCTGTAAGACCCGATACATGTTTGAGACATATGACCAAAAACTCGGCATTCTCGCGTTTTTTAACCGTTTTCATGAACTATTGCCCACAATTTTGGGGTTCTACGACAAGTTACAATGACTGTAAGATTTGATACATGTTCAAGAGTTATGACCAAAAACTAGTCGTCTTTGTGTTTTATGGCCGTGTTCATGAGTAATTGCCTACGATTTTGGGGTTCCAAGGGGATTTTCATGGCCTATTAGACTCGGTACATATTTGGGAGTTATGACGAAAACTCATCGTTTTCGCGTCTTACAGCCGTTTTGATGAGATATTGCCCACAGTTTTGGATTCCAAGGCGATTAGCATGGCTCGTAACACCCGAAACATGTTTGGGATATTTTGGAAAAACTCGTAGTTTTCATGGTTTATGTCCATTTTCATGAGCTATTGCCCATAGTTTCGGGGTTTTAGGAAGATTTGCGGGGCTTGTAAGACCCGATAAATGTTCCCGAGGTACGGCAAAAAACTCGTCGTTTTCACGTTTTATGGTCGTTTTCATGAGCTATTGCCTAGAGTTTAGGGGTTCCATGACGATTTGCAACGCCCGTAAGACCCGATACATGTTTGAGACATATGACAAAAAACTCGGTGTTCTCGTGTTTTATGACCGTTTTCATGAGATATTTCCCACGGTTTTGGGGTTCTATGGCGATTTACAATGACTGTAAGATCCGATACATGTTCGAGAGTTATGACCGAAAACTCTTCGTTGGCGCCGTTTTATGGCCGTTTTTATGAGTTGTTGCCCATAATTTTAGGATTCCATGGGGATTTGCATGGCTCGTAAGACCAGAAACATGTTTGAGATACTTGAACAAAACTCGGTTTTGTGTTTTATGTTCGTTTTCCTGAGCTATTGCCCATAGTTTTGGGGTTCTAGGGAGATTTGCAGGGCTTGGAAGACCCGATACATGTTCCCGAGTTATGACCAAAAACTCGTCGATTTCGCGTTTCATGGTCATTTTCATGAGATATTGCCTATAGTTTTGGGGTTCCACGATGATTTGCATGGGCCATAAGACCCGATACATGTTTGAGAAATATGACCAAAAACTCGGCGTTCTCACGTTTTTTGACCGTTTTCATGAACTATTGCCCACAATTTTGGGGTTCTATGGCAAGTTACAATGATTGTAAGATCTGATACATGTTCGAGAGTTATGACCAAAACTGCGTTTTAAGTTTTACGGCTGTGTTCATGAGTAATTTCCTATGATTTTGGGGTTCCAAGGGGATTTTCATGGCCTATAAGACTCGGTACATGTTTGGGAGTTATGGTGAAAACTCATCGTTATCGCGTCTTACAGCCGTTTTGATGAGCTATTGCCCACTGTTTTGGGATTCCAAGGCGATCTGCATGGCTCGTAAGACCCGAAACATGTTTAAGATATTTGGCAAAAACTCGTTGTTTTCTTGGTTTATGTCATGAGCTATTGCCCACAATTTCAGGGTTTTAGGAAGATTTGCGGGGCTTGTAAGACCCGATACATGTTCCCGAGTTACGATCAAAAACTCGTCGTTTTCACGTTTTATGGTCGTTTTCATGAGCAATTTCCTAGAGTTTAGGGGTTCCACGACGATTTGCATGGCCCGTAAGACCCGATACAGTTTGAGACATATGACAAAAAACTCGGTGTTCTTGTGTTTTATGACCGTTTTCATGAGCTATTCCCCATGGTTTTGTGGTTCTATGGCGATTTACAATGACTGTAAGATCCGATACATGTTTGAGAGTTATGACCGAAAACTCGTCGTTTGGGCCGTTTTATGGCTGTTTTTATGAGTTTTTGCCCATAGCTTTGTTGTTCCTTGTCTATTAACAACGCACATAAGACACGATACATGTTTAAGAGTGATGACCAAAAAATCATCGTTTTCGCGTCTTATGGCCGTTTGGATGAGCTATTGCCCATAATTTTAGGATTCCATGGGGATTTGCATGGCTCGTAAGACCCGATACATGTTTGAGATACTTGACCAAAAATCGATGTTTTTTGTGTTTTATGTCCGTTTTCATGAGCTATTGCCCATAGTTTGGGGGTTCTATGGATATTTGCAGGGCTTGTAATACCCGATACATGTTCTCGAGTTACGACCAAAAACTCGTCGTTTTCGCGTTTTATGGTCATTTTCATGAGCTATTGCCTAGAGTTTTGGGGTTCCACGATGATTTGCAAGGACCGTAAGACCCGATACATGTTTGAGACATATGACCAAAAACTCGGCGTTCTCGCGTTTTTTGACTGTTTTCATGAACTATTGCCCACAATTTTGGGGTTCTACGGCAAGTTACAATGATTGTAAGATCTGATACATGTTCGAGATTTATGACCAAAAACTCGCCGTTTTCGTGTTTTACGACCGTGTTCATGAGTAATTGCCGACGATTTTGGGGTTCCAAGGGGATTTTCATGGCCTATAAGACTCGGTACATGTTTGGGAGTTATGATGAAAACTCATCGTTATCGCGTCTTACAGCCGTTTTGATGAGATATTTCCCACTGTTTTGGGATTCCAAGGCGATCTACATGGCTCGTAAGACCCGAAACATGTTTGAGATATTTGGAAAAACTCATAGTTTTCGTGATTTATGTCCATTTTCATGAGCTATTGCCCACAGTTTCTAGGTTTTAGGAAGATTTGGGGGCTTGTAAAACCCGATACATGTTCCCGAGTTACGATCAAAAACTCGTCATTTTCACGTTTTATGGTTGTTTTCATGAGCTATTGCCTAGAGTTTAGGGGTTCCACGACGATTTGCATGGCCCATAAGACCCGATACATGTTTGAGACATATGACAAAAAACTCGGTGTTCTCGTGTTTTATGACCGTTTTCATGAGCTATTCCCCATGGTTTTGGGGTTCTATGGCGATTTATAATGACTGTAAGATCCGATACATGTTTGAGAGTTATGACTGAAAACTCGTCGTTTGCGCCGTTTTATGGCCGGTTTTATGAGTTTTTGCCCATAGTTTTCTTGTTCCTTGTCTATTAACAACGCACATAAGACACGTTACATGTTTAAGAGTGATGACCAAAAAATCATCGTTTTCGCGTCTTACGGCTGTTTTGATGAGCTATTGCCCATAATTTTAGGATTCCATGGGGATTTGCATGGCTCGTAAGACCCGATACATGTTCGAGATACTTGACCAAAAATCGATGTTTTTTGTGTTTTATGTCCGTTTTCATGAGCTATTTCCCATAGTTTGTGGGTTCTAGGGAGATTTGCAGGGCTTGTAAGACCCGATACATGTTCTTGAGTTACGACCAAAAACTCGTCGTTTTCACGTTTTATGGTCGTTTTCATGGGCTATTGCCTAGAGTTTTGGTGTTCCACGATGATTTGCATGGCCCGTAAGACCCAATACATGTTTGAGACATATGACCAAAAACTCTACGTTCTCGCGTTTTTTGACCGTTTTCATGAACTATTGCCCACAATTTTGGGGTTCTACGGCAAGTTACAATGATTGTAAGATCTGATACATGTTCAAGAGTTATGACCAAAAACTTGTCGTTTTCGTGTTTCACGGCCGTGTTCATCAGTAATTGCCTATGATTTTGGGGTTCCAACGGGATTTTCATGGACTATAAGACTCGGTACATGTTTGGGAGTTATGATGAAAACTCATCGTTATCGCGTCTTACAGCCGTTTTGATGAGCTATTGCCCACTGTTTTGGGATTCCAAGGCGATCTACATGGCTCGTAAGACCCGAAACATGTTTGAGATATTTGGCAAAAACTCGTTGTTTTCGTGGTTTATGTCATGAGCTATTTCCCACAGTTTCGGAGTTTTAGGAAGATTTGCGGGGCTTGTAAGACCCGATACATGTTCTCGAGTTACGATCAAAAACTCGTCGTTTTCACGTTTTATGGTCGTTTTCATGAGCTATTGCCTAGAGTTTAGGGGTTCCACGACGATTTGCATGGCCCGTAAGACCCGATACATGTTTGAGACATATGACAAAAAACTCGGTGTTCTCGTGTTTTATGACCGTTTTCATGAGCAATTCCCCATGGTTTTGGGGTTCTATGGCGATTTACAATGATTGTAAGATCCGATAAATGTTTGAGAGTTATGACCAAAAACTTGTCGTTTGCGCCGTTTTATGGCCATTTTTATGAGTTGTTGCCCATAGATTTGTTGTTCCTTGTCTATTAACAACGCACATAAGACACGATACATGTTTAAGAGTGATGACCAAAAAATCATCGTTTTCGCGTCTTACGGCCGTTTTGATGAGCTATTGCCCATAATTTTAGGATTCCATGGGGATTTGCATGGCTCGTAAGACCCGATACATGTTTGAGATACTTGACCAAAAATCGTTGTTTTTGTGTTTTATGTCCGTTTTCATGAGCTATTGCCCATAGTTTGGGGGTTCTATGGAGATTTACAGGGCTTGTAAGACCTGATACATGTTCTCGAGTTACGACCCAAAACTCGTCGTTTTCGCGTTTTATGGTCCTTTTCATGAGCTATTGTCTAGAGTTTTGGGGTTCCACGATGATTTGCATGGCCCGTAAGACCCGATACATGTTTGAGACATATGACCAAAAACTCGGTGTTCTCGCGTTTTTTGACCGTTTTCATGAACTATTGCCCACAATTTTGGGGTTCTACGGCAAGTTACAATGATTGTAAGATCTGATACATGTTCGAGAGTTATGACCAAAAACTCGCCGTTTTTGTGTTTTACGACCGTGTTCATGAGTAATTGCCTATGATTTTGTGGTTCCAAGGGGATTTTCATGGCCTATAAGACTCGGTACATGTTTGGGAGTTGATGAAAACTCATCGTTATCGCGTCTTACAGCCGTTTTGATGAGCTATTGCCCACTGTTTTGGGATTCCAAGGCGATCTGCATGGCTCGTAAGACCCGAAACATGTTTGAGATATTTGGCAAAAACTCGTAGTTTTCGTGGTTTATGTCATGAGCTATTGCCCACAGTTTCTGGGTTTTAGGAATATTTGCGGGGCTTGTAAGACCCGATACATGTTTCCGAGTTACGATAAAAAACTCGTCGTTTTCACGTTTTATGGTCGTTTTCATGAGCTATTGCCTAGAGTTTAGGGGTTCCACGACGATTTGCATGGCCCGTAAGACCCGATACATGTTTGAGACATATGACAAAAAACTCGGTGTTATCGTGTTTTATGACCGTTTTCATGAGCTATTCCCCATGGTTTTGGGGTTCTATGGCGATTTACAATGACTGTAAGATCCGATACATGTTTGAGAGTTATGACCGAAAACTCGTCGTTTGCGCCGTTTTATGGTCGTTTTTATGAGTTGTTGCCCATAGATTTGTTGTTCCTTGTCTATTAACAACGCACATAAGACACGATACATGTTTAAGAGTGATGACCAAAAAATCATCGTTTTCGCGTCTTACGGCCGTTTTGATGAGCTATTGCCCATAATTTTAGGATTCCATGGGGATCTGCATGGCTCGTAAGACCAGATACATGTTTGAGATACTTGACCAAAAATCGATGTTTTTTGTGTTTTATGTCCGTTTTCATGAGCTATTTCCCATAGTTTGGGGGTTCTAGGGAGATTTGCAGGTCTTGTAAGACCAGATACATGTTCTTGAGTTACGACCAAAAACTCGTCGTTTTCGCGTTTTATGGTCGTTTTCATGAGCTATTTCCTAGAGTTTTGGGGTTCCACAATGATTTGCATGGCCCGTAAGACCCAATACATGTTTGAGACATATGACCAAAAACTCGGTGTTCTCGCGTTTTTTGACCGCTTTCATGAACTATTGCCCACAATTTTGGGGTTCTACGGCAAGTTACAATGATTGTAAGATCTGATACATGTTCGAGAGTTATGACCAAAAACTCGTCGTTTTCGTGTTTTATGGCCGTGTTCATGAGTAATTGCCTACGAAGTTGGGGTTCAAAGGGGATTTTCATGGCCAATAAGACTCGTTACATGTTTGGGAGTTATGATGAAAACTCATCGTAATCGCGTCTTACAGCCGTTTTGATGAGGTATTGCCACTGTTTTGGGATTCCAAGGCGATCTGCATGGCTCGTAAGACCCGAAACATGTTTGAGATATTTGGCAAAAACTCGTAGTTTTCGTGGTTTATGTCCATTTTCATGAGCTATTGCCCACAGTTTCGGGGTTTTAGGAAGATTTGCGGGGTTTGTAAGACCCGATATATGTTCCCGAATTACGACCAAAAACTCGTCGTTTTCACGTTTTATGGTTGTTTTCATGAGCTATTGCCTAGAGTTTAGGGGTTCCACGACGATTTGCAATGCCCGTAAGACCCGATACATGTTTGAGACATATGACGAAAAATTCGGTGTTCTCGTGTTTTATGACTGTTTTCATGAGCTATTGCCCACGGTTTTGGGGTTCTATGGAGATTTACAATGACTGTAAGATCCAATACATGTTTGAGAGTTATGACCGAAAACTCGTCGTTTGCGCCATTTTATGGATGTTTTTATGAGTTGTTGCCCATAGTTTTGTTGTTCCTTGTCGTGGGAATGACCACGACAGATGCTGCAATCGGCAGCGAGTAGTAGAACATGGGGCAAGGGCGGCCAGCCATCTGCGGTGCGAGATGAGGGCTGAGACACAAGGATTTACCCAGGTTCGGCCCCCCGGAGGGTAAAGACTTACTCCTGCTAGATTGTATTATGGGGAGAGTACAATGGGGCGAGCTTGGTGGTTAGGCAGCGAGTCGCTTGGGTGTATGATGGAACGTATCCGCTATGCGTCCTCTAGGGAGGTTTATATAGACTCACCTCCCTAGGGTTTATAGATCTCAACCGAATCAGTTAAGGTTCAGCGATTCTTTAACCTAATCCGACTGGGCCTATCTACGCTTCTAGGCCTTCAGCTTTCAGTCGCTTGAGTCCACGCCAGATCTTGATCGATCGCGTCTGCAGGCACCGCCGTACCGGGCCAATAGGAAGCGTCTGCTGGGTATACCCGTGGCATATCCCCATCAGAGCCCAGGCCGTTGTTGATTGTCGCAGTGTTCGCTAGCGATCCGAGTATACGGGTCCAATGCGACGCCTTGATCGAATCGGCGGACTCTGAATAAAGGAAAACTAGTTATCGATCGAAATAACGGCGACCAATCGGGTCGTGGCTTCGCGATCGGGTCGGCGAATACTCGATCCATTATAGTGATCGGTCGGCGAATCGTCGAGTCGGGTGTGAGTCGAATGGATGAAGTTGGACCGTCAAGTGGGGTCAAAACTAGCCATTGGGGTAATCCAACGGTAACCGCGTAATTACCGTAATAACGGCTCTGAAATTGGCGGGTAACCGCTATATAAGGAGAATGACGGTGACGGGAAATACTCGCCGTCCTTCCTCCGATCTTTTTCCATCGTTTTCCACTGCGCCAGCGATCCAACCAGTCCAGAGAGCCCCGACCTCCGCGAACTTCCAACCAATGGCCCCCTCCACCGAACCAAGGGGCATATCCAAGTGTACCAGGGCGCTACTGGCGTCCTTCGAGGAGGCCGGGATCCTGCGTGCCGGCAGATGGCGCATCCCCGCGGCCGGAGAAGTGACTCTAGACCCGCGCGAGGGAGAATTCATCTGCTTCACCAGCCACCTAGAGCGGGGGCTGGGTTTCCCACTTCTCTCTTCTTCAGGCGCTTCTGCGCCTACTACGGGATCCAGCCGTCGGACCTAGGCACGCATAGCATCGAGCAGCTCACCATTTTCGTGGCGTTCTGCGAGTGCTATCTGGGCTGTAGGCCCTACTTCCCCTTGTGGCAAGATCTGTTCCATGGGAGGATCAGCCGCGAAGAATCAGGCGGCCCGATCTTTGGCTGCGGGTGGCTGACGTTCCACGAAGTCGAAGGCTTCGTTCTTGACGATGCTGCCGCCAAAGCGGCAAACGAATGGAAGAAATCCTGGTTCTCGTCACGAGTCGACTCCACGGCGGTGGCGCTTCCAAGGTACTCCGCCGACCGGCCCGAACCGCGTCGGCTCCAGGTCGGCAAGCTCCCGCTGGATCAGCGGATGGTTATCGACTAAATGTTGCAAACCCTCCGCGGTCTGAAGAAGGGCCTCCGGACCATTAACCTCTACAATCGCTGGTTGAGGCGGCTCGTGCCCCGCCGCGACCATTACATGTACGTGTACGGGTAAGGACGATCCGAAGTCTTCCTTGTTGAGTGGCATCTTAGCGACTACACTGCCCACGAAGAAAATTACCCAGGCGGTGTACCTGGACGCCAAGGCCGGGGACGCCCCCTATACCGCAAGGTGCCCAGCTCCGACGGTAAGTCTCCATTTCGCCACCACTCGCAGTCACAGATGATGCATTCGCGGTTGTGCTGACGATGTCTCATGCTTATTGTAGTTGTTCCAAGTGGTGGAAGGGTGCCTTTCACCCGCAGACGACGAGAACTCTAGCTCGTCCATCTAGGACGGGAGCGAGTCGCCGTCCGCCAAAGGCGACGTCGAGAGAGACGATGGTGATGATGACGACAACGACGAAGACGAGCCCGTGGAAGAAGCCGCCCCAACAGTTCGCAAGACTCGCGGGCAACACCAGCTCGAGTAGAAGCCTCGAGCCTCACGATGATGATGACGACAAGCTTCCCGAGCACACCTCACATCATGAGGCCACGCCGTCGAAGAACAAGAAAAATAAAGAGAAGAAGGAGGCGAAGGATCCGCTGAAGAGGAAGACGAGGCCGGAAAAACAGACATCTCCATCCCGATCCGCGACCAGTTCTGACGCCACCAGCTTGGCTAAGGGCGAGGCGGCGCGCACGACCGTGGCGCCAGAAGCTGCAGCCCCCCTGGACGAGGTGCCTCTGGCGGCGCTGCCACCTCCATTCGCCCCGGTCTCTGGGTTGGGAGCTACTCCGGCCGCAGCAGCTTCGCCTCCCAGGGAAGCTCCTGCAGCCGTCGTTACGGAGGCTCCTGCCGCAGCCTCGTCTTCGAAGAAACCCTCTGTGTCTTGGGCACACGGTGTATTTGATATGGGCCTCAGTCGGAAGTTGGGGCCGGTAATAAAGCCCGGCATGCACCGGTCTGCGGTTCATACCAGTCGCCAAGTAAGTCCTGTTCATCTGCTTGTCTTCCGTTGTAGTCGGACAGTCTTATTCATATCGTTGTTTCACAGGACTGGAATTAAAAAGATCGGCCATCCTTCTGTGGCCAAGGTTCTGCCAGTAGTCATCGGGGAGGACCCCTCACGGAAGAGGAAAACCGACGAAGTCGCTGCTCCCACCGACAGTGCCAAGAGGGCCAATGGCGACGACGTCGTCATAGTATTTGACGACAAGGCGGTTGCTCCGAGCGAACCTCCGACTACGGCGGAGGTGGCCTCGAAGACCAAGGAGGCTGTTGCTTCGCCAGAAGTGGCCGAGCCAGCTCCTAGTGGTGCCGCGGCATCCGCTGCAACTTTCCCTCGCTTTATGGCCAAAGCGGCCCAGTGGGCGGCGCCAACGAGCTGTACGCCGAGACGGAGGTCGAGCAGCGTCGCGGACACACTCCAGTCATGCTTGTGTCTGTGGACGTGCTGCAACTTCACGGCATGCTGGGCGCAGCCATCCAGGTATGTCCAGTCCCCGAGGATCGGGCCACTGAATTTCAGTGGTCGGATTCTTAGTGTTTTTGTAGCGTCCAGTCCCCGAGTGCCTAGTCGCTGAATTTCAGTGGGTGGGCACTTAGGATTTTCGATGTCCAGTCCCCGAGTGCCTAGTCACTGAATTTTAGCGGGTGGGCACTTAGGATTTTCAGTGTTGTTGACGGTTTAGTTTGTGCGCAGGGCCTGCAGCGCGAATCGGCGATCGGCTTGCAGCAAAGTGTTGCATGGAGAAGGAACTCGTTGCCGTCCAGGAGACAAACAAGGGACTCCGAGCAATTGCAGCCGAGGCGGAGGAGGTCCGCCGAGGCCTTGTCCCGGAGGGCGACCTGACGGCTGCTCAATCTGCTTTGAGTACGGCCGAGAAGCGAATCGCTGATCTGGAGCGTGAGCTCAAGGAGGCGAAGGCGGAGGCGATCTCGGCGGAGGGGCGAGTGAAAGCTATTGTTACGGCTGCCGCTGAAGAGCGGAAGGTGTCTGACGCACTCGTTATTGGGCTGCAGAACAACTTCTCCTCGCTTCAAAGCTTCATCACGGGCCTCTGCCGTCCGCTAATTGGTAAACCTTTCTTCCTCTTTCCTCTGCCTGCAATAGCTGCGTTGTGGAGTCGTTGGTGTACTCACTGCCGGCTTCTGTCCACATGCCGGATTATTGATAGCTCGGAGGAGGCGCAGTCATACGACACGCGGCGGTGTGTAACCACTCTGGTCGACTCGACCGTGTTGTCCGCGACCTACATTCGCGCATATCTTCAGGAGATATCGCCCACGGAAGTGATTCCCAACGACCTCGTCGAGGTATGGAATTATCTGGAGAAGGCTCCGTCAGTTGTCGAATTCATGACGCGGTCGGCCTTCCGGCGCGGGGCGGCGATGGTGCTCAGCCTTGGGCTTGCCCATTTCCCGAAGGACTTCGACCTTGATGATGTGACGAGTGGCTACCCCTCGTCGACGGGCTCTGTGGAGATTGCCGAGGTGCTGAAGCTGACGGACCGGGCCGCGGTGTATTTCAATCGTGTTTGGGCGATGGGCGACCTCCTCCCCTATCAGGAGACGACTGTCGCCCCCAACGATCCCGAACCGAAGCATCTAGACTTCAAAGTCGAACAGCCGTTCCGTGCGGCGATGGCGGGTGAGTTGACGACGTACCCGTCGAACCCGTACGTGCCCTTCATTCGCAACCGCAGGGGTGGCGGCGAGTCGGTGTCGAAACCTGCGGAGTAGAAGCATTGTGCCCTGGGGCGTTAGTAATGAATAGATATTGGACTTATCTTGTATTTTGGAACGACTTTGTTCTGCTGTAACGGAAATTCGTGTTTTTTGTGAATTGTTTCTCGATTTTTAATGTTGATTGGACGAGTCCCCGAGCGCGTCCCCCCTTTTTATAGGGTTTACCTCATTTGTTATGTCTTTGCGATTTTGAATGTTTTGTCAATTGTTTCGTTATTGAGGTCGACTCACCAGAGCTCGGAGAGCCAGTCGCAGGGCGACTCCTGTGGGTTCTCTTTACTTGACCGTTTTCCCGTGCGTGAACGAGGTCGGGTAGCCGAGTCCCCGAGCGTGGTACTTGGTGGTTCTAGTCGCAGCTCCAAGGTAGGTGAGGACTAAGCGCGTTAGAGTAAGCGCGTCACTCCTGCCTGACCCGAAGGATCAGTCGCATGGCGAGTCCTGTGCACGCTCTCATACTAGGCGTTTTTTCCTAGCCGCTCATATTTGACTGGACGTTCGTCCCCGAGCGTGGTACTTGGCCTTTCGAGTCGCTGTGCCGAGGATGCGAATGACTTTTTGTGAGGAGCGAGGCGTTGTCTTGGCTCGTAAGCCCGGTCGGTCTAGGAGACTCAATGGGGCTCGGGTTGGCGATTTTAGTGGACGTTACAAGGCACAGGGTCTCCAGTGCTTACCTTGCACTACTTGGCCGTGCCGGTCGCTTTACCAAAGGTTGACTTATGCGAATAGCTTAATGTTGTTATTATGAGTGCGAGTGGCACAAGACATGGAGAGTAGACGCAATTTGCAGTAACCGATCTGTTTTATTTCATAGCAGGTGGAG
The DNA here is from genome assembly GCA_030063025.1 of Avena longiglumis. Taxonomy (NCBI): domain Eukaryota; kingdom Viridiplantae; phylum Streptophyta; class Magnoliopsida; order Poales; family Poaceae; genus Avena; species Avena longiglumis. The sequence continues at coordinate 26,415,696 of CP125976.1, forward strand.
GGTACATGTATGGAGTTCTAGGCGTAGAACTTCCGTAGGAGGTTTACATTCCACGGTCTCTTGGCATCGAGTTTCCCGTCTCCTCTGATGTCGGAGAGGTAGTAGGCGTTGTTGCCTAGGACTTGCCTGATGGCAAATGGTCCCTCCCAGGGGGGAGAGCTTGTGCATGCCCTTCTTGTCCTGGATGAGGCGTAAACCAGTCGCCTTCTGGAAAGTGCAGTCTTTACTGTCGGCTATAGTAGCGGAGCCTTAACAGTAGATGGTGTGGGGAGCAAGCTAGGTCGCGTGCCTCGTCGAGCTGGTCGACTCCGTCTTGTCGTGAAAGTTCGTTTGTAGCCTCCGTGTAGTTGACCACCCTTGGCGAGTCGTGCTCGAGGTCGGTGGGCATGACTGCCTCGGCGCCGTACACCATGAAGAAGGGTGTAAATCCTGTCGACCTGTTGACGGAGGTGCGAATGCCCCAAATGAAGGAGGGTAGCTCTTCGACCCAGCACTCGGCGGTGCGCTCGAGTGGTACTTGGAGCCGTGGCTTCAGGCCATGGAGGATGCTCTGGTTGGCTCGTTCCGCCTGGCCGTTGGAATCCGGGTGGGCGACAGAGGCGAGGTCGAGTCGGATGTGATGTTCCTCGCAGAACTCGGGCATGGCTCCTTTGGCGAAGTTGGTGCCGTTGTCCATGATGACGCTGTTTGGGAACCCGTAGCGATAGATGAGCTCGCGTAGGAACTTGGTGGCGGTCTTCCCGTCGCATTTGCGGACTGGCTTGGCCTCCACCCATTTTGTGAATTTGTCGACTGCGACCAGGAGGTGGGTGAAGCTGGAGGGGGCCTTCTTGAAAGGGCCTACCATGTCCATGCCCCACACGGCGAATGGCCAGGTGATGGGGATTGTCTTGAGCGCCAAACTTGACAGGTGGGTCTGGTTGGCGTGCCACATCCGACGCACGGGCGATGTCGGCGGCGTGTGCGGTGGGCCGATAAGCCGTCGCATAGCCTTTGCGACCGAGAGCGGCGCGGCGTGGTGTCCGCAGTCGCCGGAGTGAATGTCTTGGAGGATTTTGCGTCCTTCAGCGGGTTGAACGCAGCGTTGGAACACGCCGGTCACGCTGCGCTTGTGGAGCTTGCCGTTGATGATAACGAAGGATTTGCAGCGGCGTGCTATCATCTGGGCATCGTTTCATCCGCTGGCAGGGTGCCTCCCTCCAAGTAGGCAGTGTACGGCGCGGTCCAGTCGTCTGGCTCGGCGATAAATGCGACCAGGGCTGCCTCTGGTTGTAGCGGGATTCCATTGTCGACCTCCCTTGGGGGAGAGACAGAAGGCTTGGTGATGGTGTCGAGGAAGACGCCGGCGGGTGGTGCGAGTCAAGCCGAGCCGATGAGAGAGAGTGTGTCGGCCTCCTCGTTCTTCCGCCTGTCAATCCACTCGACAGAGTAGCCTGCAAAGTATCCTCCCAGCTTGTCCACTGCTTGGCAGTATGCCACCATGGTGGGGGAGACAGCGTCGCAGGTGCCAGCGACTTTCCCGGCCACGAGGTCAGAGTCTCCGTAGCAGCGCAGGCGGTTGACGTTCATTTCCTTGGCGGCTCGCATGCCGTGGAGTAGCGCCTCGTACTCGGTCATGTTGTTGGTGCAGGGGGTGAAGTCGAGGCAGAGGACGTAGCGGAGCTTGTCGTCCTTTGGAGAAGTGAGCACGATCCCTGCTCCTGCGCCGTCCGCGTCCTTGGAGCCGTCGAAGTGTAAGCTCCAGTAATGGAGGTATGGCAGCTTTTCTGGCTGCTGGGCCTCTTCCCAGTCGGCGATGAAGTCCGCGAGAGCCTGTGACTTAATCGCTTTGCGTGGCTCATACTTGATGTTGTGGACGCCGATCTCGACGGCTCACTTGGCGACTCGCCCGGTCGCCTGTAACACCCTCAGAATCGGACCTATGCAAGTTTGAGCAAAATTCGCCAAACCCGCATAGAAACGATTCAAAGGTGCCCACCAGGCACTTTCATGCGGGTGGAAAACGAAGTAATAACATTACACAACAGTCCTCGATGGGACCCATGAGCAGAGATATATATAATGACTCAAAGAGTCAAGAATACGAATATAATATACAAGATCCAAATCACCTTGAAAGCGATAGAGCGTCCGACTACGGACAAGATGCAAATGGGGCTAAGCCACGAAGAATAACCAATGGCGTCCATAACCTGCCCAGCCAAGCGGAAGGGTAACCCCGCTAACGACGTCGATCTCAAAACCTGCTTAACAAAGGGTGCCGACAAAGGCAAAGCGAAAAACAAAGAAGGGCTGCGTCGATCGAGGCGACACAGCGAGGCTAGAATTGCCGGTCCTCGCCTACATAGGTATGGTGGGTCGGCGGCAAAGATGCACTAAACAACCTATAGAGACTCGATAATGGGGCGGTTATCGAGAGGGGTAAGAATGACCTATCCGGATCCAACCTGAAGCTAACACCAAACAAACCCATCTGGAGTTTCCCTCGAGACCAAACGAGGAAGTCAACCGAGGAACTCACGGTTGGTTTACTTATTCATGTAGTTGTGGCACTTTACTAGTCGATTTAGATAAGCGTCGACAAAGTAAGCGGTGGGCACTTTTATTTAATCATTCTTGAAGTTGCAGCAATTACTAATCAGATACAGATAGTATGAGATAAACCCAAAACCCAACAGTTGTTGGTACTTTTATTCAGCCAATTCGTTGTAGTTGCAATACTTACTAGTCAGATACATTTGTCGCAAGCGACAACCAAACAAGCAATGGTGGGCGATTAATTAGCCATTCCATTATAGTAGAGCTGATTACTAGTCATTATAAGTCAAATTTATAGCAGTAAACTTTAGTTATGCTTGTCTATGATCGAGATATCGTGCTCCAAGTCGTCCATAATCATGGATGTCGGGTTGACCCGGTAGGTCGAGAGGCGGGAAAGAGCAGTACTGTCCCGTCGATTGCGAACTGACCTGAGTCGGCGAATCATGTATATGTCGGCCGATGAACGGAGGCAAGAAGCTTACGTATAGGTATAAAGTGGTAACCTGGCCGAGTTAATGAGAAACTCAGCGGGTTACACAAATGATCTCCGCGGTGAGGAAGCAGTCGAATAACACAAGGTAAGGCCGATTAATCTGAAGCTTGCGGAGAAGGAGAAGCTTGGAGTCAAACCATAGCTGCAGGCTAAAGGAATCTGAACAGGGCCAAGCGCAAGAGACAAGGAAGCAGGGACGGAGCGGAAGGAGGTCACGGAGGTGATCAAAGTTTGGAGCCGAGGCGCAAGAGAAGGGGCTGGAGCTTTGCCGTCGTTGGAAGGGAGACAGGGAAAGGAGGCCGCCGAATTACCCCTTTGGGACAAGCATATTCCTCGAATATGCTTGCCCCGTCAGCCCTAAGGGCACCCAAGGCACCCCTTTATAAGGGGGGGTTTGGGCCCTGAGGGAGGAGAGAGTCTTTTGAGCAACGTTAGGCTGGGGAAATTCACATAGTTCCCCTGTAAACAGCTCTAGGAGCACTTGTAACACATCTAGAGAGAAATAAAGTTCATCACTTTGGCAGCTTGAGTGAAAAGACAGTTGCATCTTCCCTCCCCAGATCCCACTAGCATCCATTGGCCCCATACTTTAGCCTACCCATGGCATCTGCCGTGCAACCACCACGACAGTTGGCGCCCACCGTGGGGCCAGCAGCGGTGCTAGCTGGAGTTGTGATCCGGACGGGAAACTTCATCAACACCGGCGAGCGCGTTGTTTCTGGCGTGGTCCAGAGATTTGGTCTCTGTGACTATGTCAGAGACAATGCAGGGAGCTTCAGGGGGAAAACTCCCCCGCGCAACGGGATCTTCATCGGCCTGGGCGAGCACAGGATCTACGTCGGCGTCGACGTCTCCGATGTTTATCCTCATCAGGTTGTTGTTGCAGGGGAACCACCTCGAAGCGCAGCGAGCTGTCCATCAGGAGAACGCCCGCGTGGCGTCGAGGTGATGGTCGCAGGAGCGCAGCGGGAGCAGCATTGGCGGGTCAAGCAGAGAACCCGCAGTACACAGTGCTCGCCCAAGCGTATCACTGCAAACCGAGGTAATTCCGCCGGTGACAAACCCGGCCGAGCTACATGACACCACCCCAAAGGCACCAAGAGTGAGAGGACCACCTGGAGAGACAGAACATTCTTGAGGCAACTATAGATAACTTAACTACACCTGGCGCCAATACTTGATCCGCAAATGCTCGGCGAGTTAGAGGAAACCGGGCAAAAGTGCTGGTAGAGGCCCAAAAAGTATCGGCCCTGCGGGAGTCCTTGAACAGGACCCTGAGAGAATATGCAAAAGCTAATAAGCTTGATATCGCACCCGAACGGGTGGACGAACTGAGATTAAGAGGAAGGAACCTCATGAGTAATATTAACAAAGAGCATGAAGCCCACAGAGCCGAATCGGGCGACTTGGGTTTGCCGAGGTATAGTACCCCGGCGAAGAATCTAAGAGCGGCGAAGGCCGCAGCATTGGAACTAGAGGGGTTAACAGGGGAAGCTCGGCAGAAACAACAAGAAAGAGTGAATGAGCTGGTGCGCATCGCGAACCAGCAAAATGAGGAAATGCTCAGAGCTAACCCGGCAAGACCAGGGGCTTCACGAATGGTTCATTCGGCAGGGGCAGCACCTGCTTTGTCTGCGGCAGCAGCATCTTCACCCGGAAACAACTCTAGAAAAGAAAAAGCAGTAACCTCAGGGAAGAGGAACAAACAAATTGTTCCATATGACCCGGCAATAGCTGGAAAGGCAAATGAGAACAGAGGCAATGCGGGCCGAGGTAATAGTGGGGAGAGAAACCACGGCCGTGTGGAAAGGCGGCGGCCGAGGTAATGGGGAACAGCGGGAAAGAACTTGCAAGAGACAACCATGAAAACCAAACCCGGCCGAAATAAGGAAAAGTGCCGCTCAACCGCAACCAAGACCCGAGCCTCGGCAAGAAAGAGAGGTGAGGCCAGCGCTACAATCAGGTGAATGAAAGGTATAATGATGGATATTCCGAGCTAGAATACGTAAACCAAGGTGGAGACAATCACTATGGGATGCAGGATAGAATCCTGTACAGAGACTTGCCAGCAAGTGATGCAAGAGTAAAATTGGATCGGTTATACCGATCCGAGCTATTGAAGAGCAAGGTCCACTGGTCCGGCATGTTTTGGGCCACGGATCATGGGCGAACCACCATGCCAAATTTTCAATTGGCAAGAGGCACAAAACTTACAACGTAAGTACCAAGCCACAAGGCCGGTTAATTGATTATGCCACCGCATGAAAGATAGCGGGTGGCAACCTAAGATGGGTCAATGCGGTATGTCCCACAGATGTTGGAAGGACCATCCAGGTATGGTTGAATAATCAACCAGCGCAGATCAACTGGTTAGATTTCAAGAGATGTTCACGCCAACTTTACCAAAGACATACAAGAGGCGAATAGACCAATCGCCATGTGCAAGCAAAGGCCGAATGAAACAGATAGAGAGTTTTGACTCGATGGTGTAATCTGAGAAACTCGTGTGAAGGGGTTATTGAATCACAAGCGATCGCTTGGTTCGCGCAAGGCTGCCGTTACGGCAGTGTGTTGTGGCAACGCCTGCAGAGAGATATGCCGACCACACTAGCAGAAACCATCAGAATAGCGGACTCCTATGCTTTGGGTGACCCAACCCAACCAGAGTTAATGTCGGCAGACCATCGTGAGCAGCAAGACCAATACACGAGAGAATTGGCCGGGTCATCTAGGCGTGATTTCAGAGGAAGAAGAAGAGAAGAGAGGCCGGATTATAGGTATAATTCGCCTGTGGCTGTGGTTTCAAGATCACCGAGTCACGGAGTAACTCAACGCGTAAAAATGGACCTCAACAGGTGGACCGCAAGAAATGATGGAAAAGGCAATGGACCCCGAGCAAAAGAAGCAATGGCAAGAAGCCAAGTATACATTTGAATCCATGTTGGATCAGTGTAAATTTCACATCAAACCCATCTAGACCAGCCAATCACACAACCCGCAATGTGCTTGGATGAAAATGCGATGGGTAACCGGCGGAGTTCAAGCTCCCATCGATGCAACAGCAACATCACCGCATTAATCGAGCAATGCAACAATCGATGTCGCCCCTCCTCCGAGGTATGATAACTCGGATCGGAGGGATGCGATGCATCAAGTAATGAACCGGCGGGATGGAAGGATAAATCCGCAAATGCCGGACGAATGATTACAGGAACATCACCGGTCTTATCGCGTGTTCACGGCGACAGCAGCGACATGTAGTGTGCGCTACCGACATATGGAAGTGAATGCGGTTGTACCAAAGGTCTTGAGATACCGCCATGGTCGATCAAGATATAACTTGGAGCATAAAAGATCATCCTGTGATAATGCCGAGTCCAGGATCGTGACGCACTTGTGTTGGACCCGACATTTGTGGGACCAAGCATCAATGTGAAATTCTCAAAAGTACTCATTGATAATGGAAGCAGATTAACATCATGTACAAAGATACCATGCACAAACTCGGTATATCACAGAATCATGCGATCCACAAGGACAACTTTCCATGGGATAGTGCGGGCTTTCGTGAGCCCATTGGTAAAGTCCTAGTGGACGCCTTATTATTCGCATAAGAGATAATCGGCAGCGTAAAATTTGGAATTTGAGGTGGTTGATCCGAAAGCTGTTATCATGTTTCACTCGGACGGCCAAGACCGCCAAATTCATGAGCGATTGTCATATAGGTTATCTAAAAATGAAATTACCGGACCACAAGGGGTGATAACAATTCTGGGGATTACAAGAAGTCAATGGTGTGCCTCGCCGGGTCAAATTTGGCGAATCATTGGTCATAGCGAGAAAAGAAAAGGATTCAAGAGGTAGCAGCCCTCAAGATCAAAGACAATTAAGCATGGCATTGGCCAACCCTCATGGCGCGTTTCTTTCCAACCAATCAAAGAGACGAAGAAAGTTCAGATTGATGAGCAATTCCCACGCACTATCACTATTGGTGCAGGTCTTGACGCTAAATAGGAAGCGAGCTCACCAACTTCCTCCGTGAGAATCGGGACATATTTGCATGGTCTACTCAAGATCGCAAGGTGTCCGAGGAGTTGGCCGAGCACTCTTTAAACGTTAGGCCAGAGCACGGCGGTGAAGCAACCTCTCCGCCGCTTACCAAGACAGGAGAAAAGTGATAGGAGATGAGATAACCTCGCTTCTCGCCGGGTTTATCATGGAGGTGCTTTATCCGGATTGGCTATCAAATCCGGTGCTAGTAGAAAAGAAGAAAGATGATCCTAATGTAGCCATTGTGTGGCGAATGTGTATCGACTACACTAACCTAAACAAGGTGTGTCCAAAAGATCCTTTTCCATTGCCTAGAATAGACCAAGTCATTGACTCGACGGCTGTGAGTTGTTATCATTTGTAGACGCCAGATTCGTTTCCACGGACACCGTTAAATCCGCCGATCAAATAAAGACTGCATTTATTACCCGTCACGGGCTTATTGTTATCGCACGATGCCATTCGCCTGAGAAATGCGAGCAACGATCAAAGGTGCATGCAAAAATGTTTACATGATCGAGATAGGGAAAATGTACAAGTGTATGTGGATGATGTAGTCATCAAAACTAAGGAAAGCAGAACCTCGCTAGAAGATATACAAACTTTCGCGAACACGAGAAGGTTCCAATGAAACTCAACCGAGAAATGCACATTTCGCATGCGTGGAAAACTACTCGGGTTCCTTGTGTCCAGCCGAGGTATCGAGGCTAATCCGACGAAGATAAGAGCAATAGAAAAAATGGAATTGCCGAGGTGTTTGAATGATGTACAAAAATTCACAGGCTGCCTCGCCTCGCTTAGTCGATTTGTATGTCGGCTAGGAGAAAAGGCACTGCCACTCTATCAGCTGATGAGAAAGTCGGACAAATTCGGCTGGACTCCCCAGGCCGACATTGCGTTTCACGAGTTGAAAAAGATGCTAGTTACGGCACCCATTTTAGCTTCTCCATTATCGAAAGAACCTATGCTACTTTATATAGCGGCTACCAATCGAGTAGTTAGTACTGTGGTTGTAGTAGAACGGCTTGAAGAGGGTAAGTCAGTTCAGAGGCCAGTATATTATTTAAGTGAAGTATTATCCACTTCAAAGCAGAATTATCCACATTATCAGAAGATGGCCTATGGAGTATATATGTCGGCAAAAAAGCTTAAGCATTACTTTGAAGAGCATCCAATAAGAGTAATATGTGAGGCACCCATAGCCGACATATTGAACAACAAAGACGCAAGTGGCCGAATAGCAAAATGGGCGATCGAGTTATCACCGTATGCTCCACAATTTGATAGGAGAGATGCAATCAAATCTCGTGTCGTCGCCGATTTTCTCGTGATTGGGCCGAGGTGCAATATGAGCCACCCTTGCAGTCATCCAAATTACTTGGACAATGCACTTTGATGGTTCCAAACTAAGGAACGGTTTGAAGCAGGAATAGTCTTGACCGCCTAAAAAAGATCAATTGAAGTATGTACCAAATACATTTTTGCGTTCAACAATGTAGCTGAATATGAAGCACTAGTCCATGGATTAAAAGTGGCAAAAGAAATGGGAATACGCCGAATCCTATGCTACGGTGATTCGGATCTGGTAGTACAGCAAGTGTCGGGCACTTGGGATGCATTAGATGCTAATATGGCTTTATACAGATTCCATGTGCAGAAGATCAGTGGATATTTTGAAGGATGTGAATTCCACCACATACCACGAGCAGAAAATGACGCTGCTGACACATTGTCAAAATTAGGATCAACCCGGCAATCGATTCCGCCAGGTATAGCCCTTGAGCACCTCAGGAAACCGTCAATAAACCCATCACCAGAATCCGAATCAATCTTTATCCCAGAAAGTTCTGCAGAGAATCATACACCAATGGAGATAGATCCGCAGCAAGATTCGGAACCCCTAAAGAGGGGGACAGCCGAGGTAATAACGATCATGGAAAGGGCCGAGGTATGTATGTCGGTAGAGAGCATGGAGATAGACAGTGAAATCACTACAGAAAGAGCAACGCCGACATGGGCGCAACCCATATTTTCGTACCTAAAAGACGCCTTGATCGCCGAGTAATGAAGTATTAGCTGACAAACCGTCAAGAGCAAAGGCCTATACAATCATAAACAATGAGTTATATAAGAGAAGCGTACGAACATATTGCGTAAGCGTGAGTCCCGCAGAAGGTCGGAGATCCTTCTAGATATACACCAAGGAGAATGTGGGCACCATGCCTCGTCTCGCTTTAGTAGCCAAGGCATTCGTGCATGGATTTCTTGTGCCAACGGCGTTAAAAGAGGCGTAAGAGTTAGTCAAGAAATGCAATGGGTGTCGAGATATGCAACGAATACATATGCCGTCGGCGAGTTAAAAACAATACCCATTACTTGGCCATTTTACTGTGGGGTTTAGACATGGTAGGACCTTTTAAGACGGCAAGAGGAGGAATGACCCACATCTTGGTCATGGTCGACAAGTTCACAAAATGGATCAAGTAAAACCAATCAAAAGTGTGATGGCCACAGCGTTGAAATTCCTCAAGGATATCATCTTGAGATACGGATACCCACAGCATTATTACGGATAATGGGACGAACTTTGCGAAGGAGCTGCTAAATTTTGCCAAGAGAAACACATAAGACTAGATGTTGCCTCGATGGCTCACCCAATCCAATGGGCAAGTTGAAAGGTCTAATGGACTGGTTTTATCAGAATAAAACCACGGCTAGTCGAACCATTGCAAAGGTCGGCAGGATGTTGGATTGAGGAATTACCCGGTATTATGGAGCCTCGTGACTACTCGAGCATCAACAGGTTACACACCATTCTTTTTAGTATATGGGCGAGGCCGTGCTTCCAACCGACATAATACATGACTCGCCAAGAGTTACTCAATATACATCTTGAGAGGTAAATGAAGTAGCTCGGCAAGATGCCGTGAGAGACTGTGGAAGAAGCCGAATTGACATTATCACGATCAGCCATTTATCAACAGAACTTACGGCGGTATCACGGCAGAAAGTGAATCAAGAGTATTCAAAGAAGGAGATTTGGTACTCCGGTGCAGCAACGGCGGCATGCACAAATTGTCACCCCCATGGGAAGGACCATTTATCGTGAGCAAAGCATTGCACAACGATGCATACTATCTGATTGACGCCCAATCACCTGGAGAAGGCAAGGCAAACAAAGCTGGCGAAGAAACGAAACGCCCCTGGAATGTGGCTTTACTTCGGCCATTTTACTCGTAGGATTATGTCTCAAGGTCACCAATGATGTACTTGCACCTCGACACCCAGAGCGGTGACTCGGGGACTGCCGAATGTTATATTTATTTCATATCGTGTATGTAAACCTCGGCGCCCTGAGCAGTTGCTCGGGGACTGCCATATGTGATGTTATCTCATATTTGATTTTTGGACCTCGGCACCCAGAGCAGTTGCTCGGGGACTGCCATATGTGATGTTATCTCATGTTTGATATTTAAACCTCGGCACCCAGAGCAGTTACTCGGGGACTGCCATATGCAATGATTATTAAGTGTTATATGTTTAGGCCTTGGCATCCAGGGCAATAGCTCGGGGACTGCCATATCTTATACTTATCTCTTTCGCGTTACACACTTGAACATTGGCGATCAGAGCAGTAACTCGGAGAGTGCAACATGTTATTTTCTTTTCATGTTACGAATATGCATCTTGGTGCCCAAAGCATTGACTCAGGAATTATCATAGGGTTGTCAAATTCATGGACACATAAACTTTAGCACTTAAACCAACAACTCGGAAACTATGAGCCAACAAGGCAGAAAAGTAAATCCTGAAGGATGAGGAAATTATGAGCCAACAAGGCAAGAATTCGGACGAGCATTCACTTAACTAAGAGTCTCAAAGGCACATAGCAAAAGAACCTCGAATCATACGAGTTGATAAATTTTTTCGTTTACATTGAACACCCGGCATACCAGGGATCACGAATAACTTAGGCATCGTTCGTTGGAGGAGGAACCACTTGATCAGGCGCGGGGCACTCCGAAGTAGGAGGAACTTCGGTGAGGTTGCCTGCTTCCGCCGACCAGAGTGACTTCGCGGTATCACGGGTTGTTCAGAGGCGTCGTCTGTGGCGGTAGAATGCCCGGTGCCTTTGGAGGAAGATCGTGCATCACCATTGCTATCTGAGCTTGAGCTAGAGCTATTGGATGTGGCCGAATCATCTTCACCTTCCCTGTGCTCAGCAGAATCATCACCAAGCATCTTCACCGCGGCCTCTTCATCCGGATCCGGAGAAAACTCGGCCCTTCATTCCAAGTGTGCACATCGGCATACTCGACGCCGGAAAGCCCGAGCTTGCCGAAGAGCAACAAGGGTGGATCTTCAACCCACCGGAGCGGTCGCAGATTCATCGAATGTCAAGGGAGATATCTTCATACCATGACATGATTACAAGAAGGGCCATGTCGGCACCAAAGACGCCTTGTAGCAGATTCCCTCCAAAGACTCAATCGCCTCGGATGCCTTCACTGGCAATAACTTGACCTCATCGATGTCGAGAGACCACGAGGAATTCGCCGAGTGCATGATAAGCTTTGATAGCAGCTCCACCAAGTCCCGACCCATGATTTTCATCGACCAACCGCAGCACCAAAGAACCAAGAACTCCTCCATCGAGTATTCAAAGTCAACAGTATTAGCTTCACCTCGACGAACGCGAGCCGCAAGAACAGCTCTAGTACTCACGGGTTTGGACTCGGGGAAGTGACCTACGCAAAACATGGACATGTCAACGGATTGTAGCGGCGACAAAGAAAAAATACAGTTCGGCCAGGCCAAATAACTTACGATGGATATAGCTCATCATTATTTGAAGATCCTTAGCCCAAATAGATTTACTCTTCTCGAAACGAGCAATTTCCTCGCTCAAACCGCGAGTTTTAAGCTCAGCAGCTTTGAGGAGTTCTTTGCTCTTCTCCAGATCCAGAGTCAGCCGGCTCTGTTCCAAAGAGAATTCTTGATCAACCTTTTCTAGCTCGGATTTCTGAGAGAGCTTGAGTGAATTCACCTCGGATCTCAGGCGGGTTATCTCATCATCCTTCTCTTGTAGTTGCGCCGAATGAACTGCGCTTTGTTCTAAAATGAAGCATCACGCCGTGCATGGGCACGCATCTTGTTGCGACTGCAAAGTCTTGCAACTCGCTTTACCACAACCCAACGCAATAAGGAAACTCAGATAGATAATGAAGAGGAAGGAGCAAGGGGAAAGGAAACTAACCTTCCAAGGACTTGACCTTCTTTTCAAGGCGGATATTGAGATTATTGATATTACCTATTCAGCAAGAAGTAAGCCGGCGCTCCGTGGACAAGTATATAAGAAAGTTGGGAATAAGGAAAAGAAACTATCAACTTACCAGCTTTCTTCGCGACGGGCAGAACTTTCTCATACTTCTCTTCCAACTTGCGGTGCAAGAAGAGCAACCTCTGGAACTCGGCAGTCCGTCGGTCATGGGCAACCTAAGAAATGGAGCACAATGATAAAACAAAAGTTAGAAACTACAACACATCCGAATCAAGCAAAGCTTAATTCGGCTCTAGGTGGCTGGATATTCAAAGCTATACCAGATCCGAATCAAGCTAAGATTACTTCGGCTCTAGGTGGCTGGATATTCAAAGCTATAACAGATCCGAATCAAGCAAAACTTAATTCAGATCTAGGTGGCTGGATATTCAAAGCTATAACAGATCCGAATCAAGCAAAGCTTAATTCGGCTCTAGGTGGCTGGATATTCAAAGCTATACCAGATCCGAATCAAGTAAGAGTTAATTCAGATCTAGGTGGCTGGATATTCAAAGCTATAACAGATCCGAATCAAGCAAAGCTTAATTCGGCTCTAGGTGGCTGGATATTCAAAGCTATACCAGATCCGAATCAAGTAAGACTTAATTCAGATCTAGGTGGTCAGATTCAAAGTTATACGATCCGAATCAAGCAAAGCTTAATTCGGCTCTAGGTCGGATATTCAAAGCTATACCAGATCTGAATCAAGTAAGAGTTAATTCAGATCTAGGTGGTCGGATATTCAAAGCTATATCAGATCCGAATCAAGCAAAGCTTAATTCGGCTCTAGGTGTGGATATTCAAAGCTATACCATCCGAATCAAGTAAGACTTAATTCAGATCTAGGTGGTCAGATTCAAAGCTATAACAGATCCGAATCAAGCTAAGTTTACTTCGGCTCTAGGTGACTGGATATTCAAAGCTATACCAGATCCGAATCAAGTAAGACTTAATTCAGATCTAGGTGGCTGGAGATTCAAAGCTATGACAGATCCGAATCAAGCCAAGCTTACTTCGGCTCTAGGTGGCTGGATATTCAAAGCTATACCAGATCCGAATCAAGCAAGACTTAATTCAGATCTAGGTGGCTGGAGATTCAAAACTAGGCCAGATCCGAGTCAAGAAGGACTCAACTTGGCTCTATGAGAAGGGAAATTCAAAGCTACGTCAAAGCTAAACAAACTATGAACTAGGTGGCCGAACTAATGGAACCTTAGAAATAAAGATATGTCAAACTTCCAAGCATACAACAAGTTATTTCCTTGCAAGTTTCGGGGACTAGAGAGTATGATAACATGTGGAAAATAATTTAAGACCCGGAGATAAAACAATTACCGCATTCATCTTGTTCGTATCAACGATAAACTGGGCGGCTTGGTCGAACGCCACCGATGTCGAAGTCGAAGGGTTGATTAACCGGATTGCCCTCAAACCGATCGGACATTCCGCTTATTGGCGAATTCAACCCGCTCGAGGTGTTACCGCTTATGCGGGTTAAAACTTTACCGGGCGGCGGTCCAACCGCGATCGCAGGACTCTTATGAAGAGCAAGTCGATCGCCAAGCCGAGGTAATGCCTTTGGCGATGCAACTCCTTTTGCGCAGCCTCGCAATGCTTGTTGAGAGGTGCCGCAAGACTTTTCGAGAAGAGGTCTTGACGGCAATAACACGCTTCTCCTTAGAAGGGCACGGCAGGAAGTTGCGCCCGAGGTAGGGACGGAATCCTTAGGATCGATGAGGTTAAGCTCGCAGGGCGGGTAGCGATCTTCTTGGCAGAGGTCGGACTGACCGTAGGAGCTGCCGGATAGATGGAAGCTCAATTGTAACGGGGCCCATAGAGGCAGCTGGCTCAACGAAAACATCGGAGGGCGGATCGGATCCGGATCAATGGGAGCGATCTCGGGGCATCACGCAATGGCGAATTATCGGGCAGGGGAGAAGCAGGCGAATAGGACTAGGAACTCTCGCGCCATCAGCGGGGAGGAGGAGATGGCGGCAATCGGGCGGCTAGTCATACTAGGACCGCCGGGTTTAACAGACAGAGCAGCGCTGTAAAAATAAGAAAGAAGGTTCGTCAAAATGAGAAACAGAAGAAGAGAAACGAGAAGTATAGGCAAAAGAACTTACCCAGCAACCCCGGGCATAGTCTTGCGCCTGGGAGGATTCGGAGCGGATTTCTTTACTCGCTTCTTAGGAACGCATCCGAGGCTGGCGGAGCCCCGTTTCCAAGTAACGGGAGGCCGAGAAGCAATAGGTTCGGCGTCGTGAATCTGGCCGGCGGATTAGCCGGGAAAGCGGCCGGAAATGCATAAGAAATAGGCATGGCGGCAACTACCTCAAGAATTTGGACCTCGTCGAATCACCTTCCTCCTCTGCTTGAGGTTTTTGCTGAGTTCGAGCAGGAGTGGGATCTGACTTAGGGACGAACTCCTCGAGTCCGGCTCGCCCAAGATCCGGTACTCTATCTGCGGGCCTGGGAGCTGCAGAACTTGGCGTCCTCGTTTTTGTTCGAACCTCTGCATGACAAGGAGAGAAAATCATGAAAACCAGACTCTAAAAGCGAGGAAAAATATAGTGATGAAGATTGGGCTTACCTCGGAGGCGGATTGTCGCGGTGAACGGTTTCAACCCCAGGTCCAATCATCGAGCATCTCCGTCTTGAAGATAGCTCGACGCTTACAGATAAGATAGTTGTCCAACTCCACGGTCGAGACTCGGTTAGGGTCAGGGACCACTCATGTAACAGCTTGTGGGTCCTTTGTTGGAAGGCGATCCGGCTACTAATAAAGTTGCCATCGTGTCTTCTCCGCATAACCGCCCGAATCAATTCCTTCACCGAATCTCAAGGCCTCGGCCAGGGCATGAGTATTTTTCGGATTATAGAGCCAGTTCACTTTGGAAGGTGGGCCAATTGAGAATGGGGGGAGCCGAATCTTGTCTTCCGCCCCTCTGTTCTTGACGTAGAAGAACGACTTGTGCCATTTCTTACACGACTCCAGCCCGGTGCGGGGAACACGGATTGCCTCCGAGGTGTGATGGATGCCGCCCCACATTGGGTGAGTGACTTCTCGGAAGGATGCAGAGATTTATCGGGAACGACGTTGGAGCGAATCTGGAAGAATTTCGACCAGACATGTACTGATGGCCACAGGCCGAAGTAACCCTCCGAAGCTGAGATGAAAGCAGAGAGAGAAGCTATGGCGTTCGCGGGAAGATGATGCGGCTGAAGGCCGAAGTAATCAAGAAATTCTCTAGCGAAATCGCTAAGAGGAAGACCAAAACCGCGGGCGAAGTGGGACATGAAACCACGATTGCCTTCTCGAGAACTGGAGAGGACTGCTCGGGTAGACGACGTGAAACCTCGGCGAGAATCCGACGAGTTCGGAGGAGCCACTCAATCTCGCGGCGTAATCGAGAACCCCGCCACGATCCACGCCGGGCCCCAGCCAGCGTCGTCCTCAACTAAAGCACCACTAAAGGAACTAGACATAGTTCCGCCGGAGGGATCGCCGGAGGAAAAACTGGCGGCGGAGGAAATCTTAGAGCTACAGGGCCCCGTCGGAACCTAGCGCGAAGACAATGGCGAAAAGAGGAAAAACTGTCGCCTGAGTACGGAAGTTGTGCGGATCGATCTAGGGCAGAGACAAGACAAGACAAGATGGCCAGAAAGGACTCACCGGCGGCGGGGCCACGGCCGTGGAGCGCGAACAAGAGAGGCCGAGCGGCGCGGTGGAATCCTCACCGGCGGAAACTCTGGCTGGTGAGCGGCGGCGGAGCGGCAAGAAAGCACACAGGCGAAGGAAAGAAGGAGAGCAGACGCGAACGGTAATGAGAAAGAAGAACCCAGAAGGGCGCGTTTCCCCACTTTATAGACGAAGCGATGAACGGGGGAGTGGGATCGTGGGTGTGGCAGTTACCCGCGTAGATCGTGGAGAAGCACGAACGCGCGACGGTGAGTGGAGCCACACCAGAGGCCACAGAAACGGAAAAGTTGTTACAATCCCAAGCGGAGCGGCTCACGAGGCGTCGTGGCGGCGGCGCAGCAGGTACAGGGTTTACTGTAGCTTGTCAGTAAATATTATAAGAGGACCTGAAAACTAGGAAAGCAATGATGGGGTGACACGTAGGACTTAGCGTATGATGGAAGGAGCGAGAACCTCGGGCGAGGCCTTAGCTCGGAAACAAGACAAAAAGAGGTGTTGAAGCTGGAATAACCTACCAAAGTAATTGAGGCCACACCAAATGGGGACTAATGTCGGGGTTGACCCGGGTAGGTCGAGACGGGAAAGACAGTACCTTGTCCCGTCGATTGCCGAACTCGACCTAGGTCGGCGAATCATGTATATGTCGGCCGATGAACGGAGGCAAGAAGCTTACGATAGGTATAAAGTGGTAACTGGCCGAGTTAATGAGAAACTCAGCCGGTTACACAAATGATCTCCGTGCGGTGAGGCAGCCGAATAACACAAGGTAAGGCCGAGTAATACTGAAGCTTGCAGGAGAAGGAGAAGCTTGGAGTCAAACCATAGTCTGCAGCTAAAGGAATCACAGGCCAAGCGCAAGAGACAAGGAAGCGCAGGGGAGGAGAGGTAAGGAGGTCACGGAGGTGGCAGTCTTTGAGCCCGAGGCGTAAGAGGCTGGAGCTTTGCCGTCGTTGGAAGGGAGACAGGGAAAGGAGGCCGCCGAATTACCCCTTTGGGACAAGCATATTCCTCGAATATGCTTGCCCCGTCAGCCCTAAGGGCACCCAAGGCACCCCTTTATAAGGGGGGGTTTGGGCCCTGAGGAAAGAGAGGAGTCTTTTTGAGCAACGTTAGGCTGGGGAAATTGACATAGTTCCCCTGTAAACAGCTCTAGGAGCACTTGTAACACATCTAGAGAGAAGTAAAGTTCATCACTTTGGCAGCTTGAGTGAAAAGACAGTTGCATCTTCCCTCCCCAGATCCCACTAGCATCCATTGGCCCCATACTTTAGCCTACCCATGGCATCTGCCGTGCAACCACCACGACAGCGGACACGGCTTTCAGAAAGTTTTACCCGGCCGGGGTGCACCAATAGCAACACACGCTCGATCAGCCTCGGAAAAACCAAATCAAAACCCAACGAGGCTTTCACGACTGAACAATCACAAGATTCAGAAATATTTCAGGGGGCCACCCCTTAAGTAGATCCCGCGAAGCAGCTGACCCCGACCAGACTCAAGGTTATGGGGACGGCCGTGAACGATGGAACCCGAAGTGTGGCTGGGCTTGTCGACACCGAATCGGGCCATGATCCTAAATAAAGCAAAGGTGCCCTCGCACAAATTAAATACAGAAAGTAGCATGGCATAAGTACAGGATCGTAAATAAAACCTCGAACTAGTTTGTGGCCCCAAGAAATAAGACGGAATCAAGCTCTGGCCCAGGGGGGTCCCATATACCTCCCGGATGTGGATAGCGCGATAAATCAAGGAACAGGAATCAAGTACTCGGGGTCTTACGGGACACAAGTGAGCAGGAAAAACCAAATAGCAGATGTTGCTCACCGATGCCACTTTCTTTAGTTATCCCAGAACTACTCAGGTTAAGTTGTTTTAGGTACCTCATTATTCATCAGACTCTCACAAACCCTACACATGCTGTTCTACGACTCGCATGGCTCAAACAACTCCTATAGTAGTGGCTCATGGGATGGAGGAAACAAGCTTGGTGGGGTATAAAAGTAAAGGCTATGCATACTTGGGATTCAATTTAATGCAATCGCGACTCAATGATGCAAGAATAAGATAGAGGCAATAGATCTATGTATGCAAGCATGTGGTAGTGCTTGCTGGTATCTCTGTTGAAGCAAAGGACGTTCGGTGGTTCTCCGGTTCTCTTGATACAACCGCCGCTGTCTATCCGAAAAACCAAACAAACAAGGCCAACATGAATATAGAGCACAAGCATATGAATAAGATGCGCTACAAACAATCATGCCATGATGAATGATGCACAATTTACATGGCAAGTAAAGTAGCATGGCATGGGTGAGGTGGGGAACAAGAATATAACATTTAGTTGGTTTTAGAATCACATTTGTTGCCATAACATTTGTTATTCATTATATAGTTATATGATGCATGCTGCAATTGAAGTCATGGATAGCATAAACAGAAAGGTCTCACGAAATGATCAATTTGGACTACTCATTTGCTCAATTTGGAATTATAAAACCAAAGTTATGAATTATTGAAAATCGGGCATTTGATGTAATTAACATGAACTTGGAATTTTACTTGCAAAATACAAAATAGAGGGCACATTTGAATTCCCCTCATTTTTTGATATCAATACATATATCATTTGCCCAATTTGGATTTACAAATTAAAAGTTATTTGAATCTGATTTGAAATTTGAATTTTGAATTTATTTAACAAAGTCTGAATTCAAAATAGCTCACGCTTATATATACAGCCACCAGTCGCAGACAGGTGGGCTAGGGGTCCTTCCGCCCACACGCCAGTGCTCGAACAAATCTGGACCGCGGTTTATTAAACAAAACATCGGGTCCCTTTAGAAAACTATCATCGACGCCGACAACGGCCCCCTACCCGCTGGTTGTTAAACTAAAGGCAGGAGGCAAACAAGCAACACACACGCTGGCACCGGGGACCGGGTTGCGCTCGTTCTTAAGGAGCCTTTTAGAAAAGGGCCACCACCACGACAATGGGGCCTCGAGGGTTGCTAAAAAGATACCGCAGGGGGTTTTTCGCAAAGGACATGGCGCCGTGGATCTTCCTCATCTGAACCTGCGAACAAGGCTTAAACGCCAGGCGTGCTGCTGCCTGGCGCAGAGGGTTCGAACCACGACTGGGCGCTAGCGACGCCGAGCTTGATAGGGTGCGGTTGGTGCTAGGAGGGACGCGGCGGCTAGCTAAGGTGGTGGCGTCGCTGGGCGACGACGACGGCACCCACCGTGCAATCGAGGGTGCTCGACGGCGTGACCCGCAGAACGAAGCGAACGAGGCGGGACTATGTCTAGCGTAACGAGGGGCTTACCGCGGGCGATGGCGTGCTGTCTGATAGCGGGGTAGTCGCGATCCACGGCGAGGCTGACGGCGGCCGTAGCTAGGGTTTGCGTCGGCGCGGCTGCGGCGTTCTGGCGCGTCTCCTCCGCGCTGCAGCGTCGCAGCGAGCTCCGGGGCCTCCTCGACAACACGGCGACACGCCTCCAGATTGTCTGGGGCAGGGCAGGTAGGCGGTGTGGCGAGGCGTTGGGGTGGTGTGGAGGAAGGGGGTGCGAGGCAAGCCTCAGCGGATCTGGGAGAGGCCGAGGAGGAGAGGATAAGAAGGAAGAGGGGCCGGTTGTGGCGGGGTGGTGAGTGTGCGCGTGTGAGGTGGGAGGTGGGGCCGGCGCTGCGTGGGCCAGGGCGGCAGTGAGAGCGGGGTAGGGGGCGGCTGGGTGGGCGAGGCGGCGGGGGTGGCTTGAGGCCTGGTGGGCGCGTGTGGTGTTGAGTTGGGTGTGGGGGGGTTTGTGTGGTGGAGGAGAGATGTGGAGAGTGGGAGTGGGGTGATGTGGAGGTTGGGGATTGGATGAGGGAGAGGGCGGGGTGAGGTGGCACGATGGGAATGGCCAGGGTGATGTGGGCCAGAGGGTGGGTAGGATTTTAGGTGGGATAGGATTAGAAGGCGGCAGTTTGGACCGATTGTTTTATACGGGTGGTCGTTGGTCGGGCTGGCCGCTATCGCTCAAAAATAATATAATTTTATTTGTTTAATTGACCGTTTGCAACCGCGCGCCTAAAACAAAATATTAGGGACCCGGTTTTGGCGTTGAATTAAATATGGGGCGTTTTTAGAAAGAAAACGAGGCTTTGAGAAAAATAGTTTTATGCGAACAATGCAAGATGATGACGATGCGATGCACAAATTCAACGCGATTTTCTAGTAGTGGTTTTGCGGGATGCCACAATTCGACACCACTAACAAGGGATCTCGCCCTCGAGATCCGCCTCATGGTACCGGAAGGAAGGGTCGGCGATCTGCGTCTCCTGGCTTCGTGTAGATCTTCGCGACACCACTAACAAAAGGTCGTTGTCCCTGTTCGTCAAGAGAACACTCCGGATAAACAACGGACGAAGTTAAAGGTAAGGTCACCTCTAACTTCCATGGAAGGAGTAATTGCATCGATCCACCATTCAATATACAAAGCAAATGATAAGAGTAGTGGTATGGTCGCGACTCCATCCCGCACTCAAAGCATTACTACATACGAATAGACAGTTATGCAATCAACCCTCGGATTCAGATCAAGATCTCGACAAGCGAGGTTCGGACCAAGGAGTGATCAGACTACGGAGCTGGCGTGGATGATGGTGTCGCGTTAGAAAACACCGGAAGGAACAAACAAGGAATAAAGAATGGTTCCACGGAAGACGGATTTCTCAAGCAGCGTGAACACCGGATGGCAGAACACCGTTATCCGAAGAGGAAGCGAAACCCTGAAGGTACGACAGAAACCCAACCACGAGAATTCCTGGACTCGAAGAAAGAGAAGAGAGCGGATTCAAATCACGTCGAGATAAGAGGAGAATAACACTCTGATACCACAGGTCCCAGGATCGAAACCTGGCTCTGATACCACTCTGTAACACCCTCAGAATCGGACCTATGCAAGTTTGAGCAAAATTCGCCAAACCCGCATAGAAACGATTCAAAGGTGCCCACCAGGCACTTTCATGCGGGTGGAAAACGAAGTAATAACATTACACAACAGTCCTCGATGGGACCCACAGATATATATATAACAATGACTCAAAGAGTCAAGAATACGATATAATATACAAGATCCAAATCACCTTGAAAAGCGATAGAGCGTCCAACTGGACAAGATGCAAATGGGGCTAAGAGCCGAAGAATAACCAATGGTCCATAACTGCCCAGCCAAGCGGAAGGGTAACCACCTTAACGCCGATCTCAAAACCCTTAACAAAAGGGGTGCCGACAAAGGCAAAGCAAAACAAAGAAGGAGCGTCGATCGAGGCCAAGACACGGCGAGGCTAGAATTCGCTCGCCTACATAGGTATGGTGGATCGCGGCAGCGGCAAGATGCACTAAACAACCTATAGAGACTCGATACAATGGCGGTTATCGAGAGGGTAAGAATGACCTATCCGGATCCAACACAAGCTAACACCAAACAAACCCATCCCGGAGTTTCCCCTCGAGACCAAACGAGGAAGTCAACCGAGGAACTCACACTTGGCGCTTTACTTATTCGCTTGTAGTTGTGGCACTTTACTAGTCGATTTAGATAAGCGTCGACAAAGTAAGCGGTGGGCACTTTTATTTAATCATTCCTGAAGTTGCAGCAATTACTAATCGACAGATAGTATGAGATAAACCCAAAACCCAGCAGCTTGTTGGTACTTTTATTCACCAATTAGAAGTTGCAATACTTACTAGTCGATACATTTGCATGGCGACAACCAAACAAGCAATGGTGGGCAGTATTAATTAGCCATTCCATTATAGTAGAGCTGATTACTAGTCATTATAAGTCAAATTTATAGCAAAGAACTTTAGTTATGCTTGTCTATGATCGAGATCTCGTGCTCCAAGTCGTCCATAACCGCGGACACTTTCAGAAAGTTTTACGGCCGGTGCACCAATAGCAACACACGCTCGATCAGCCTCGGAAAAACCAAATCAAAACCCAACGAGTCTTTCACGACTGAACAATCACAAGATTCAGAAATATTTCAGGGGGCCACCCCTTAAGTAGATCCCGCAACGAAGCCAGCTGACCCCGAGACGGGCTCAGGGGTATGGGGACGTCAGAACGACTGGGAACCCGAAAGTGTGGCTGGGCTTGTCGACACCGCGGAATCGGGCCATGATCCTAAACAGTACAGTGTGCCCTCGCACAAATTAAATACAGAAAGTAGCATGGCATAAGTACAGGATCATAAATAAAACCTCGAACTAGTTTGTGGCCCCAAGAAATAAGACGGAATCAAGCTCGCCTGTGGGGTCCCATATACCTCCCGGATGTGGATAGCGATAAATCAAGGAACAGGAATCAAGTACTCGGGGTCTTCACGGGACACAAGTGAGCAGGAAAACCAAATAGCGAGATGTTGCTCACCGGTGCCACTTTCTTTAGTTATCCCAACTACTCAGGTTAAGTTGTTTTAGGTACCTCATTATTCATCAGACTCTCACAAACCCTACACATGCTGTTCTACGACTCGCATGGCTCAAACAACTCCTATAGTAGTGGCTCATGGGATGGAGGAAACAAGCTTGGTGGGGTATAAAAGTAAAGGCTATGCATACTTGGGATTCAATTTAATGCAATCGCGACTCAATGATGCAAGAATAAGATAGAGGCAATAGGTCTATGTATGCAAGCATGTGGTAGTGCTTTTGGTATCTGTTGAAGCAAAGGACGGTTCTGGGTGGTTCTCCTGGTTCTCTTGATACAGCCCCTGCTCAGTGTCTATCCGAGAAAAACCAAACAAACAAGGCCAACATGAATATAGAGCACAAGCATATGAATAAGATGCGTCAAGCAAACAATCATGCCATGATGAATGATGCACAATTTACATGGCAAGTAAAGTAGCATGGCATGGGTGAGGTGTGGGGAACAAGAATATAACATTTAGTTGGTTTTAGAATCACATTTGTTGCCATAACAGTTGTTATTCATTATATAGTTATATGATGCATGCTGCAATTGAAGTCATGGATAGCATAAACAGAAAGGTCTCGTCGAGCTGATCAATTTGGACTACTCATTTGCTCAATTTGGAATTATAAAACCAAAGTTATGAATTATTGAAAATCCAGTGGCATTTGATGTAATTAACATGAACTTGGAATTTTACTTGTGCAAAATACAAAATAGAGGGCACATTTGAATTCCCCTCATTTTTCTGATATCAATACATATATCATTTGCCCAATTTGGATTTACAAATTAAAAGTTATTTGAATCTGATTTGAAATTTGAATTTATTTAACAAAGTCTGAATTCAAAACAGCTCTGAACGTTTATACACGTGCCAGCCGAAGTCATGACAGGTGGGCAGGGGTCCTCAGCCCACACGCCGTTGCTGGAACAAATCTGGACCGCGGGTTTATTAAACAAAACATCGGGTCCCTTTTAAAACTATCACGACGCCGACAACGGCCCGGTGACCGCTGGTTGGTTAAACTAAAAGCAGGGGGCAACCGCGAAACACACACTGGCACCGGGGACCGCGGGTTGCGTTCTGGTTCTTCGGGAGCCTTTTAGAAAAGGGCCACCACCGGATGGGGCCTCGAGGGTCGCGGGTTGCTAAAAAGATCCGCAGGGGTTTTTCGCAAAAGTACATGGCGCCGTGGATCTTCCGTCATCTCGAACCTGTTCAAACAGCGGTAACTGCCGCGGCGCTGACAGCGCGCAGAGGTTCGAACCCGCGGCGGCGCCATGGACGCGGAGTCAGTGCGGTTGGTGCTAGGAGGGACGTCGGCTAGCTAAGGTGGTGGCGTCTTGCTGAGACGACGACGCACCACCGTGCCGAGGGTGCTCGACGGCGTGACCGCGCAACCGAAGCGAACGAAGACGGGACTATGTCTAGCGTAACTGGGCTTACGCGGGGCGATGGCGTGCGTCTGGCGGGGTAGTCGCGATCCACTGGCGGCGGCGGCCGTAGCTAGGGTTTGCGTCGGCGTCGCTGGTCTGGCGTTCTGGCGCCTCCTCCTCGTCACGGCTCCGCAGCGTGAAGCTCCGGGGCCTCCTCGACAACACGCAGCGACACGCCTCGCTAGATTGTCAGGGCGGGTACGGCGGTGTGGCGGCGAGAGGGCGTTGGGGTGGTGTGGAGGAAGGGGGGGGTGCGAGGCAAGCCTCAGGCGGATCTGGGGAGAGGCCAGGAGGGACAGGGAGAGGATAAGAAGGAAGAGGGGCCGGTTGTGGCGGGGTGGTGAGTGTGCGCGTGTGAGGTGGGAGGTGGGGCCGGCGCTGCGTGGGCCAGGGCGGCGGAGAGCGGGTAGGGGCGGCTGGGTGGAGGCGAGCGGCTGTGGGGCCAGCGTGTGGTGGCGTGTGGTGTTGAGTTGGGTGTGGGGGGTTTGTGTGGTGGAGGAGAGAGGTGGAGAGTGGGAGTGGGGTGATGTGGAGGTTAGGGATTGGATGAGGGAGAGGGCGGGGTGAGGTGGCACGATGGGAATGGCCAGGGTGATGTGGCCACAGAGGGTGGGTAGGATTTTAGGTGGGATAGGATTAGAAGGGCGGGCAGGTTTGGACCGATTGTTTTATACGGGGTGGTCGTTCGGGTCGGGCTGGCCGTCGACCGCCTACAAAATAATATAATTTTATTTGTTTAATTGACCGTTTGCACCGCCAAAACAAAATATTCCGGGGACCCGGTTTTTGGCGTTTGAATTAAATATGGGGCGTTTTTAGAAAACAGACGGCTTTGAGAAAAATAGTTTTATGCGAACAATGCAAGATGATGACGATGCGATGCACAAATTCAACGCGATTTTCTAGTAGTGGTTTTGCGGGATGCCACATCGCCTCACGGTTGCAGATGATGTCCTGCAATGGTGCTGAGGAGACGACCGTTATCGGGTGCTCCTGGAAGTAGTGTGGCAGTCGCCGCTGTGCTCTGAAGACCGCGTATACTAGTTTTCTGGTATTGCGGGTAGCGCTGGCGCGACTCGGTGAGGACTTCGTTGATGTAGTACACTGGTCGCTGCACCGGGCGCTCCTTTCCTTCCTCTGGTCGCTCGATGACCATGACGGCGCTGACGACGCGCTCGGAAGCCGCGACGTAGACCAGCATGGGTTCCTTGTCGACGGGGGCGGCGAGTAGTGGTGCTGCGAGTAGCACCTTCTTGAGGTCGTGGAGTGCATCATCTGCCTCCTTGTCCCACTGGAAGGTGATTCTTGCGCATCAGGCGGTAGAGGGCATCGCCTTTTCGACCAATCGGGGGATGAAGCGACTGAGAGACGCGACTTAGCCGGCCAGCTTCTGGACGTCGCCCAGGCACTCGGGTTTGCCGAGTCGAGCGATCGTGTCGATCTTGGTCGGGTTCGCCTCGATCCTGCGCTTGGAGACGACGTATCCCAGTAGCTGCCCAGCAGGTACACCGAAGGTGCATTTGCCTGGGTTTAGCTTTATCTTGTATTTCCGCAGGTTGGCGAATGTTTCCGCCAGATCAGCGAGTAGGTCGCTCTAGCGAGCGGGCTTCACCACCACATCGTCGATGTAGACGTGGATATTGCAGCCAATTTGGCTCGCATGGCACTCCTGCAAGCACCGCTGGTAGGTCGCCCCGGCGTTCTTGAGGCCGAAGGTCATGGCAGTGTAGAAGGCTCCGAATGGCGTGATGAACGCCGTCTTCTCTTCGTCCTCAACGGCCATTTTGATCTGGTTGTACCCAGAGTAGGCGTCGAGGAAACATAGCGACTCTAAGCCCGCGGTGGAATCGAGGATTTGGTCGATCCGCGGGAGGACGAATTGCTCCTCCGGGCAGGCGCTGTTTAAGTTTGTGTAATCGATACACATCCTACAGGTCCCATTTTTCTTCTCGACCAGGACTGGGTTTGCCAGCCACTTGGAGTACTTGATTGGCCGGATGAAGCCTGCAGCGAGAAGACGCTGCACCTCCTCGGCGATGGCTCGGCGGCGCTCTTCATTGAAGGGCCGCAGCGACTGCTTGACAGGTCGTACTTTCGGGTTGGCGTTCAGTTTGTGCTCAGGGAGTTCCCTAGGGACACTAGGCATGTCAGAGGGCTTCCATGCGAAGATGTCCCTGTTCTCACGGAGGAACTAGATGAGCGCGCCTTCCTATGCTGGGCTCATGCCCATCCCGATCGTCACCGTCTGGCTGGAGTCGCCTGGGACCAGCTCGAGGGTGCGGGTATGCGTTGTTGCCTCGAAGTATGAGGTGTTGCCGCCCTCCGAGTTGGGCTTCTTGAGTATGGTGGGGTCGTCGTTGTTGACCCCTCTCGCGTACTTAGTGAGATCGTCGGCGTGGTTGGCCTCTGCCGCGATGACGGCGTCGGCGAGTTCAACTCCTTTGGCCTCGCACTCGGCGGCCATGTCGGGGTCGCCATGGATGGTGATGACGCCTCGCAGTCCGAGGAGCTTCATCGCGTTGTACGCGTAGTGGGGCGCCGCCATGAACTTGGCGAACGCCTGGCGCCCCAGGACGCAGTGGTAGGGGCTGTCGAAGGGCACCAGCTCGAAGACGATCTGCCCGGTGCGGAAGTTTGCCGGTGTTCCAAAGGTGACTGGCAGCGTGACCTTGCCGATCGGGTACGCCTTGCGACCGGGGACGATGCCGTGGAACATGGTGTAGGTCGTCTCGACCATCGACTGCGGGAGCCGCAGTCGCCTGAAGGTGTCCAGGTACAGGATGTTGATGGAGCTGCCGCCGTCCATCAATGTCTTGGGGAGCCAGTAGTATCGCACCTTGGGCTTGACCACCAGTGCGACTCGACCTGGGTACTCGATTCGTGGCGAGTAGTCCTAGCGTCTCCAAGTGATTGGTTGCTCAGACCAGTTCAGGAACTGGGGGACGTCCACCTGGGCCATCGCGTTGACAGCGACGGCGCGGGCGACGACCTTCTTCTCGCGCTTCGTGTTGAAGCCTGTGAAGGTGTGGAGCGATCCGGCCACGCTGCCGAATTTTCCGCCGTTTGGCGGGTTGTTGTCGGGGTCTTCCCGTGCGCGCTGTGCCTTCTCGATCTCCTTGAGGGAATGGCAGTCGGCGGTCGTGTGCGTAGCGGGCTTTCCTTCCCTGCTGTGAAATACAAAAGGTTGGTTGAGAAGGGCCGCGGGGTCGAACCACGGCTTCGCCTTGTAGTTGCCACCGTCGCGGCGTTGCCCCCCGTCGCGGGGGAAGCTCTTGGGCTCGCGCTGCGCGTATCCAGCGTTGGCGACGAAGTCGACTCGCCCATCACTGTGGCGCTTGCCAGTGAGGCGAGTGTTGCTAGAGCGTAGATCGGATCGTCTTCCGTTGTCGTTGCCGCTCGTGTGGCGTTGTCCTCCCGACTCGTTGTCGGTTTCTTGGTTTGGGTCTTCCTCCGCGTACCTTTTGGCGATCTCCAGGAGATCCGGTATGTTGTCGAGTGTGCGGTACGCTCGTTTGAGCTTGGCGACCAGGGGCTCGTAGCGGCATGAGGTCTTGACGCAGTGGATCGCGGTATCTGGGTGGATACCGACCGCGTTGTACCACAGTTCTTGCCACCGTTGGACCCAGCTGCGGGTCGACTCGCGAGGTCCCTGGACGCATTGTTCCAGGTCCTCGATGGTGGTGGCGCGGGTGTATGAACCCTCGAAGTGCCTGACGAAGGCGTCGCGCATCTCTTCCCAGGAGTCGATGCTATTCGCGGGAAGAGTGTTGATCCACTGCCTGCACGCTCCCTCCATCATCAGGGGAAGGTAGCGGGCGGCTAGTCGATCGGTGTGGCCGGCGATTCCCATCGCCATGAGGTAGGTATCCAACCACACGGAGGGATCGTACGGGGGGTCATACTTCTCTATTTCCTTCGGCGCTTTGAAGTTCGCCGGGTATCTCACACCTCGGATCATCGGTCCGAAGCACCGGGGCCCGAGTCGGCTTAGCGACACCCTCGGCTCACCGTCGCGGCGGTTGGTGAGGGTATGCTGCAGGTCGTCGGGCTGGCGTGTGCGCCAGCTCTGGTTGTTGATGATGTGGCTGCGGCCATCGACGGGTTGACCGTTGGCGACGACGAAGTTGGTCGCCGGACGAGGGTCGTTGGTGGAGAGTGCCGCGTTCGTGGGTCGGTGTTGGAACTGTAGTGGTTCGGGTGGTGGGCAGCTGAGGGTGTTTGCCGCCATGGGGCGGCCGCTTGAGGCCGCTCTGCTGCCCGATGAACGCGAGTACATCCGACCATATGAGTCGACGCCTGCGTTTTGTTGCTCGACCACTTTTGCGCGGCGGGGCCTTGGCGATCGGATCTCAGGCGCCTTCACCAGTGGCTGCGATGTTGTCGACTGCTGCTCGGCCCGCGACGAGGTTGTCCATTGGGGTGGAGAACAGCGGTAGGCCGTTCACGTCTCGCTCCCTTGAGGAGACCACGATCCGCGGCTGGTCCCTGGGGGGTGCGCGGTTGGGTGGTGGCGGGGCGCCATTGGCCGTTGACCCTGGTGGGGGCCGAGTGCTTCCTCCTGGTGGCGCGTTCTCGCAGATCGCGCGCTCGGCCGCGCGGGCCGGGTCGTTCTCGTCGTCGAAATTCAGGGCGCGCCCCTGGACAGTGGGGTTCAGGCGCGACCTGATTCGGAGCTGGTGGTAGCGCGACAGCTCCTGCGCTGTTACCTGCTCGAGGTGAAAATTTTCGCGCTCGGCTTGTTCCTTGCGGACTGCTTCCGCCAGTTTCAGGCGGAGTTCCTCGACCTCCATTGTCGTCGCGTTGGCAGGGATCGGCGTGGAGAATGGATCTTCCGGCGGGTCGGCGCCAGTCGCCATGTAGGTCGCGGCGTGGCGTCCGGTTCCGTGACGGAGGTCGGCGGAGTTCTCCGATCCGGAGTCGAAGTCGAAAATCCCAAGGATAGAGGGATCCTCGAAGTTGGAGACCTGGGTGATGGAGCCAGCGGGTGACGCGGGGACAATGGACCCGGCGAGTGACGCCGGGGTCGCCGAATCGGCTTCGTCGTTGAGGGCCGCGTCTTCCGCGACCGCGTTGGTTTCGGCCGCGTTGCTGTGGGCCGAGTCGTACTCGGAGGCAAGGCGGTGGATCGTGCAGACTTGGCTCTCAGAGAGTCGGTCGCGTGGCGGCGACTCGCGGATGCGAGCCGAGTCCTCCGAGACGATGACGTCGGTGAGGCCGACGAAGAGGCTGATCGTGCCGACCGGCAGGATCATGCTGCGCGTGACGGGTCGCGCCGCCGGGACGTAGCTGCTCGGCAAGATCTAGAGCATCTCGCCGATCGCAATCATGCGGCCGGTGGCGATCGTCTCGTTGATGGGCAGATTGGATCTCGCCGCAGAACACCGGCCTGACCGGCCAGGCCCCACGGTGGGCGCCACTGTCGTGGGAATGACCACGGCAGATGCTGCAATCGGCAGCGAGTAGTAGAACATGGGGCAAGGGCGGACAGCCATCTGCTGTGCTAGATGAGGGCTGAGACATAAGGATTTACCCAGGTTTGGCCCCCCGGAGGGTAAAGACCTACTCCTGCTAGATTGTATTATGGGGAGAGTACAATAGGGCGAGCTCGGCGGTTAGGCAGCGAGTCGCTCGGTTGTATGATGGAACGTATCCTCTATGCGTCCTCTAGGAAGGTTTATATAGACTCACGTCCCTAGGGTTTACAGATCTCAACCGAATAAGTTAAGGTTCAGCGATTCTTCAACCAAATCCGACTGGGCCTATCTACGCTTCTGGGCCTTCAGCTTCCAGTCGGTTGAGTCCACGCCAGATCTTGATCGATCGCGTCCGCAGCCCACTCACCGTACCGGGCCAATAGGAAACGTCCCGCTGGGTATACCCCGGTAGGCATATCCCCATCATTCCTTGTGTATTAACAACGCACATAAGACACGATACATGTTTAAGAGTGATGACCAAAAAATCATCGTTTTCGCGTCTTATGGCCGTCTTGATGAGCTATTGCCCATAATTTTAGGATTCCATGGGGATTTGCATGGCTCGTAAGACCCGATACATGTTTCAGATACTTGACCAAAAATCGATGTTTTTTATGTTTTATGTCCGTTTTCATGAGCTATTGCCCATAGTTTGGGGGTTCTAGGGAGTTTGCAGGGCTTGTAAGACCCGATACATGTTCTCGAGTTACGACCAAAAACTCGTCGTTTTCGCGTTTTATGGTTGTTTTCATGAGCTATTGCCTAAAGTTTTGGGGTTCCACGATGATTTGCATGGCCCGTAAGACCCGATACATGTTTGAGACATATGACCAAAAACTCGGCGTTCTCGTGTTTTTTGACCGTTTTCATGAACTATTGCCCACAATTTTGGGGTTCTACGACATGTTACAATGACTGTAAGATCTGATACATGTTCGAGAGTTATGACCAAAAACTCGTCATTTTCGTGTTTTATGGCCGTGTTCATGAGTAATTGCCTACGATTTTGGGGTTCCAAGGGGATTTTCCTGGCCTATAAGACTCGGTACATGTTTGGGAGTTATGACGAAAACTCATCATTTTCATGTCTTACAGCCGTTTTGATGAGATATTGCCCACTGTTTTGGGATTCTAAGGCGATCAGCATGGCTCGTAAGACCCAAAACATGTTTGAGATAATTGGCAAAAACTCGTAGTTTTCGTGGTTTATGTCCATTTTCATGAGCTATTGCCCATAGTTTCGGGGTTTTAGGAAGATTTACGGGGCTTGTAAGACCCGATAAATGTTCCCGAGTTACGACCAAAAACTCGTCGTTTTCACGTTTTATGGTCGTTTTCATGAGCTATTGCCTAGAGTTTAGGGGTTCCATGACGATTTGCAACGCCCGTAAGACCCGATACATGTTTCAGACATATGACAAAAAACTCGGTGTTCTCGTGTTTTATGACCATTTTCATGAGCTATTTCCCACGGTTTTGGGGTTCTATGGCAATTTACAATGACTGTAAGATCCGATACATGTTTGAGAGTTATGACCAAAAACTCGTCGTTGGCGCTGTTTTATGGCCGTTTTTATGAGTAGTTGCACATAATTTTAGGATTCCATGGGGATTTGCATGGCTCGTAAGACCAGAAACATGTTTGAGATACTTGACCAAAACTCGTTGTTTTTGTGTTTTATGTCGTTTTTCACGAGCTATTGCCCATAGTTTTGGGGTTCTAGAGATATTTGCACGGCTTATAAGACCCGATACATGTTCTCGAGTTACGACCAAAAACTCGTCGTTTTCTTGTTTTTTGGTTGTTTTCATGAGCTATTGCCTACAGTTTTGGGGTTCCACGATGATTTGCATGGCCCGTAAGACCCGATACATGTTTGATAAATATGACCAAAAACTCGGCGTTCTCGCATTTTTTGACCGCTTTCATGAACTATTGGCCACAATTTTGGGGTTCTACGGCAAGTTACAATGACTGTAACATCTGATACATGTTTGAGAGTTATGACCAAAAACTCGTCATTTTCGTGTTTTTTGGCCGTGTTCATGAGTAATTGCCTACGATTTTGGGGTTCCAAGGGGATTTTCATGGCCTATAAGACTCGGTACATGTTTGGGAGTTATGACGAAAACTCATCGTCATCGCGTCTTACAACCGTTTTGATGAGATATTGCCCACTGTTTTGGGATTCCAAGGCGATCAGCATGGCTCGTAAGACCCGAAACATGTTTGAGATATTTGGCAAAAACTCGTAGTTTTCGTGGTTTATGTCCATTTTCATGAGCTATTGCCCACAGTTTTGGGGTTTTAGGAAGATTTGCGGGGCTTGTAAGACCCGATAAATGTTCCCGAGTCACGACCAAAAACTCGTCGTTTTCACGTTTTATGGTCGTTTTCATGAGCTATTGCCTAGAGTTTAGGGGTTCCATGACGATTTGCAACGCCCGTAAGACCCGATACATGTTTGAGACATATGACAAAAAACTCGGTGTTCTCGTGTTTTATGACCATTTTCATGAGCTATTTCCCACGGTTTTGGGGTTCTATGGCAATTTACAATGACTGTAAGATCCGATACATGTTTGAGAGTTATGACCGTAAACTCGTCGTTGGCGCCGTTTTATAGCCGTTTTTATGAGTAGTTGCCCATAATTTTAGGATTCCATGGGGATTTGCATGGCTCGTAAGACCAGAAACATGTTTGAGATACTTGACCAAAACTCGTTGTTTTTGTGTTTTATGTCCGTTTTCATGAGCTATTGCCCATAGTTTTGGGGTTCTAGGGAGATTTGCAGGGCTTATAAGACCCGATACATGTTCCCGAGTTACGACCAAAAACTCGTCGTTTTCGCGTTTTATGGTCGTTTTCATGAGCTATTGCCTACAGTTTTGGGGTTCCACGATGATTTGCATGGCCCATAAGACCCGATACATGTTTGAGACATATGACCAAAAACTCGGTGTTCTCGCGTTTTGTGACCGTTTTCATGAACTATTGGCCACAATTTTGGGGTTCTACGGCAAGTTACAATGATTGTAAGATCCGATACATGTTCGAGAGTTATGACCAAAAACTCGTCGTTTTCGTGTTTTACAGCCGTGTTCCTGAGTAATTGCCTACGATTTTGGGGTTCCAAGGGGATTTTCATGGCCTATAAGACTCGGTACATGTTTGGGAGTTATGATGAAAACTCATCGTCATCGCGTCTTACAGCCGTTTTGATGAGCTATTGCCCACTGTTTTGGGATTCCAAGGCGATATGCATGGCTCGTAAGACCCGAAACATGTTTGAGATATTTGGCAAAAACTCGTAGTTTTTGTGGTTTATGTCATGAGCTATTGCCCACAGTTTCGGGGATTTAGGAAGATTTGTGGGGCTTGTAAGACCCGATACATGTTCCCGAGTTACGATCAAAAACTCGTTGTTTTCACGTTTTATGGTCGTTTTCATGAGCTATTGCCTAGAGTTTAGGGGTTCCACGACGATTTGCATGGCCCGTAAGACCCGATACATGTTTGAGACATATGACAAAAACTCGGTGTTCTCGTGTTTTATGACCGTTTTCATGAGCTATTCCCATGGTTCTGGGGTTCTATGGCGATTTACAATGACTGTAAGATCCGATACACGTTTGAGAGTTATGACCGAAAACTCGTCGTTTGCGTCGTCTTATGGCCGTTTTTATGAGTTGTTGCCCATAGATTTGTTGTTCCATGTGTCGTGGGAATGGCCACGGCAGATGCTGCAATCGGCAGCGAGTAGTAGAACGAGGGGCAAGGGCGGCCAGCCATCTGCGGTGCGAGATGAGGGCAAAGACATGGTTTTACCTGTGTTCGCCCCGGAGGGTAAAGACCTACTCCTGCTAGATTGTATTATAGATGAGTTTACAATGGGCGAACTCGGCGACTAAGCGGCGAGTTGCTTGGGTGTATGAGGGAACGTGTCTCTACTCACCCGTAGGAGGTTTATAAGCTCACCTCCCTAGGGTTTACATATCTCAACCGATTCGATTCTGCTTTGGTAATCGCTTAACCTAGTCCGACCGGGCCTATCTACTGCCTGGCCTTCAACTTCCACGCCCAATAGCTTGTTGGGCTTTGATCCACTCGCTTATGCAGCCCACTGCCAACCTTGGGCCCGGAACGTCTCCGAGTATACCCCAAGAGGCGATCCCCATCGAGTCCCCGAGGCCGCCGCTGATTAGGCGTGAGTGGCTGCCGCAATGGAGTATACGGCTTCAAGTTGGCATCCAATCGAATCGTCGGCGGCTCCTGATGAAGGAAAAAATCCGAACCGAAGGCGTCTTGGGCGAGTCGAGCCAACGGGACGGTTTCGCGAGTGACTTAGCGAGCCGAAGCGGAGGTGGACCGTCAGCGTGGTCAAACTAGCCGTTAAGGTAACTCAACGGTAACTTTTGGCGAATCATCGCTACGGTAACGGCCCCTAATTTGGCGGGCAACTCCGCTATATAAGAGGAATGGTAGGCTATCGCAGCCAACCGCCCACCATTTCTTCCGAGTACGCACATCTTCCTTCCTTTGATTCGCGATCCAATCGACGCAATCCTCCGACCTCCAAACAAATCTCGCCATGGCCCTTCCACCGAACATTGGGGTAGATCCAAGTGCACTGGCGCAGCTGGCCTCCTTCGAGGAGGCCGGATCCCACGATGCCGGCATGGCGATCCTCGCAGCCGGAGAAACGACCCCAAACCCGCGAGAGAGAGCGTTCGTCTGTTTCACTAGTCACCTCGAGCGGGGGTTAGGGTTTCCCACATCCTTGTTCTTCCGCGCTTCGCTTACCACGGATCCAGCCTCGATCCGGGTCCCCATAGCATCGAAAGCTCGCCATCTTCGTATGCTCATGAGTGCTACTTGGGCTGCCGTCCCTACTTTCCCTTGTGGCAGTATCTGTTCCATGGACGGATCAGCCGCGAGGAGGCGGGCGGCCCAATGCTAGCCGCAGGCGGCTTAACCTTCCAACTCAAATCCAAAGCTTCCTTCTTCGACCTGATGCTGCCGGCCAAAGCAGCGAGCGACTGGAAAAAGTCATGGTTCTACGTGACCGAGGCGACTCCGGAGGACGAGGCGGCGATCCCGCGGTACTCGGCCAATCGTTCCGAGCCACGCCATCTCCAGGTCGGCAAGCTCCCCGACGACCAGCGGATGGTCGTCGACGAGATGCTCCAGACCATCCGTGGTCTGAAGAAGAAGGGGCTCCAGACGCTAAACTTGTACAATTGTTGGCTTGGGCGGCGGCTCGCTGGCCGCCTAACGCGACCATTACATGTACCAAGACACGGGCCGGGAGACTCGACCAAAGCCTGCCTCGACGAGTGGAAGCCGGAGGACTACCTCTCAACTGAAGAAGATCACCAAGCGGCATACGGATGCGCAGGCCGGGTCCTCCCTACACCGCTAAGCGTCCGGCCCGACGGTAATCTTTTATCTTGTTCGCAACAGCTGGGCAACAAGCGTAATTCTAACTCGCTTCGTGTTTAACGCAGCTGTTCCAAGTGGTGGAAGGGTGGCTACCACCGACGACGAGCCCGCCACCGCCCAGATACAAGCGAGTCGCCACCCGCCAAGGGTAACGAGACGACGAGGACGAGTCCGAAGAGGAGATTGCCCCATCGTCCGAAGACCATGGGCAACGTCGCCAAATCGAAGCGGCAGGAGCCTCGAGCGCCATGACGACGACGACGAACTCCCAGAGACCACCTCGGCGCTACCCCGCGAAGAAGAAGAAGAAGGAAAAGGAGGCGAGGGCCCCCCTGAGAAGGAAGACGAAGCCGCCGAAGGCGGCCTCACCGCCGCACTCAACGAGCAGCTCTGATGCTCACAGCTCGGCCGGTGACGGCGCAGCCCCGGCGACAACCGCGCTAAATGCGCCATCTAAGGAAGCGCCGCTGGCCTCAATGCCTCCGCCATTCGCGCCGGTTTCTGGGCTAGGGAAGGCTCCGGTTGTGGCGACTTCGCCTCGCAAGGAGGTCCCGAGCGTGGCGGTCTCGCCCCGCAAGGAGGTTCCAGTCGAGGTAGCCCCAATTCGCGAGGAGGCCTCCGCCGAAGGCGCCCCGAAGGCGCCAACCGCTACCTCAACGTCAAAGAAGCCGTCCGTATCCTGGGCCCCTGACGCCCCGAATCGGGGCTTAGTCGCCGACAGCCCTGAGCTGGAAAAACCGCCGCCTTCGACAGGCTGCTTCATTCCGCCGCCAAGTGAGCGATTCGACCTTCTCTACTTTCTTTTAGTACTGATTGTCTTTTATTGATTTGATTCGATGTGCAGGACCGGAGTGAAAAGATGGGTCACCCGACCGGGCTAAGGTACCTCCCTCTAGCGAGGAGGACCTTCCCGCAAGAGGAAAGGTGACGAGGTCGCCGCCAGCCGGAAGGCAGCAAGAAGGCCAAGGCGGGCTTACATCGTCGCCGTCTCGACGACGCGGGCGCTGGCTGGACCAGCAGTGGAAGCAACCGCTTCACGGCGAGGGCTTCCTTGCCTAGACCGGAGGAAGCGACTTCCTTTGGGGCGGGCGCCGATTGCTACCTTCCCCGCTTCATGACCAAGGCGGCCACGACGAGTGGGCTGCGACCCCAGCTCGCTCCAGGACCGCCGACGCTGAAATCGACTAACGTCGCGGGCACACGCCGCGCTGCTATGCTCGGACGTACAACTTCACGGCATGCTTGGTGCGGCCATCCGTACCTCCAGTCCCGAGGATCAGGTCGGTGCTTAGCAGCCGCTTGATTCTTATAGTTACTTGTTTTGTACTTTCGAATCCAGTCCTCGAAAGCGAGGCGCTAAA
Source organism: Avena longiglumis (assembly GCA_030063025.1). NCBI lineage: Eukaryota > Viridiplantae > Streptophyta > Magnoliopsida > Poales > Poaceae > Avena > Avena longiglumis. The sequence goes on from CP125976.1 coordinate 26,451,978, forward strand.
TTTTAGCGGTATGCACCGAGGAATTTTGTGGTCGCTACCCCGAGTGCGCACTCGCTAAATTTTAGCGGTGGGCACGAGTAATTTTCATGTGCCGACTTTGAAGATGGCTGTGGTCTGCATGAGTCGGCAGAGCGATTGGCTGCGGCAAGATGTTGAGAAGGAGCTGGCCACTATCCAAGAAGCAAACAAGGAGCTTCGCTGTTGCAAGAAAGCGGAGGTGGCTCGCCAGAGCTTGTCCCGCTGGTGAGCTGCGGTGCGGTTCGCTTAATCGCGAGCAGGATCGCCGACCGAGCGAACTGCGAGGCAAAAGAAGAAGCAAGCTCGGCGAACGGGCGAGCTAAGGCCGCCATTGCGGCCGCGGAGGAAGACCGAAAGGTGTCGGAAGCCCTCATTGTTGGGCTTCAGGACGATCATACGTCGCTTCAGAGCTTCATCACGGGACTCGCCCGCCCGTTGCTTGGTGAGTGCGTCTTTCCTGTCTTTCGGTTGTATTGTTTGTGGTTTCCATGGTACTCATAATTGTCTCCTTCGCACAGGTCATGTTATTGGTAGCCAAGAAGAAGCGAGCTCTTGACGCAGGGAGTGCGTAAGCATGCTTGTCGACTCGGGCGACACCGTCGGCGGCGCATCCGCGCCTACCTTCAAGAGATGTCGCCACGGAGGTTATTCCAAAGGACCTCGCTTGAGGTGTGGAGTATTTGGAGAAGGCGCCCGCGTCGAGTTCATGACGCGGTCGGGCGCTTTCGCCGAGCGCCGACAGCTCGAGCCTTGACTCGCCCACTTCCCGAGGACTTCTCGACGATGTGACGAGTGGGTATCCTTCGCCGATCGGGCGGTGGATCTGTCCGAGGTTCTCAAGCTGCAGGAACGTGCCGCCACACTCGAGCGTTCACGGGCGATGGGCGACCTTCCTTCCAGGAAGCGGTCGTCGTAAACGACCGAGCCGCCGTGATCGTGACTTCAAGGTCGAGCAGCCTTTCCGCGGCGGCGATGGCGGGTGAGCTGACGACGATCCAAACCCGTACACCGCTCATCCGTGGCGCCGGATTCTGCGTCGTCAAGCCTCGCAGAATAGGGTGTGCCTAGATATGTTAGCAGCAGCTGCCAGCAGGCATAATTTGTAATGTAAGACAATGCGATGTGCGATTGAATGGGATGTTGTGTCCATTTTGCTAGTTATTTGTGTGTTTTGATTGATTTTGATGAGTCCCCGATCGGCCCGCCTTTTGTGGGGTTCACCTTATATGATGTTTGTTGTTATCATGTGTTTTGTTAGTTTAGTCGACTCGCCTGAAGCTCGAGAGCCAGCCGCAAGGCGACTCTTGAGTGCTCAGACACTGCTTTCCAGACGCGAACGGGTCGGGTGGCCGAGTCCCCGGCGTGGTACTTGGTAGTTCAAGGCGCGACTCGAGGGTGGTTGAGGACGAGCTCGTTGGTGAGCGCTACCCCGCCTGGCCCAATGGGTCACGATGGCGCAGTCCCGGCATGCTCTCTTACTTGGCGTTTTCACGACCGATGCGACAAACCGGTATTCGGTCCCCGGCGTGGTACTTAGCTGCTCGAGTCGCTACGCCGAGGATGCGGAGGACCAAGGTCGCCGTGAGAAGCGAGGCAGTTGTCTTGGTTCGCAAAACCAATCGAGCTAGGCGACTCCAATGGGGCTCGATTGGCGTTTTTCGTGACGACGCAAGACCTGAAATGAATCAGTGCCCTTACATCGCACTACTTAGCCGTGCCGGTCGCTGTACCAAAGGTTGACTTCTGCATTTTAGCATGACGCTGTTTATTACGAGTGCGAGTGGCACAAGACATGGAGAGTAGACGAAATTTGTCGTAACCGTTTCTTTTATTTCATAGCGACTGGAGAGTACATATGTGGGGTTCTAGGGGTAGAACTTCCGGAGGAGATTGACATTCCATGGCCGCTCGACGTCGAGTTCGCCGTCCCCGCGGACGTCGATGAGGTAGTAGGCGTCGTTGCCGAGTACGCGCCCAATAGCGAACGGGCCTTCCCACGGAGGGGAGAGCTTGTGCATGCCCTTCTTGTCCTGGATGAGGCGTAACACCAGGTCGCCTTCCTGGAAGGTGCGGGTTTTCACCCGTCGGCTGTGGTAGCGGCGGATCCCTTGCTGATAAATGGCGGTGCGCGATCGGGCGAGGTCGCGTGCTTCGTCGAGTTGGTCGAGCCCATCTTGGCGGGCCAGCGCTTATGCCTCCGATAGTGGACGCGACCCAGCGTCGCGTGTTCGAGGTCGGTGGGCATGATCTTCGCGCCAGAGACCATGAAGAAGGGAGTGAATCCCGTCGACCTGTTGACCGAGGTGCGGATTCCCCAGATGACGGAGGGTAGCTCTTCGACCCAACATCCAGCGGTGCGCTCGAGTGGTACTTGGAGTCGCGGCTTCAGGCCGTGGAGGATGCTTTGGTTGGCTCGTTCTGCCTGGCCGTTGGATTCCGGGTGTGCGACTGACGCGAGGTCGAGCCGGATGTGGTGCTCTTCGCAGAATTCGGCCATTGCTCCCTTGGCGAAGTTTGTGCCGTTGTCCGTGATGATGCTGTTAGGGAACCCAGAGCGTATATGAGCTCGTAGGAACTTAGTGGCGGTCTTCCCGTCGCATTTCCGGACTGGCTTGGCCTCCACCCACTTCGTGAATTTGTCGACGGCGACTAGCAAATGGGTGTAGCCAGAGGGGGCCTTCTTGAAGGGGCCTACCATGTCCATGCCCCACACAAATAATGGCCAGTGATGGGGATTGTTTTGAGCGCCGAACTTGGTACGCGGCGTCGGTTGGCGATTTCGGCATCCGGCGATGGACGATATCGGCGTCGGGCGTGCGGTGGGCCAGAGAAGCCGTGTCGCATAGCTTTGGCGACCAGGGAGCGGCGGCGCAGGTGCAATGCTGAGTGGATGTCGTAGGATTTTGCGCCCTTCACCGGTAGGACGCAACGTTGAACACGCCGGTGACGCTGCGCTTGTGTAGCTCGCCGATGATGGTGTAAGACTTGCATCGGCGAGCAATCATTCGAGCGCTTGTCTGCCTCGGGCGGTGGTGCCGGTCTGTAGGCGGCGTAGGGCTTGGTCCGGTCGTGCTCGGAGATGAGTGCGACCAAGGCTGCCTCTGGTTGAGTGGGACTCGATGTCGATCTCCTCGGGGAGACTGATGGTTTGGAGATTGTGTCGAGGAACACGCCGGGTGGTGCGAGTCGAGCCGACCCGATGCGAGAGAGGCGTCGGCCTCGTTTTTCCGCTGTCGATCCACTCGGCTGAGTAGCCGTGAAGTGGGCGCCCAACTTATCCACCTCTTGGCGATATGCCGCCATGGTAGGGGAGATGGCGTCGCAGTGCCGCGACTTGTCCGCAACGAGGTCGGAGTCTCCGTAGCATCGGCGATTAACGCTCATCTCCTTTGCGGCTCGCATGTCGGGAGTAGGGCCTCAGATTCAGCCATGTTGTTGGTGCAGGCGTGAATTGAGGCGAGGATGTAGCGTAGCTTGTCGCCCTTTGGTGAAGTCGGACTATCCCCGCCTCCCGCCGTCTGCGTTCTTGGACCCCAAGTGCGAGTTCCAGAATGGAGGTACGCGGCTTCTCCGGCTGGCTCCTCCCTCCGGCGATGAAGTCGGCTGCTCGACTTGATCGCCTTCGTGGCTCAGATTTAATGTTGTGGACGCCGATCTCGACGCCCACTTGGCGACCCGCCGGTCGCCTCGCGATTGCGGATGATGTCTTGTAGCGGTGCCGAGGAGACGACCGTGATCGGGTGCTCGAAGTAGTGCAGCGCCACCGAGCTCAAGACCGCGTATACTAGCTTTTGGTACTGCGGGTATCGCTGGCGTGACTCGGTGAGGACCTCACGATGTAGTACACGCCGGACCGGACGGCGCCTTTCCTTCCTCCGTCGTTCGACAACCATTACGATCGACGACGCTTCGACGCCGCGGCGTAAACCAGCATAGGCTCTTTGTCGGTGCGGCGGTAGTGGTGCGCGAGTAGCACCTTTTTGAGGTCGCGAGCGCCGTCCGCCTCCTTGTCCCATCGAAGGTGGGATTCTTCGCATCGAGGCGATATAGGGCATCGCCTTTTCGCCCGAAGGGATGAAGCGATCGAGAGCCGCACACGCCCGCCAACTTCGAGCGTCGCGCAGCACTCGGGTTTGCCGAGTCGGGCGATCGTGTCGATCTTCGTTAGGTTTGCCTCGATCCCTCGTTTGGAGACGACCCTCAATGGTTGCCCGACGGGTACACCAAGGTGCACTTGCTCGTTGAGCTTTATCTTGTACCTCCGCAGATTGGCGAAGGTCTCGCTAGGTCGGCGGTAGGTCTCCTTGGCGGCGGATTTCACGACCACGCCGTCGATGTAGACGTGGATGTTGCGCCAATTTGGCTCGCGAGGCATTCTTGCATGCACCGCTGGTAGGTTGCCCCGGCGTTCTTGAGGCCGAAGGTCATGGCGTGTAGCGAATGCTCGAATGGCGTGATGAACGCCGTCTTCTCCTCATCGTCGACAGCCATTTTGATCTGGTTGTACCCGGAGTAGGCGTCAAGGAAACATGGCGACTCCGAACACGCGGTTGAATCGATTATCTGATCGATCCATGGAGGACGAATCGCCTTTGGGCGCGCTGTTCAGTTTGTGTAGTCGATACACATTCTCCAGTACCGTTTTCTTCTCGACTGGGTTTGCCAGCCACTTGAGTATTTGATTGGCCGGATGAAGCCGGCAATGACGCCGCACTTCCTCGGCGATTGCTCGACGGCGCTCTTCATTGAAGGGTCAGCGATCGCTGACGGTCGCACTTTGGGGTCGGCGTTTAGTTTGTGCTCAGTGAGCTCCCTAGGGACACCGTGCATGTCGGAGGGTTTCCATGCGAAGATGTCCCTATTCTCACGAAGGAACTCGATGAGCGCGCCTTCCTATGCTGCGTGCTCATGCTCATCTGGATCGTCACCGGTCTGGTCGCCGGGGTCGCAGACCGACGGCGAAAAGCGCCGTGGCCTCAAAGGTTGAGGTGTTTGTGCCCTCCGAGTTGGGCTTCTTGAGTATTGTGGGTCGTCATTGTTGACCCCGCTCGATTTGGCGAGCTCGTCGGCGTGATTAGCTTGCCGCGATGACGGCGTCGAAGTTCCTTTGGCCTCGCATTCGGCGGCCATGTCGGGGTCGCCGTTGATGGTGATGATGCCGCACGGCCCGGGGAGCTTCATCGCGTTGTACGCGTAGTGAGGCGCTGCCATGAATTTGGCGAACGCCTGGCGCCCTTGGACGCAGTGGTAAGGGCTGTCGAAGGGCACCACCGAAGACGATCCGCTCGGCGGAAGTTTGCCGGAGTACCGAAGGTGACGGTGGCGTGATTTGCCGATCGGGTCGCCTTCCGACCGGGGCGATGCCGTGGAACGTGGTGTGGTTGTCTCGATCATCGACTGCGGGAGCCGCAACCGCCTGAAGGTGTCGAGGTAGAGGATGTTGATGGAGCTGCCGCCGTCCATCAGTGTCTTGGGGAGCCAGTCGCCAACCTTGGGCTTGACCACCAAGGCGACTCGTACTGGGTACTCGATGCGTGGCGAGTGGTCTTGCCGGCTCCAGGTGATGGGCTGTTCCGACCAGTTGAGGAACTGGGGGACGTCTGTTTGGGCCACCGCGTTGACGGCGACGGCGGGCGATGACCTTCTTCTCGCGCTTCGTGTTGAAGCCTGTGAAGGTGTGGAGCGAGCCTACTTTGTAATTTTCCGCCATTTGGCGGTCGTTGTCGATGTCTTCCGCTGCGTGCCTTCTCGATTTCCACGAGGGTGTGGCGGTCGGCGGTGGTGTGCGTGGCGGGCTTTCCTTCCCTCGTGAAACGCACATGGTTGGTTAAGGAGGGCCGAGGTCGAACCTTGGCTTGTTCTTGTAGTTCCGCCATCGTCGCTGCCTCCGTCGCGCGGTAGCTCTTGGGCTCGCGGTAGCGTGCCTGGCTGGCGACGAAGTCGACTCGGCCCGTCGTTGCGGCGCTTGCCTGTGAGGCGGGTGCCGCTGTAGCGTAGGTCGGTTCGGCGTCCGCCGTCGTTGCCGCCCGTGCGGCGTTGCCCTCCTGACTCGTCGTCGACGTCTTGGTTGGGATCCTCCTCGGCGTACCGTTTGGCGATCTCGAGGAGGTCGGGGATGTTGTCGAGTGTGCGGGCGTGTCGCTTGAGCTTGGCGACTAGAGGCTCGTAGCGGCACGAGGTCTTGAAGCAATGGATCGCGGTGTCCGGGTGGATGCCGACCGCGTTGTACCAGAGCTCTTGCCACCGTTGGACCCAGCTATGGTCGACTTCGGGGTCCCCGGACGCATCGCCTGTGTCCTCGATGGTGGTGGCGCGGGTGTAGGAGCACTCAAGTGCCCGACGGCGTCTGCATTTCCTCCGAGTCGACACCGTCACGGGGAGCGTGTTGATCCATTGCCGCACGCCCCTCCATCATCAGGGAGGTAACAGGCGGCCAGTAGATCGGTGTGACCCGCGATCCCCATTGCCATGAGGTATGTGTCAAGCCGTGCGGGGTCGCACGAAGTCGTATTTTCTATCTACTTTGGCGCCTTGAAGTTTGGCGGGTACTTTTCGCCTCGGATCATTGGTCCGAAGCACTTAGGCCCTAGTCGATCGAGCGACCCATAGGCTCGCCATCGCGCGATTAGTTAGGTGTGCCGCAGTCGTCGGGCTGGCGTGGCGCGCTTTTGGTTGTTGATGATGTGAGTGCGGCGTCGATGGGTTCTCCGTTAGCGGCGACGGTTGGTCGCCCGCCTGGGATCGTTAATTGGAGAGTGCCGTTCGCGGTCGGCTGGAGCTGCAGTGGCTCTGGTGGCGGGCAATTGAGGGTGTTTGCCGCCGCTGGGCGGCCGCTTGAGGCCGCCCTGCTTCCCGAGGAGCGCGAGTATACTCGCCCTTGCGAGTCGGCGCCCGCTCTTTGCTGCTCCACGGCTTTTGTGTGGCATCCCGCAAAACCACTACTAGAAAATCGCGTTGAATTTGCGCATTGCATCGTCATCGTCATGCATTGTTTGCCAAAATTATGTTTGCAAAGCCCGTGTTGTTTTCTAAACGCTCCTCTCTATTCAAACATCAAAACCCGGGTCCCCGGAATATTTTGTTTTGGCCGATATCAGGTTGCAGACGGCCCGCTTAAATCGAATAAAATATTTAATTATTTTTATGGGCGATCGAGCAGGCCGACCCGAACGACCACCCCCAGGAATAATAATCGGTCCACCCAACTGCCCCTCTAAATCCTAAATCTACCCAGAAACCTACCCACCCTACCTGGCCACATCACCCCAGCCAATAGGCCTGTGCCACCTCAGCTCCCCTCTCCCCTCACCCACTCAAAACCTGCCACTTGGCCCAACCCCCCCCCTCCCTCTCTCTCCCACTCGCCTACACGCACCTGCATCAACACCCCACTCCCACTCAGCCCCACCCGGACCCACACGTCAGCCGGCCTTATCCCCACCAACCCCCACTACCCTGACCTGGGCCCCCGCGGGACCCACCCCCCACGCGCCGTCCCTGTTCTCTCCTACCTCCCACCCCGCGCAGCACGTTCCTCCTCCCGCTCGCATCCTCGCCTCCCGCCGGCTCCGCCCCCTGCGCCGCCCCGCCGCCAGGAGCACCGCGCGCAACAACCCTCCGCCGTCCATCGCGCCTCCCCGCGCGCCTCCTCCAACGCTCGCTCTCTCGCTGGCCGACCTCGGCCGCCTCGCCCCAGCCCCATGAGCTCGGCCCAGCGCTTTCTGCCGCGTCGCCCGCCCGTCGGCGAGCCGCACCTCTCGTTCGCCCGCCCGATCTCCGGCTTCCCTCCCAAGCCACCGCCGCTGCGCCCCTTCACTGCAGCGCCACAGCTTCGCCGCCCTGCGTCGCCGCCCGCGGTGCCGGCAGCGAGCCGCCCGCTGCGTCTCCGCTGCCGCGAGCCCCGTCTTCCCGAGCCCGCGCCTGCCAGCTCTCCGCCGCGTCCGCCTCTCGTCGCCGGCTGCCTCGCAGCTGCCGCGGCCAGCCGCCTCTCCTGGCCAGCCTCGAGCCGTGCAATGCCTCCCGCGAGTCCGCCGATCGCCGCTGCTGCGAGCCAACTCGCCTCGCGCCCGTCCGAACCGCCCGCGCTGCGCTGGCCCCGTCCTCGCCCGCGCCGCCCGCCGTCGCCTCCTCGCCAGACCCCGCAAGCTCGCCGCGAAGCCCGCCCTCCACGCCTGGCCACACCGTGGCCTCAATAGCCCGCTGCGACGTGTGCTCGTGTATGTGTGCTCGTGTGCGTGTGCTCGTATGTGCTCGTGTATGCGTGTGCTCGTGTATGCGTGTGCTCGTGTATGCGTGTGCTCGTATGTGTCGTGGTATACGTGTGAACCCTATGGTCGTTTGGAGCACCGAGCTCGCCAACAACCTTCGGACCGAACCCTCGGGGACGCAAGATCGCCACGACCGAAAGCACCTCCCAAGATCGAGATCGAATCGGGTTGAGAAACCGGCAAGACCTTCGCGATGGCGACACCGATCCAAGTTCTGCTTCCCGGACATCGAGGTCCCGAAGACTGACGCCCGGCGACCGAAGCCGAGAACCCCGACATGGACACACCAAGTTCTTCATCGAGGAAGACAAGGCCGTCGACGTGGAACCATAGAACGCCGAGTGCTTCACCCGGACACCGAGAACATTCCCGGACGCCAAGACCATCTCGACCCGTGGAACCCGACAAGATCTGCGACAACAAGAACGGCACCGATCCGGAAGATCCGATGAACCCCGACACCGAACCAAGTCCGGCTTCTCGGAACGCCAAGACCTACCCCCGATATCCGAGAACGCTTCCGCCGAACCCCGAACCTCAGATCCGTCGAACCCTGGACCCCGAGACCGACCCCGAACCCCGGAACCCCAAGATATCGACCCCTAATGTGTGAACCCTCTCCCGCAAACCCTATTTTATAATTGAGATACAACTTGTCGCATATTGAATTGTCATTCATCATGCATGCATCTTATCATGTGGTTTGGGGGCCTTATGCCGATTCACCTAATAATTAAATATGGGGCCCATATGTGGGCAAATCTAGTCTCATATCGGCCTCATTTAAACTTGTGTAGCGAACCGGTATCTTATCTTGCCTTGTTATAACAACATTTAAAATGCGGGGTTTCTAAACAACTTGAACCACCTAATTAACTGTCGGGACCCCGGTTCCGCTTAATCTTGACCTAATTGCATCGCACCTTGCCATGTCATCCATCATACATGCATCATGCCGATCTTCTGCCAAGTATTAAATATCGCATCCGGTGTTTATTCTAGTGTTTTGCTTCTTCGCGGATAAGGCCGTTGAGTTGATGTGAGCTTAAGCTGATCTTGGTTGAACCTTCGACAATGTTTTCAAAGAGCATCTCCCTTTCTACCTATCTTACTTTTATAGTCTTTATTCCTCCTGTTGATCTATTGCTACGTGTTGCAATGCTCTAGTTTCCGTGCCGATATATCCCTATGACCTTATATTGCCTTGGACACACCCTATTACCGTTGTTTGGTATATAGTTGGACTTGCGTCGTAGTTGCTTGCTCAAGTGCGGATGTGTCGCCATATGCCAGCTTGATGAATTGTCATGTTGATGTTGGAGATGGTTCTAGTTTTACTTTTCGTCACTTTAATTTCATTTAACAACTAAAATTGAATAAGGAGGCATCGTGGGTGATAGATCATATTTGGTTTCCGAGCGCCGACTTGTGTCCCGGAAGACCCCGAGTACTTTATACCTGTTCCTTGATTTTGCGCGCTATCCACATCCGGGAGGTATATGGGACCCCCCTGAACCAGAGCTTGATTCCGTCTTATTTCTTGGGGCCACAAACTAGTTTGAGGTTTATTCTGATCCTGTACTTATGCCATGTTACTTTCATCTGCATTGTTTAGGGCTTGTGACCCGTTCGTGGTATCGCAGTCCCGTTTGGGGCATCTTGTCGCCACCGCCCCACAAACTTTGGGGTCCGTCTCGAGCTAGCTTACTTCGCTATGGTGTACTCAAGGGTGGCCCCTGAAATATTTCTGAATCCTGTGATTGTTCAGTGAAAGCCTCGTTGGTTTTGATTTGGTTTTTCCGAGGTTGATCGGCGTGTGTTGCTATTGGTGCACCCGCCGGTAAAACTTTCTGAAGCCGTGTCCATGGATATGGACGACTTGGAGCACAAGATATCTCGATCATAGACAAGCATAACTAAAGTTTATTTGCTATAAATTTGACTTATAATGACTAGTAATCAGCTTCACTATAATGGAATGGCTAATTAATACTGCCACAATTGCTTGTTTGGTTGTCGCTTGCGACAAATGTATCTGACTAGTAAGTATTGCAACTACAACGAATTGGCTGAATAAAAGTACCAACAACTGCTGGGTTTTGGGATTATATCATGCTATCTGTATTTGATTAGTAATTGTTGCAACTATCACGGAATGGTTAACTAAAAGTGCCCACTGTTTATTTTATCAGGACGATTATCTAAACTTGACTAGTAAAGTGCCGCAACTATCATTAATTACATAAAACTGCCAACTGTGTGAGTTCCTCGGTTGACTTCCTCGTTTGGTCTCGAGGGGGAAACGCCAGGATGGGTTTGTTTGTTGATAGCTTGAGTTGGATCCGGATAGGTCATTCTCATCCCTCTCTCTCGATATCCGCCATTGTATCGAGTCTCTATAGGTTGTTTAGTGCATCTTGCCGCTGCCGCTTGATCCACCATACCTATGTAGGCGAGGACCGAATTCTAGCCTCGCTGTCTTGGCCTCGATCTTGACGCTCCTCTTTTCCTTTGCCCTTTGTCGGCACCCCCTTTGTTTAAGCGGTTTTGAGATCGGCGTCGTTAGCGAGCGGGGTTACCCTTCCCGGCTTGGCCTGGGCAGGGTCATGGGCGCCATTGGTTATTCTTGAGGCTCTTAGCCCCATTTGCATCTTGTCCGTAGCTGGGCGCTATATCGCTTCAAGGTGATTTGGATCTTGTATATTATATCTGTATTCTTGACTCTTTGAGTCATTGTAATATATCTGCTCATGGGTCCCATCGAGGACTGTGTAATGTTATTACCGTTTTCCACCCGCACGAAAGTGCTGGTGGCACCTTTGAATCGTTTCTATGCGGGTTTGGTGAGTTTTGCCCAAACTTGCATAGGTCCGATTTCGAGGGTGTTACTGAGTGGTATCGAGCTCGGCAGCGGTTGCGATACCCCACAAGTCCAAATTTCAGAGGATAACCTAGCTAACGGCCAAGTAGAGTGTCAAAACTATTTTTCAAAATCGGTTGGATAGTTCTCGATTAGGTCTGATTTTACTCCTTACCCTCTCTGTTCCCCTCTTACCCCTCGTGTTTTGAATCCGCTCTTCTCTCTCTTGAGTCCGATTTCTCGTGGTTGGGTTTCATTACCTTCAGGGGTTTCGCTTTCTCCCTTTGTAACGGAGGTGCTACGATCATCAACTGCAACTTGTCCATTGTACCGCCTCCAATCTTTTGCTCTTGAGATCTTTATCCATCATGTTCCTTTTGGATGCCGTGTCGTTGAAAAACATATGAGAAGGGCGAGCTTTGGTGAAGTTGGGTATACCTTGAGCATGTGTTGTTCATGCCAATGGAACCATCGCGGAACCTAATCATGGTGTCTTTCGTATGCGATTCTGCGGCAACATTCCTTTGTTCTGAACCTCGTCCGAGATCTTGATCGATTCCGAGTTGGTTGCTTAATCCGCCTATTAGGTATGCGAGTAATGGTTTGAGTGCGGGATGGATTAGCTACCCTACCACTGCTCTTATCATTTGCTCTGGTACATCGAATCAGTGGATCCAGCAATTGACTCCGTCCACGGAAGTTAGGGGTGGCTTTATTGCGATGCCTCTACCTTCGACCTTTTTGTTCCGGAGTGTTCTCTCGAGGATCAGAAGCAACGACCCTTTGTTGGTGGTGTCGCCGATTCCCAGATGAAGAAGGAACCTTCGTTAGTGGTGTCGCGAGGATCTACACGAAGCGCGAAGGATCAGACGCCGACCCTCCTTCCGGTACCATGAGGCGGATCTCGAGGGCGAGATCCATTGTTAGTGGTGTCGAATTGTGGCATCCCGCAAAACCACTACTAGAAAATCGCGTTGAATTTGCGCATTGCATCGTCATCGTCATGCATTGTTTGCCAAAATTATGTTTGCAAAGCCCGTGTTGTTTTCTAAACGCTCCTCTCTATTCAAACATCAAAACCCGGGTCCCCGGAATATTTTGTTTTGGCCGATATCAGGTTGCAGACGGCCCGCTTAAATCGAATAAAATATTTAATTATTTTTGCGGGGGCAGTCGAACGGGCCGTTCCGACCCGAACGACCACCCCCAGGAATAATAATCGGTCCACCCAACTGCCCCTCTAAATCCTAAATCTACCCAGAAACCTACCCACCCTACCTGGCCACATCACCCCAGCCAATAGGCCTGTGCCACCTCAGCTCCCCTCTCCCCTCACCCACTCAAAACCTGCCACTTGGCCCAACCCTCCCCCTCTCTCTTCTCTCTCTCCCCACTCCCTGCCTACACGCACCCAGACCGAACACCCCCACTCCCACTCAGCCCCACCCGGACCCACACGTCAGCCGGCCTTATCCCCACCAACCCCCACTACGACTGCCCACCCACCCCACGCCCCTGTTCTCTCCTACCTCCCACCCCTTGCACGTTCCTCCTCCAGATCTCGCATCCCGCCTCCATGGCTCCGCCGCCGCCTTGAGAGCACCTTGCAACAACCTCCGCCGTCCATCGCGCCTCCCCGCGCGCCTCCTCCAACCGCGCTTCTCTCTCGCTGGCCGACCTCGGCCGCCTTCGCCCCCTGATGAGCCGCCTGCTTTCGCGTCGGCCATCGTCGCCCGCCGGAGCAGCCGCACCCTCCGTTCGCCCGCCCGATCTCCGGCTTCCGCTCTCCCAGCAAGCCACCGCGCTGCGCCCCTTCACCGCTGCCGCCTCCCTGCCGCCTGCCGCCCTCGCCGCCGGCGAGCCGCCCGCTGCGTCTCCATCGCTGGCGAGCCGTCTTCCCGAGCCCGGCCGCCCCTCGCCAGCGTCTCCGCCTCTCCGCCCGTCGCCGCCTCTCCGCGGTCGGCCCCGCAGCCGCCGCCTCGCCTCTCCTCGAGCCGTGCCGTCCCTCCCGCGAGTCGCCCGTCGCCGCGGCTGCCGCCAGCTCGCCGCGCCGTCCGCGGCCATGCCCGCCTCGCCCTGGCCCGCCGCCGCGTCGCCGTCGCCTCCGCCAGACCTCGCCAAGCTCGCCCGGAGTCCGGCCGCCCCTCCACGCCGCCCGCCACCGTGGCCCTCAGGCCGCTGCACGTGCTCGTATGTGTGTGCTCGTGTATGCGTGTGCTCGTGTATGTGTGCTCGTGTATGCGTGTGCTCGTATGCGTGTGCTCGTATGCGTGTGTATGTCGTGGTATACGCGTGTGAACCCTATGGTCGTTTGGAGCACCCGAGCTGCCAACAACCTTCGCACCGAACCCTCGGGGCGCAAGATCGCCACGAGACCGACAAGCACCTCCCCAAGATCGAGATCGAACCGAGTTGAAAGAAACCGGCAAGACCTTCGCGATGGCGAGAACGACACAACCGAGTTACGCTTCCGGACATCGAGGTCCAAGATCGGCCCGGCGCAAGAAGCGAGAACCGACATGGACACACCAAGTTCTTCATCGAGGAAGCCAAGGCCGTCGGCGTGGAACCATAGAACGCCGAGCGCTTCACCGGACACCGAGAACATTCCCGAACGCCAAGACCATCTCGACCCGTGGAACCCGACAAGATCTGCGACAAGAACGGCACCGATCCGGAAGATCCGATGAACCCCGACACGAACCAAGTCCGGCTTCCGGAACGCCAAGACCTACCCCGATATCCGAAACGCTTCCGCCGAACCCGAACCTCGGATCCGAACCACGGACCCCGAGACCGACCCGAACCGGAACCCCAAGATCGTCGACCACCCCTAATGTGTGAACCCTCTCCAAACCCTATTTTATAATTGAGATACAACTTGTCGCATATTGAATTGTCATTCATCATGCATGCATCTTATCATGTGGTTTGGGGCCTTATGCCGATTCACCTAATAATTAAATATGGGCCCATATGTGGCAAATCTAGTCTCATATCGGCCTCATTTAAACTTGTGCAACGGTATCTTATCTTGCCTTGTTATAACAACATTTAAAATGCGGGTTTCTAAACAACTTGAACCACCTAATTAGCTATCGGACCCCGGTTCCGCTTAATCTTGACCTAATTGCATCGCTTCTTGCCATGTCATCCATCATACATGCATCATGCCGATCTTACCAAGTATTAAATATCGCATCCGGTGTTTATTCTAGTGTTTTGCTTCTTCGCGGATAAGGCCGTTGAGTTGATGTGAGCTTCGCCCGATCTTGGTTGAACCCTTCGACAATGTTTTCGGTGACATCTCCCTTTCTACCTATCTTACTTTTATAGTCTTTATTCCTCCTTGATCTATTGCTACTGTGTTGCAATGCTCTAGTTTCCGTTCGATATCCCTGCACTTATATTGCCTTGGACACACCCTATTACCTGTTGTTTGGTATATAGTTGGACTTGCGCGTCGTAGTTGCTTGCTCAAGTGCGGATGTGTGTCGCCATATGCCACAGTTGCTGATGAATTGTCGCCTGTTGATGTTGGAGATGGTTCTAGTTTTACTTTTCGTCACTTTAATTTCTGTTTAACAACTAAAATTGAATAAGCAGAGGCATCGGTGGGTGATAGATAATATTTGGTTTCCGAACGCCCACTTGTGTCCCGTAAGACCCCGAGTACTTGATACCTGTTCCTTGATTTTGCGCGCTATCCACATCCGGGAGGTATATGGGACCCCCCTGAACCAGAGCTTGATTCAGTCTTATTTCTTGGGGCCACAAACTAGTTTGAGGTTTTATTTACGATCCTGTACTTATGCCATGTTACTTTCATACTGTACTGTTTAGGGCTTGTGACCCGTTTACGTGGTATCGACAGTCCCCGTTTGGGGGCATACTGTCGTTTACCGCCGGCCCCACAAACTTTGGGGTCCGTCTCGGAGCTAGCTTACTTCGTTGCGGGTGTACTCAAGGGTGGCCCCCAAATATTTCTGAATCCTGTGATTGTTCGATCGTGAAAGCCTCGTTGGGTTTTGATTTGGTTTTCGAGGTTGATCGGCGTGTGTTGCTATTGGTGCACCCGGCCGGGTTAAAACTTTCTCAAAGCCGTGTCCGGATATGGGCGACTTGGAGCCTGATATCTCGATCATAGACAAGCATAACTAAAGTTTATTTGCTATAAATTTGACTTATAATGACTAGTAATCAGCTTCACTATAATGGAATGGCTAATTAATACTGCCCACAATTGCTTGTTTGGTTGTCGCTTGCGACAAATGTATCTGACTAGTAAGTATTGCAACTACAACGAATTGGCTGAATAAAAGTACCAACAACTGCTGGGTTTTGGGATTATATCATGCTATCTGTATTTGATTAGTAATTGTTGCAACTATCACGGAATGGTTAACTAAAAGTGCCCACTGTTTATTTTATCAGGACGATTATCTAAACTTGACTAGTAAAGTGCCGCAACTATCATTAATTACATAAAACTGCCAACTGTGTGAGTTCCTCGGTTGACTTCCTCGTTTGGTCTCGAGGGGGAAACGCCAGGATGGGTTTGTTTGCTGATAGCTTCAGGTTGGATCCGGATAGGTCATTCTCATCCCTCTCTGATATCCGCCAGTTGTATCGAGTCTCTATAGGTTGTTTAGTGCATCTTTGCCGCTTGATCCACCATACCTATGTAGGCGAGGACCGAATTCTAGCCTCGCTGTGTATGCGGCCTCGATCTTGGCGCTCCTCTTTTCCTTTGCCCTTTGTCGGCACCCCTTTGTTTAAGCAGGTTTTGAGATCGGCGTCGTTAGCGGTGGTTACCCTTCCGGCTTGGCCTCAGGGTCATGGGCGCCATTGGTTATTCTTCGGGCTCTTAGCCCCATTTGCATCTTGTCCGTAGCTGGACGCCATCGTTCAAGGTGATTTGGATCTTGTATATTATATCTGTATTCTTGACTCTTTGAGTCGTGTAATATATATCTGTTACATGGGTCCCATCGAGGACTGTTGTGTAATGTTATTAGCCGTTTTCCACCCGCACGAAAGTGCTGGTGAAACTTTTGAATCGTTTCTATGCGGGTTTGGTGAGTTTTGCCCAAACTTGCATAGGTCCGATTCTGAGGTGTTACATTTTGCAGCGGGGCCTTGACGTCTTGGATACATACGCCGTCGCCGTGGCCGTGATGCTATCGGCCGCTGCTCGGCTCGCCACGAGGTTGTCCATCGGGGTGGAGAACGGTGGGAGGCCATTCGTCTCGCTCCCGTGAGGAGACGACTATCGGCTGGTCTCGGGAGGTGCGGTTGGGTGGTGGTGGGGCACCCATCGCCGTTGATCTGGCGGGGCGGCGCTTCCTCCTGGCGCGTTCTCGCAGATCAGCGCGCGGCTATCTGAGCCGGGTCGTTTCGTCGTCGAAGTTCAGGCGCGCCCTGAGCGGGGTTCAGCGTGACCGTCCGCCGCTGGTGGTAGCGTGACAGTCCTCATGTCACTTGCTCGGCGAAATTTCGCGCTCGGCACGCTCTTCGTCTTGCCTCCGCCAATTTCAGGCGGAGTTCTCGACCTCCGTTGCCGTGGCGTTAGGAGGATTGGGTGGAGGAAGGATCCTCCGGCGGATCGGCGCCGGTGGCCATGTAGGTCGCGGCATGGCGACCGGTTCCGTCATGGAGGTCGGCGGAGTTTTCCGACCCGGAGTCGAATTCGAAGATGCCGAGGATGGAGGGGTCCTCGAAATCTCCCGCGTTGGAGACCGGCGATGGAGCCCGCGAGGCGGTGATGGATTCGGCGAGTGGCGGGTCGCCGGTCGGCGTCGTCGGTGAGGGCCGCATCTTCTGCGCTGAGTTCGCCACGTTGATGTAGCCGAGTTGTACTCGGAGGCGGGCGGTGGATCGTGCGGACCTGGCTCGTGAGAGCCGATCGTGGTGGCGACTTCGCGGATGCGATCCGAGTCCTCCGGTGATGGCGTCGGTGAGGCCGAAGAGGCTTATCGTGCGATTGGCGGGATTACTGTGCGTGACGGGTCGCGCCGGGGCGTAGCTTTCGGCAAGATCTGGAGCATCTCGCCGATCGCTATCATACGGCCGATGGCGACCGTCTCGTTGATGGGCAGATTGGATCTCGCCGCAGAACACCGGCCAGACCGGCCAGGCCCCACGGTGTGGCGACTGGGCCTGCATAACGGCGAGTGGATCAAAGCCCAGCAAGCTATTGGGCGACTGGAAGTTGAAGGCCCAGGCGAGTAGATAGGCCCAGTCGGACTAGGTTAAACGATTACCAAAGCTGTAACTGAATCGGTTGAGATATGTAAACCCTAGGGGAGGTGAGCTTATATAAACCTCCCTACGGGGTGAGTAGAGACACGTTCCCTCATACACCCAAGCAACTCGCCGCCTAGTCGCCGAGTTCGCCCATTGTAAACTCATCTATAATACAATCTAGCAGGAGTAGGTCTTTACCCTCCGGGGGCCGAACCTGGGTAAAACCTTGTGTCTTTGCCCTCATCTACGCCATGAGATGGTGCCGCGCCCTTGCCCCTCGTTCTACTACTCGCTGCCGATTGCAGCATCTGCCGTGGCCATTCCCACGACACCATGTCTATTAACAACGCACATAAGACACGATACATGTTTAAGAGTGATAACCAAAAAATCATCGTTTTCGCGTCTTACGGCCGTTTTAATGAGCTATTGCCCATAATTTTAGGATTCCATGGGGATTTGGATGGCTCGTAAGACCCGATACATGTTTGAGATAATTGACCAAAAATCGATGTTTTTTGTGTTTTATGTCCGTTTTCATGAGCTATTGCCCATAGTTTGGGGGTTCTAGGGAGATTTGCAGGGCTTGTAAGACCCGATACATGTTCTCGAGTTACGACCAAAAACTCGTCGTTTTCGCGTTTTATGGTCGTTTTCATGAGCTATTGCCTAGAGTTTTGGGGTTCCACGATGATTTGCATGGCCCGTAAGACCCGATACATGTTTGAGACATATGACCAGAAACTCTCTGTTCTCGCTTTTTTTGATCGTTTTCATGAACTATTGCCCACAATTTTGGGGTTCGATGGCAAGTTACAATGATTGTAAGATCTGATACATGTTCGAGAGTTATGACCAAAAACTCGTTGTTTTCGTGTTTTACGGCCGTGTTCATGAGTAATTGCCTACGATTTTGGGGTTCCAAGGGGATTTTCATGGCCTATAAGACTCGGTACATGTTTGGGAGTTATGATGAAAACTCACTGTTATCGCGTCTTACAGCCGTTTTGATGAGCTATTGCCCACTATTTTGGGATTCCAAGGCGATCTGCATGGCTCGTAAGACCCGAAACATGTTTGAGATATTTGGCAAAAACTCGTAGTTTTCGTGGTTTATGTCATGAGCAATTGCCCACAGTTTCTGGGTTTTAGGAAGATTTACGGGGCTTGTAAGACTCGATACATGTTCCCGAGTTACGATCAAAAACTCGTCGTTTTCACGTTTTATGGTCGTTTTCATGAGCTATTGCCTAGAGTTTAGGGGTTCCACGACGATTTGCATGGCCCGTAAGGCCCGATACATGTTTGAGACATATGACAAAAAACTCGGTGTTCTCGTGTTTTATGACCATTTTCATGACCTATTCCCCATGGTTTTGGGGTTCTATGGCGATTTACAATGACTGTAAGATCCGATATATGTTTGAGAGTTATGACCGAAAACTCGACCTTTGCGCCGTTTTATGGCCGTTTTTATGAGTTGTTGCCCATAGTTTAGTTGTTCCTTGTCTATTAACAGCGCACATAAGACACGATACATGTTTAATAGTTATGACCAAAAAATCATCGTTCTCGCATCTTACAGCCGTTTTGATGAGCTATTGCCCATAATTTTAGGATTCCATGGGGATTTGCATGGCTCGTAAGACCCGATACATGTTTGAGATACTTGACGAAAAATCGATGTTTTTTGTGTTTTATGTCCGTTTTCATGAGTTATTGCCCATAGTTTGGGGGTTCTAGGGACATTTGCAGGGCTTGTAAGACCCGATACATGTTCTCGAGTTACGTGCAAAAACTCGTCGTTTTCGAATTGTATGGTCGTTTTCATGAGCTATTGCCTAGAGTTTTGGGGTTCCACGATGATTTGCATGGCCCGTAAGACCCGATACATGTTTGAGACATATGACCAAAAACTCGGCGTTCTCGCGTTTTTTGACCGTTTTCATGAACTATTGGCCACAATTTTTGGGTTCTACGGCAAGTTACAATGATTGTAAGATTTGATACATGTTCGAGAGTTATGACCAAAAACTCGTCGTTTTTGTGTTTTACGACCGTGTTCAGGAGTAATTGCCTACGATTTTGGGGTTCCAAGGGTATTTTCATGGCCTATAAGATTCGGTACATGTTTGGGAGTTATGATGAAAACTCATCGTTATCGCGTCTTACAGCCGTTTTGGTGAGCTATTGCCCACTGTTTTGGGATTCCAAGGCGATCTGCATGGCTCGTAAGACCCGAAACATGTTTGAGATATTTGGAAAAACTCGTAGTTTTCGTGGTTTATATCCATTTTCATGAGCTATTTCCCACAATTTCGGGGTTTTAGGAAGATTTGCGGGGCTTGTAAGACCCGATACATGTTCCCGAGTAAAAATTAAAAACTCGTCGTTTTCACCTTTTATGGTCGTTTTCATGAGCTATTGCCTAGAGTTTAGGGGTTCCACGACGATATGCATGGCCCGTAAGACCCGATACATGTTTGAGACATATGACAAAAAACTCGGTGTTCTTGTGTTTTATGACCGTTTTCATGACCTATTCCCCATGGTTTTGGGGTTCTATGGCGATTTACAATGACTGTAAGATCCGATATATGTTTGAGAGTTATGACCGAAAACTCGTCCTTTGCGCCGTTTTATGGCCGTTTTTATGAGTTGTTGCCCATAGTTTTGTTTGTTCCTTGTCTATTAACAGCGCACATAAGACACGATACATGTTTAAGAGTTATGACTAAAAAATCATCGTTCTCGCATCTTACAGCCGTTTTGATGAGCTATTACCCATAATTTTACGATTCCATGGGGATTTGAATGGCTCGTTAGACCCGATACATGTTTGAGATACTTGACCAAAAATCGATGTTTTTTGTGTTTTATGTCCGTTTTCATGAGTTATTGCCCATAGTTTGGGGGTTCTAGGGACATTTGCAGGGCTTGTAAGACCCGATACATGTTCTCGAGTTAGGTGCAAAAACTCGTCGTTTTCGAATTGTATGGTCGTTTTCATGAGCTATTGCCTAGAGTTTTGGGGTTCCACGATGATTTGCATGGCCCGTAAGACCCGATACATGTTTGAGACATATGACCAAAAACTCGGTGTTCTCGCGTTTTTTGACCGTTTTCATGAACTATTGCCCACAATTTTGGGGTTCTACGGCAAGTTACAATGATTGTAAGATCTGATACATGTTCGAGAGTTATGACCAAAAACTCGTCGTTTTCGTGTTTTACGACCGTGTTCATGAGTAATTGCCTACGATTTTGGGGTTCCAAGGGTATTTTCATGGCCTATAAGACTCGGTACATGTTTGGGAGTTATGATGAAAACTCATCGTTATCGCGTCTTACAGCCGTTCTGATGAGCTATTGCCCACTATTTTGGGATTCCAAGGCGATCTGCATGGCTTGTAAGACCCGAAACATGTTTGAGATATTTGGAAAAACTTGTAGTTTTCGTGGTTTATGTCCATTTTCATGAGATATTGCCCACAATTTCGGGGTTTTAGGAAGATTTGCGGGGCTTGTAAGACCCGATACATGTTCCCGAGTAAAAATAAAAAACTCGTCGTTTTCACGTTTTATGGTCGTTTTATGAGCTGTTGCCTAGAGTTTAGGGGTTCCACGACGATATGCATGGCCCGTAAGACCCGATACATGTTTGAGACATATGACAAAAAACTCAGTGTTCTCGTGTTTTATGACCGTTTTCATGAGCTATTCCCCATGGTTTTGGGGTTCTATGGCGATTTACAATGACTGTCAGATCTGATACATGTTTGAGAGTTATGACCGAAAACTCGTCGTTTGCGCCGTTTTATGGCCGTTTTTATGAGTTGTTGCCCATAGATTTGTTGTTCCTTTTCTATTACAGCGCCATAAGACACGATACATGTTTAAGAGTGATGACCAAAAAATCATCGTTTTCGCGTCTTACGGCCGTTTTGATGAGCTATTGCCCATAATTTTAGGATTCCATGGGGATTTGCATGGCTCGTAAGACCAGTAACATGTTTGAGATACTTGACCAAAACTCGTTGTTTTTGTGTTTTATCTCCGTTTTCATGAGCTATTGCCCATAGTTTTGGGCTTATAGGGAGATTTACAGTCCTTATAAGACCCGATACATGTTCTCGAGTTATGACCAAAAACTCATCGTTTTCGCGTTTTATGGTCGTTTTCATGAGCTATTGCCTAGAGTTTTGGGGTTCCATGATGATTTGCATGGCCCGTAAGACCCGATACATGTTTGAGACATATGACCAAAAACTCGGCGTTCTCGCATTTTTGACCGTTTTCATGAACTATTGCCCACAATTTTGGGGTTCTACGGCAAGTTACAATGATTGTAAGATCTGATACATGTTCGAGAGTTATGACCAAAAACTCGTCGTTTTCATGTTTTACGACCGTGTTCATGAGTAATTGCCTACGATTTT
The DNA here is from genome assembly GCA_030063025.1 of Avena longiglumis. Lineage (NCBI taxonomy): Eukaryota > Viridiplantae > Streptophyta > Magnoliopsida > Poales > Poaceae > Avena > Avena longiglumis. The sequence continues at coordinate 26,473,808 of CP125976.1, forward strand.
GGGGTTCCAAGGGGATTTTCATGGCCTATAAGATTCGGTACATGTTTGGGAGTTATGACGAAAACTCATCGTTTTCGCATCTTACAGCCGTTTTGATGAGATATTGCCCACTGTTTTGGGATTCCAAGGCGATCAGCATGGCTCGTAAGACCCGAAATATGTTGAGATATTTGGCAAAAACTCGTAGTTTTCGTGATTTATGTCCATGTCACATCCCAAAATTCTCCTATTTTTGGAATGTGAAATAAATAAATAAGTTTGATAGATTGTTTGACTATGTTGAAAATTCTCAAAGAGAATAAACTTTTTGAATAGAAAATCCTCTCAACCTTGAATTCAAAATCTTATATTCTTTTGTTATGACCTAAGTAGCCATATAGGCAAAAGGGCATGGATTGATTATGGATTGTCGAATTGGTGTGCAAGATTTCAAAATGAAAATCATTAAGCATTCATAAGCATTTCATTACATCCATGCAAAGTTCTCACAAACTGAATCCAAATCCTGGTATCTAAATCCTATAGTTGATTCGCCCAAATGTTCCTAAAGGTACTTAAATTGACTTTATAAAACCCAGTGTTGGTAAGGCATAAATTATTGATAATTATAGCCTAAAGAGATCCAATTAATAATACAAAATTTTAGAAACAAAATTGAGATCATTTGGAGCTATTATAAAAAAGTTATGGAATAAATACAGACAAATAAAGATATAAATAAAATGAAATATACAAGGATTTATGAATCCACTATTTGCAAACTAGTAAAAATATTGTAAATATGATCCTACAATGATCTATTCGATTTTAGAAAATTTTAGAAACAAGAATCATATCATTTGGAGTTCGTATGCAAAAGATATAAGCGAAACAAGTAAATAGAAAAAGAAAAGGAAAAAAAAAAACCTAAGCGGGCCGGCCCACCCGGAACGACCGGAGCACCCACACACACGTACACAGGAAGGATCGATCCCAGCCTCGCTTTAAAATCCGTGCAAAATCTGTTTTGTCAAACCTATCTCTATTCAAACTCTCATAAATTTTTATCTACAACTCCGAATTGACTTCCGTTTGTTTCTACTTGTTCCCTACTCCAAGACCTATTTCTACACCATCCTAAATCTCCATATAAACTCGTGGAGCCACAGCTGAACGAGTTTCTCTTCTCGAAATCCCGAATCTACATATGCCCGAATCTTATTTCGCTTTTTAACCCATCTAGAGTTCGTTGTTTGCCTTCGGCCAAAAAATGAAAGTTGTAGGACTCGTGGAAATCTTTCAATCCCGACAAACCTCACCTCTTTTCATCCACCACAGCCGGAGAATTTCGCATCGCAATATTTCAGATCTGAAGGTGTAAATCCAAGATGTACTCGCGCTCGTTCCTTCAAATCCAAATTACTTCTCCACAACTTTCATGTTCTAAGTTTTTCAATTTGACCTACGGATTTATCTCTCTAACACAGATCTCTTTCTTGTCTACTCTGAGCCAAAATCGGGTCGATCTCTTCTTCTAGCCACCGGATCCTGTCCAGACGGTCGAGATCCAATCAAACCGGTGCATGCCATGTCGTTATTCTATTCAATTTCCTCATCAACGCCACGTCATCGTCAGGTCAGCATCTAGTCTCAGTCAGCATACAAAGTCAACCTATCCAGTCAGCGGAATATTCTCTGGAATATTCCGTTCGAATTTAAAATTGCACATTATAGATCTAACTTGTAAAATTCATTAGAAATTCATACCACTTACAAAAATTGCGTATAATATATCAAATTGAAGATAATTTTACGTAGAATGATCTTATCAGAATAGATCCAATTTTTACTGTACGTGGTTACTGCAGTAATTTACTTAGTTTTAATGGTCTTTTAGGTTAATAAATTCATAAGAAATTATATGTAACTCCGAAAAATATGAACAATATATCAAATTGAAGCTACTATAATGTAGATTAATAATATCTGGTTAGATCCAGCTTTTGCAGACTATTTACCCCGTAGCAAATTAATTAGTTGTAATGGCTTTAGAAATCATTAAATTCATTGTAAATTATTTGCTTGTCACAAAAATATAAATGATATACCGATGGAAAGCTGGTTCCATGTAGATCATCAATATGAAAATGGTTCAGGCAAATACCGTAAGGTTTTGCAGTAATTAAATAAATGGTTTAATGGCTTATTTAGAGTAATAAATTCATAAGAAAATAACTACTGCTCAGAAAATTACAAATAATATGTCCTGGAATCAAAATTCTGTAGAGATTACAGATATAATTTTAGTTTGATTTTTAGGCAACAGAAACAATATGAATCATTTAAAACCCATTAAACACTATTTAAATCATACAAAAAGATCTATAACTCCGATTAGGGTGAATCTAATGCCTAGTGGTTCGTATTAACGTTCTCTATTCAGTAAACCCAAGAAAAAAATTTAACTCGACAGTTTGAATAGGAGTTACAACAGAACTATTAAAAACCCTATATTGGCAAGTAATTATTAATAACAACCATTGTGACTTATTAAATTGCCATGCATGCATTTGTTGTATTTGTTTGATCTCTATGTGCTATTGTTTATGTTGTATGCAATTGTTTGATCGATAGATTGCGAGGAGTGCAAGATGTGTGATTGCAACTACTATGATTGCAAGTATTGTGGTTATGATGAGTGCAACCATTTTATTTATGAGGATTGTGAGGATTATCTAATTGACTACATCTACAATAAAGGCAAGTGGTGCTATCTTGGTCAAAATGTCCTACTGTTTTCGTATGCATTGTAGATGTTTTTGTAGAATTGCATATGTAGGAATTGATGTGTATATGCTATGCTATGTCCCATATTATTCCCTAGCATTCCTTGTTTATGAGCCACCGTTGGTAGATGTGCTTAGCCATGCTATGATGAACGAGGGATGGGTTACATCACTGATGTTGATGCTAAATGGGTTGGTTTGCGAAAACTAAAACAACTTAATCAATGAATCTCCTGGGTGTGATGGGATTGATAATTTTTGGTGGTATCATTGCGGAAAGGCACCCAGGACACTGAGAAAGGATTGGCTTCTTTGTTTGGTAGCTTTCATGTGCAACCATGTGCTAATAATGAAATGGGCGGTTGGTTGGACTCAGTAGGTTGTGGTAACTCGAACCCCATGTATCCAGAGATGTAGATAGTGTAGGTTGGACTTGTGCGTGTCGGGTTTGGAGAGCTACTTCCCGAACGGTTCCTTCTTGGACTTCTCCCTATCATCACCCAATATGAGAGGGGTGGTACGAGCTGGGCTGGCCAAGTCACATGGGTAAAGTGTACTAACCCCTGCAGGGTGTATAAACTAAGTGCTTAGTCGTGTCCCCGGTTATGGACAATTTGATATTTCTCACTCATCCTTATTTCTTAATTACTTAAAACTTGTTGGGTGAACATAATTGGGTAGGAGCATCTGGGAGTGAACCAGAGTGTCCTATTTATCGTATTGGAAAACTACTTTGTTACAAATGATAGGATAAAATTATTGCTTTATGCAAATGAGCCTGAACTCCACTTGGCCAAATAAGCATGTAGTTGATAGATCTGTTGTTAACCACTTTAGCCTACTTGCCATACATTCAATGTATTGACCATTCGTGGCTGCAACGTTTCATGTTGCAGGTTGTATCGTATCTGAGTGATCGTTCATAGGTCGCGAGACTCCACTCAACAATTGTTCGCCTGTGGCACATTTGAAGGATGGAGATCTACCTTGTATTTTTTTCCGCTGTGTACTTGAATAAATAATGTAAATTCTGGATCATATTCGTTGTATTTATGATGCACAATTATATTTGGTATCATTCTGTACTGTGTGTGCCAATGAACCGATCTAGGGATTGGCACTATACACAAGAACTCAGCCTTATCAGGCGAGGGTGTTACAGTCCATTTTCATGAGCTATTGCCCACAGTTTCGGGGTTTTAGGACGATTTGCAGGGCTTGTAAGACCCGATAAATGTTCCCGAGTTACGACCAAAAACTCGTCGTTTTCACGTTTTATGGTCGTTTTCATGAGCTATTGCCTAGAGTTTAGGGGTTCCATGACGATTTGCAACGCCCGTAAGACCCGATACATGTTTGAGACATATGACAAAAAACTCGGTGTTCTCGTGTTTTATGACCGTTTTCATGAGCTATGTTCCACGGTTTTGGGGTTCTTTGGCGATTAACAATGATTGTAAGATCCGATACATGTTCGAGAGTTATGACCGAAAACTCGTCGTTGGCGCCGTTTTATGGCCATTTTAATGAGTTGTTGCCCATAATTGTAGGATTCCATGGGGATTTGCATGGCTCGTAAGACCAGAAACATGTTTGAGATACTTGACCAGAACTCGTTTTTTTTGTGTTCTATGTCCGTTTTCATGAGCTATTGCCCATAGTTTTGGCGTTCTAGGGAGATTTGCAGGGCTTGTAAGACCCGATACATGTTTCCGAGTTACGACCAAAAACTCGTCGTTTTCGCGTTTTATGGTTGTTTTCATGAGCTATTGCCTACATTTTTGGGGTTCCACGATGATTTGCATGGCCCATAAGACCCGATACATGTTTGAGACATATGACAAAAAACTCGGCGTTATCGCGTTTTATGACTGTTTTCATGAACTATTGGCCACAATTTTTGGGTTCTACGGCAAGTTACAATGATTGTAAGATCTGATACATGTTCGAGAGTTATGACCAAAAACTCGTCGTTTTCGTGTTTTACGGCCGTGATCATGAGTAATTGCCTATGATTTAGGGGTTCCAAGGGGATTTTCATGGCCTATAAGACTCGCGACATGTTTGGGAGTTATGATGAAAACTCATCTTTATCGCGTCTTACAGCCGTTTTAATGAGCTATTGCCCACTGTTTTAGGATTCCAAGGCGATATGCATGGCTCATAAGACCCGAAAAATGTTTGAGATATTTGGCAAAAACTCGTAGTTTTCATGGTTTATGTCAATTTTCATGAGCTATTGCCCACAGTTTCGGGGTTATAGGAAGATTTGCGGGGCTTGTAAGACCCGATACATGTTCCCGAGTTACGATCAAAAACTCGTCGTTTTCACGTTTTATGGTCGTTTTCATGAGCTATTGCCTAGAGTTTAGGGGTTCCACGACGATTTGCATGCCCGTAAGACCCGAATACATGTTTGAGATATATGAAAAAAACTCGGTGTTCTCGTATTTTATGACCGTTTTCATCAGCTATTCCCCATGGTTTTGGGGTTCTATGGCGATTTACAATGACTGTAAGATCCGATACATGTTTGAGAGTTATGACCGAAAACTCCTCGTTTTCGCCGTTTTATGGCCGTTTTTCTGAGTTGTTGCCCATAGTTTTGTTGTTCCTTGTCTATTAAAAACGCACATAAGACACGATACATTTTTAAGAGTGGTGACCAAAAAATCATCGTTTTCGCGTCTTACGGCCGTTTTGATGAGCTATTGCCCATAATTTTAGGATTCCATGGGGATTTGCATGGCTCGTAAGACCCGATACATGTTTGAGATGCTTGACCAAAAATCGATGTTTTTTGTGTTTTATGTCCGTTCTCATGAGCTATTTCCCATAGTTTGGGGGTTCTAGGGAGATTTGCAGGGCTTGTAAGACCCGATACATGTTCTCGAGTTACAACCAAAAACTCGTCGTTTTCGCATTTTATGGTCGTTTTCATGAGCTATTGCCTAGAGTTTTGGGGTTCCACGATGATTTGCATGGCCCGTAATACCCGATACATGTTTGAGACATATGACCAAAAACTCGGCGTTCTCGCCTTTTTTGACCGTTTTCATGAACTATTGCCCACAATTTTGGGGTTCTACGGCAAGTTACAATGATTGTAAGATCTGATACATGTTCGAGAGTTATGACCAAAAACTTCGTCGTTTTTCGTGTTCTGACCGTGTTCATGAGTTATTGCCTCGATATTGGAGTTCAAGGGGATTTTCATGGCCTATAAGACTCGGTACATGTTTGGGAGTTATGATGAAAACTCATCGTTATCGCGTCTTCTGACCCGTTTTGTTGAGCTATTGCCTTTGTTTTGGGATTCAAAGCGTCTGCATGGCTCGTAAGACCCGAAACATGTTTGAGATATTTGGCAAAAACTCGTAGTTTTCGTGGTTTATGTCCATTTTCATGAGTTATTGCCCACAGTTTCGGGGTTTTAGGAAGATTTGCGGGGCTTGTAAGACCCGATACATGTTCCCGAGTTACGATCAAAAACTCGTCGTTTTCACATTTTATAGTCGTTTTCATGAGCTATTGCCTAGAGTTTAGGGGTTCCACGGCGATTTGCATGGCCCGTAAGACCCGATACATGTTTGAGACATGTGACAGAAAACTCGGTATTCTCGTGTTTTATGGCCGTTTTCATGAGCTATTCCCCCACGGTTTTGGGCTTCTATGGCGATTTACAATGACTGTAAGATCCGATACATGTTTGAGAGTTATGACCGAAAACTCGTCGTTTGCTCCGTTTTATGGCCGTTTTTATGAGTTGTTGCCCATAGTTTTGTTGTTCCTTGTCTATTAACAACGCACATAAGACACGATACATGTTTAAGAGTGATGACCAAAAACTCATCGTTTTCGCGTCTTACGGCCGTTTTGATGAGCTATTGCCCATAATTTTAGGATTCAATGGGGATTTGCATGGCTCGAAAGACCAGTAACATGTTTGAGATACTTGACCAAAACTCGTTGGTTTTGTGTTTTATAACCGTTTTCATGAGCTATTGCCCATAATCTTGGGGTTCTACGGAGATTTGCAGGCTTGTAAGACCCGATACATGTTCTCGAGTTACGACCAAAAACTCGTCGTTTTCACGTTTTTTTGTCGTTTTCATGTGATATTGCCTAGATTTTAGGGGTTCCACGACGATTTGATGGCCCGTAAGACCCGATACATGTTTGAGACATATGAAAAAATACTTGGTGTTCTCGTGTTTTATAACCGTTTTCATGAGCTATTGCCCACGGTTTTGGGGTTCTATGGCGATTTACAATGACTGTAAGATCCGATACATGTTCGAGAGTTATGACCGAAAACTCGTCATTTGCATCATTTTATGGCCGTTTTTATGAGTTGTTGCCCATAATTTTTGGATTCCATGGGGATTTGCATGGCTCGTCAGACCAGAAACATGTTTGAGATACTTGACCAAAACTCGCTGTTTTTGTGTTTTATGTCCGTCTTCATGAGCTATTGCCCATAGTTTTGGGATTCTAGGGAGATTTGCAAGGCTTGTAATACCCGATACATGTTCTCGAGTTACGACCAAAAACTTGTCGTTTTCACGTTCTATGGTAGTTTTCATGAGCTATTGCCTAGAGTTTAGGGGTTCCACGACGATTTGCATGGCCCGTAAGACCAGATACATTTATGAGACATATGACAAAAAAAACTCTGCGTTCTCGTGTTTTATGACCGTTTTCATGAGCTATTGCCCATAGTTTTGGGGTTCTATGGCGATTTACAATGACTGTAAGATCCGATTCATGTTCGAGAGTTATGACCGAAAACTCGTCGTTTGCGCCGTTTGATGGCTATTTTTATGAGTTGTTGCCCATAATTTTAGGATTCCATGGGGATTAGCATGGCTTGTAAGACCAGAAACATGCTTGAGATACTTGACCAAAACTCGTTGTTTTGTGTTTTATTTCTCATGAGCTATTGCCAATAGTTTTGGGGTTCTAGGGAGTTGCAGGGCTTGTAAGACCCGATACATGTTCCCGAGTTACGACCAAAAACTCGTCGTTTTCGCGTTTTTGTGGTTGTTTTCATGAGCTATTGCCTAGAATTTAGGGGTTCCACGACGATTTGCATAGCCCGTAAGACCTGATACACGTTTGAGACATGTGGCATCCCGCAAAACCACTACTAGAAAATCGCGTTAAATTTGTGCATTGCATCGTCATCATCATGCATTGTTTGCCTAAAACTATGTTCGCAAACCCGATTTGTTTTCCAAACGCCCTACCTTGTTTTCAAATTCAAACCGAATTCGTAGTAATATTTTTGTTGTCGTGTTCGGTTTGCATATGGTGTTATTTAAAACAAATAAAATTATATTTATTTTAAGCGGGGCGGTCGGACGGCCGACCGACCGACGACCACCCTGAAAATAATAAAGCGGTCCACCAACGCCCTTCCTAAAACCTCAGAAACTACCCAAACCATCCTCCACCTCACTCCTCCAATAGACATGCGCCCGTCACCTCTCCCTCCTCCTAGCCTATCGGAATCAGACACTTGTCCCAACCCTCCCTCTCTCCTCTAGACCCTGCCCCACACACCACACACTAGCACACACCACCCATGCAGCAGCTTCCCTGTGACACCCTGCCCTTTCTGCCCAACCCCACGGTCCCACAGGCAGCCCGCTCCTGTGCATCTTCTCCCACAGCCTCTTCCCGCCCATGCTGCTCTGCTCGCCCTCGCCTCCGCCCGCTCGCAGTCCCCTTCTCCCTACCGCGTCCCGGCTTGCAGCCCCTCTCGCGCCGCCCCACCGCGGCGCCTCGCCCGCCTCCAACCGCCGCCCGGTGCCCGACCTCGCGGCGCAACCTCATGTGCTCACGAGCCCCTCCTCCTTGGTCCTCCCGCACCAACCTCGGCCTCCTGCCTCCGCGCCTCCGCCCGCTCCCAGCCGTCGCGGCGCCGCTTGAGCCGCGCGCACTCAAGCTTCGCCTTGCCTTCTCTCCTCCTCCGGCCTTGACCCGCACGCCCGCCACGTCCGCTCGGCCATGGCGCCTCCAACGCCGCCCGGTCGAACGCCCACCGCCCGTCGAGCCTGCCCGCACCTGCCCATCCGCCTCGCCGTCCGCTGCCTGCGGCGCTCGAGCGAACCTCCCCGTCGCTGCTTCCTCGCCACCCCGCCCGGCGTCGCCCGCCAGCAGGACCCGGCCTCGCCGCCTCCAGCGCTCCATCTACGCCTCGCTGGGCGCATCCGGCGCCGAGCCGTCTCGGGCGCTTCACGCGTGTGTGCCCTGTGTTTGTGTTGGAAGATGCTAAGGAAGTCAAGTACCGGATGATCGAGGCTGAGATAAAGACGATGCTTCGATTGCGGGAGGCTAAGCGACCATTTTGATGCTATGTGGAAACCGCAACCTCGGCGACAAGATCTCCGCCATCGGACAATCGACAACAAGATCGGCCACATGGTACACCGCCAAGATCTTCTTCACGGAAAATCCGGTCAGAAGACCAAGTCCGATCCGGTGATCGAAGGGCGCCAAGATCCGACCGAGAGCCGAACCCGTGGCGACAAATCGCCGCCCGAGCATAAGGCCGACCCGATCGCGGGCCCGACAAAGCGACACCGACCCGGAGAATCCGATGCCCGACACGAACCAAGTCCGGCTTCCGGAGCCAAGACCTACCCGATGGTCGAGCGTTCGCCAAGATCTACCTAGTCAACCGAACGCTCCCGAGGCCGTCGAACCCGTCGAACCACGGACCCGGGGGACCCCGAACCCGGAACCCCAAGTCCGTCGAGACCCTCTATGTGAACCCTTCCATAAACCCTATTTTATAACATAATAACAACATGCATATTGATTTGTCATACTGCGCATGCATCTTATCATGTGGTTTGGGGCCTTATGCGATTCACCTAATAATTAAATATGGGGCCCATATGGGCAAATCTAGCCTTATATTGGCCTCATTTAAACATGTGTGTGAACGGTTCCATCTGTTGTCTTGCTAAACCACATTTAATTTGGGGTAATTATATAACGGAACAATATAATCAATTTGGGACCCGGTCCCGCTTAATATGACCTAATTGCATACTTTTTGCCATGTCGCCATCATACATGCATCATGCCGATCTTCTGCCGTTGTATTAAAATATTGCATCGGTGTTTCTTCTAGTGTTTTGCTTCTTGGACAAGGCCGTTGAGTTGATGTGAGCTTCGCCCGATCTTGGTTGAACCTTGACAATGTTTTTCGCGAGCATCTTCCCTTTCTACCTATCTTACTTTATAGTAATTTACTCCTTCTGTTGATCTATTGCTATACGTATTTGCGATGTTCTAGTTTTCGTGCATGAAATCCTTGCAGCCCTATATTGCCTTGGACACATCCTATTACCTGTTGTTTGGTAGATAGTTGGACTTGCGTCGTAGTTGCTTGCACAAGTCTTGATGTGTGTCGTCATATGCCACGATTCTTGATGTATTGCCGCATGTTGATGTTGGAGATGATACTAGTTTTACTTCGTCACTTTAAATTCTGTTTAACAACTAAAATTGCAATAAGCGGAGGCATCGGTGGGTGATAGATAATATTTGGTTTCGAGCATACTTGTGTCCCGTAAGACCAGTACTTGATACATGTTCCTTGATTTATCGCGCTATCCACATCCGGAGGTATATGGGACCCCCAGAGCGAGCTTGATTGATCTTATTTCTTGGGGCCTAAACTAGTTTGAGGTGTTTTACTATCTGTACTTATGCCATGCTACTTTACGTATTTAAATTGTGCGAGAGCACACTGCTTTGTTAGGTGGCGGGATGTTTTGCAGTGTCGGCGATCCCGATTGGGGACCTCTTTGAGTTCTGACCATCGGCGCAAACCTTGAGTCCGTCTCGGAGCTTGCTTACTCCGTTCTTGGGTACTCAATGGGGTGGCCCACGAAATATTTACGAATCTGTGATTGTTCGATCGTGAAAGCCTCGTTGGGTTTTGATTTGGTTTTCCGAGGTTGATCGGCGTGTGTTGCTATTGGTGCACCCGGCGGGTAAAACTTTACGAAAGCCGTGTCGCGGATATGGACGACTTGAAGATATCTCGATCATAGACAAGCATAACTAAAGTTCTTGCTATAAATTTGGCTTATAATGACTAGTAATGAGCTCCACTACAAGCGGAATGGCTAATTAATCGCCCACCATTGCTTGTTTGGTTGTCGCTTGCGACAATTGTATCGACTAGTAAGTATTGCAACTTCTAGCGAAATGGTGAATAAAAGTACCAACAACTTTGGGTTTAAGGGTTATCTCATGCTAATTGTATACGAATAGTAAGCGCCAACTATAGCGGAATGGTTAATCAAAAGTGCCCCTTTGCTTACTTTATCGGGATGATTAGCTAAAACGACTAGTAATTGCTGCAGCGATAACTGAATAAATAAAGCGCCAGCTGCGTGAGTTCCTCGGTTGACTTCCTCATTGGTCTCGAGAAACACCGGATGGGTTTGTTTGGTGTTAGCTTGAGTTGGATCCGGATAGGTCTATCTCACCCTCTCGATTACACTTGATTGTATCGAGTCTCTATAGGTTGTTTAGTGCATGGTCACTAGCTCGATCCACCATACCTATGTGGCGAGGCCGAATTCTAGCCTCGCCGTGTCTTGGCCTCGATCTTGGCTCCTCTTTTCCTTTGCCCTTTCGGCACCCTTTTGTTTAAGCATGTTTTGAGATCGGCGTCATTAGCGAGGGTTACCCTTAAACCTTTGGCAGGGTTATGGGCATTGGTTATTCTTGAGCTCTTAGCCCCATTTGCATCTTGTCCGTAGCTGGACTCTATCGTTTTCAAGGTGATTTGGATCTTTGTATAATATATCATATTCTTGACTCTTTGGTCATTGTTATATATATCATTACGTGGGTCCCATCGAGGACTGTTGTGTAATGTTATTACTTCGTTTTCCACCATGAAAGTGCTGGTGAGCACTGCTGAATCGTTTCTATGCGGGTTTGGCGAATTTTGCTCAAACTTGCATAGGTCCGATTCTGAGGGTGTTACAAGACATATGACAAAAAACTCGGCGTTCTCGTGTTTTATGACCGTTTTCATGAGCTATTGCCCACGTTTTGGTGTTCTATGGCGATTTTCAATGACTTTAAGATCCGATACATGTTCGAGAGTTATGACCGAAAACTCGTCGTTTGCTCCGTTTTATGGCCGTTTTTATGAGTTGTTGCCCATAATTTTAGGATTCCATGGGGATTTGCATGGCTCGTAAGACCAGAAACATGTTTGATATACTTGACCAAAACTCATGAGTTGTTGCCCATAATTTTTGTTTTATGTGTGTTTTCATGAGCTATTGCCCATAGTTTTGGGGTTCTAGGGAGATTTGCAGGGCTTGTAAGACCCGATACATGTTCCCGAGTTACGACCAAAAACTCATCGCTTTCGCGTTTTATGGTCGTTTTCATGAGCTATTGCCTAGAGTTTAGGGGTTCCACGACGATTTGCATGGCCCATAAGACCTGATACATGTTTTAGACATATGACATAAAACTCGGCGTTCTCGCGTTTTACGACCGTTTTCATGAGCTATTGCCCACGGTTTTGGGGTTCTACGACAAGTTACAAGGACTGTAAGATTCGATACATGTTCGAGAGTTATGACCGAAAACTCGTCGTTTGCGCCGTTTTATGGCTGTTTTTATGAGTAATTGCCTATGATTTTGGGGTTCCAAGGGGATTTTCATGGCCTATAAGACTCGGTACATGTTTGGGAGTTATGACAAAAATTCATCGTTTTCGCGTCTTACAGCCGTTTTGATGAGCTATTGCCCACTGTTGTGGGATTCCAAGGCGATCTGCATGGCTCGTATGCCCCAAAACATGTTTGAGATATTTGGCAAAAACTCGTTGTTATCGTGGCTTATGTCCATTTTCATGAGTTATTGCCCACAGTTTCGGGGTTTTAGGAAGACTTGCGGGGCTTGTAAGACCCGATACATTATCCTAATTTACAACCAAAAACTCGTCGTTTTCACGTTTTATGGTCGTTTTCATGAGCTATTGCCTAGAGTTTAGGGGTTCCACAACGATTTGCATGGCCCGTAAGACCTGATACATGTTTGAGACATATGACAAAAAAACTCGGTGTTCTCGTGTTTTATTACCGTTTTCATGAGCTATTGCCCACGGTTTTGGGGTTCTATGGCGATTTACAATGACTGTAAGATCCGATACATGTTTGAGAGTTATGACCGAAAACTCGTCGTTTGCGCCGTTTTATGGCTGTTTTTATGAGTTGTTGCCCATAGTTTAGTTGTTCCTTGTGTATTAACAACGCACATAAGACCCGATACATGTTTAAGAGTGATGACCAAAAACTCATTGTTTTCGCGTCTTACGGCCGTTTTGATGAGCTATTGCCCATAATTTTAGGATCCCATGGGGATTTGCATGGCCCGTAAGACCAGTAACATGTTTGAGATACTTGACCAAAACTCGTTGTTTTTGTGTTTTATGTCCGTTTTCATGAGCTATTGCCCATAGTTTTGGGGTTCTAGGGAGATTTTCAGGGCTTGTAAGACCCGATACATGTTCTTAGTTACGACCAAAAACTCGTCGTTTTCATGTTTTATGGTCGTTCTCATGAGCTATTGCCTAGAGTTTAGGGGTTCCAAGACGATTTCCATGCCCCGTAAGACCCTATACATATGACAAAAAACTCGGCGTTCTCGTGTTTTATGACCGTTTTCATGAGCTATAGCCCATGGTTTTGGGTTCTATGGAGATTTACGATGAATGTAAGATCCGATAATTGTTCGAGAGTTATGACCGAAAACTTGTCGTTTGCGTCGTTTTATGGCCGTTTTTATGAGTTGTTTCCCATAGTTTTGTCGTTCCTTGTCTATTAACAACGCACATCAGAACCGATACATGTTTAATAGTGATGAGCAAAAACTCATCGTTTTCGCGTCTTACGACCGTTTTGATGAGCTATTGCCCATAATTTTAGGATTCCATAGGGATTTGCATGGCTCATCAGACCAGAAACATGTTTGAGATACTTGACCAAAACTCGTTGTTTTTGTGTTGTATGCCTGTTTTCATGAGCTATTGCCCATAGTTTTGGGGTTCTAGGGAGATTTTCAGGGCTTGTAAGACCCGATACATGTTCTCGAGTTACGACCAAAAACTCGTCGTTTTCAAGTTTTATGGTTGTTTTCATGAGCTATTGCCTAGAGTTTAGGGGTTCCACGACGATTTGCATGCCCCGTAAGACCCTAAAAACATGTTTGAGACATATGACAAAAAAACTCAGCGTTCTCGTGTTTTATGACCGTTTTCATGAGCTATTGCCCCTGGTTTTGGGTTCTATGGAGATTTACAATGACTGTAAGATCTGATACATGTTCGAGAGTTATGACCGAAAACTTTGTCGTTTACGCCGTTTTATGGTCGTTTTTATGAGTTGATGCCCATAGTTTTGTTGTTCCTTGTCTATTAACAAGGCACATAATACCCGATACATGTTTAAGAGTGATGACCAAAAACTCATCGTTTTCGCGCCTTACAGCCGTTTTGATGAGCTGTTGCCCATAATTTTAGGATTCCATGGGGATTTGCATGGCTCGTAAGACCAGAAACATGTTTGAGATACTTGAGCAAAACTCATTGTTTTTGTGTTTTATGTTCATTTTCATGAGCTATTGCCCATAATTTTGGGGTTCTAGGGAGATTTGCAGGGCTTGTAAGACCCGATACATGTTCCCGAGTTACGACCAAAAACTCGTCGTTTTCGTGTTTTATGGTCGTTTTCATGAGCTATTGACTAAAGTTTTCGGGTTCCACGATGATTTGCGTGGCCCGTAAGACCCGATACATGTTTGAGCCATATGACTAAAAACTCGGCGTTCTCGTGTTTTATGACCGTTTTCATGAACTATTTCCCACAATTTTGGGGTTCTACGGCAAGTTACAATGACTGTAAGCCTTGATACATGTTCGAGAGTTATGACCATAAACTCATCGTTTTCGTGTTTTATCGCCGTGTTCATTAGTAATTGCCCACGGTTTTGGGGTTCCAAGGGGATTTTCATGGCCTATAAGACTCAAAACATGTTTGGGAGTTATGACGAAAATTTATCGTTTTCGCGTCTTACAGCCGTTTTGATGAGCTATTGCCCACTGTTTTGGGATTCCAAGGTGATCTGCATGGCTCGCAAGACCCGAAACATGTTTGAGATAATTGGCAAAAACTCGTTGTTTTCGTGGTTTATGTCCATTTTCATGAGCTATTGCCGACAGTTTTGGAGTTTTAGGAAGATTTGCGGGGCTTGTAAGACCCGATAGATGTTCCCGAGTTACAACCAAAAACTCATCGTTTTCACGTTTTATAGTCGTTTTCATGAGCTATTGCCTAGAGTTTAGGGGTTCCACGACGATTTGCATGGCCCGTAAGACCCAATACATGTTTGAGACATATGAAAAAAAACTCGGTGTTCTCTTCTTTTCTGACCATTTTCATGAGCTATTCCCCATGTTTTTGATGTTCTATGGCGATTTACAATGTCTGTAAGATCCGATACATGTCTGAGAGTTATGACTTATGACCGAAAACTCGTTGTTTGCGCCGTTTTATGGCCGTTTTTATGAGTTGTTGCACATAGTTGTTGTTCCTTGTCTATTAGCAACGCACATAAGACACGATACATGTTTAAGAGTGATGACCAAAAACACATCGTTTTTGCGTCTTACGTCCGTTTTGATGAGCCATTGCCCATAATTTTAGGATTCCATGGGGATTTGCATGGCTCATAAGACCCGATACATGTTTGAGATATATGACCAAAACTCGATGTTTTTTGTGTTTTATGTCCGTTTCAATGAGCTATTGCCTATAGTTTTGGGGTTCTAAGGAGATTTGTTGGGATTCTAAGACCTGATACATGTTCCCGAGTTACGACCAAAAACTCATCGTTTTCGCATTTTATGGTCGTACTCATGTGCTATTGCCAATAGTTTTGGGGTTCCACGGTGATTTGCATGGCACGTAAGACCCGATACATGTTTGAGATATATGACCAAAAACTCGGCTTTCTCGCGTTTTACGACCGTTTTCATGAACTATTGCCCACAATTTTGGTTTCTACGACAAGTTACAATAACTGTAAGATCTGATACATGTTCAAGAGTTATGACCAAAAACTCATCGTTTTCGTGTTTTATGGCCATGTTCATGAGTAATTGCCCACAATTTTGGGGTTCCAAGCGGATTTTATGGCCTATAAGACTCGGAACATGTTTGGGAGTTATGAATAAAATTCATCGTTTTCCCGTCTGACAGCCATTTTGATGAGCTATTGTCCACTGTTTTGGGATTCCAAGGCGATCTCCATGGCTCGCAAAACCCGCAACATGTTTGAGATCATTGGCAAAAACTCGTAGTTTTCGTGGTTTATGTCCATTTTCATGAGCTATTGCCCACAGTTTCGGGGTTTTAGGAAGATTTGCGGGGCTTGTAAGACTCGATACATGTTCCTGAGTTACGACTAAAAACACGTCGTTTTCACGTTTTATGGTCGTCTTCATGAGCTATTGCCTAGAGTTTAGGGGTTCCATGACGATTTGCAATGCCCGTAAAACCCGATACATGCTTCAGACATATGACAAAAAGACTCGGTGTTCTCGTGTTTTATGACCGTTTTCATGAGCTATTGCCCACGGTTTTGGGGTTCTATGGCGGTTTGAAATGAATGTAAGATCTGATACATGTTCGAGAGTTATGACCGAAAACTCGTCGTTTACGCCGTTTTATGGACGTTTTTATGAGTTGTTGCCCATAATTTTGTTGTTACTTGGCTATTAGCAACGCACATAAGACCCGATACATGTTTAAGAGTGATGACCAAAACTCATCATTTTCGCGTCTTACTGCCGTTTTGATGAGCTATTGACCATAATTTTAGGATTCCATGGGGATTTGCATGGTTCGTAAGACTAGAAACATGTTTGAGATACTTGACCAAAACTCGTTGTTTTTGAGTTTTATGTCCGTTTTCATGAGTTGTTGTCCATAGTTTTGGGGTTCTAGGGAGATTTGTCGGGCTTGTAAGACCCGATACATGTGGTATTGCTTAGATTTTTGTGGTTCCATGATGATTTGCATGGCCTATTAGACCCGATACATGTTTGAGACATATGACCAAAAACTCGGCGTTCTCGCGTTTTATGACCGTGTCCATCAACTATTGCCCACAATTTTGGGGTTCTACGGCAAGTTACAATGACTACAAGATCTGATACATGTTCGAGAGTTATGACCAAAAAATCGTTGTTTTCGTGTTTTATGGCCGTGTTTATGAGAAATTGCCCACGATTTTGGGGTTCCAAGGGGATTTTCATGGCCTATAAGACTCGGTACATGTTTTGGAGTTATCATGAAAACTCATCGTTTTCCCGTCTTACAGCCGTTTTGTTGAGCTATTGCCCACTGTTTTAGGATTCCAAGGCGATTTACATGGATCGTAAGAACCAAACCATGTTTGAGATATTTGGTGTCGTGGGAATGACCACGGCAGATGCTGCAATCGGCAGCGAGTAGTAGAACGAAGGGCAAGGGCGGCCAGCCATCTGCGGTGCGAGATGAGGGCGGAGACTCAGGGTTTACCGAGTTCGGCCCGGAGGTAAAGACCTACTCTGCTAGATTGTATTATGGAGGTGTTTACAATGGGCGAACTTCGGCTAGCGGCGAGTTGCTTGGGTGTATGAGGGCGTATCTCTACTCACCCCTTAGGGAGGTTTATATAGGCTTACCTCCCCTAGGGTTTACATATCTCAACCGATTGATTTACAACTTTGTCGTTTAACTTTCGGACCATTGGGCCTATCTACTACTTTGGGCCTTGACCTCCGATCGCTGGTACCTGATGGGCCTTGATCCACTCGCCGTTCTGCAGGCCCACTCGCCACCTTTGGGCGGTCGGAAGCGTCCTGCGAGATACCCGATGGGCATATCCCCATCAGTAGTCCCGAGGCCGTCGTCGATTAGGCGCGGGTGGCTGCGGCGATCGAATATCTGACTTCAAGTTGGCATCGATCGAATCGTCGGCGGGCTCCTGCACAAAGGAAAAAATCCGGCGAACCGAGTCGCGTTTTGAGTGCACCGAACCAACGGATCGTGGCCTCGGCGAATAACTCAGCGAACCGAGTGGCAGGAGGCGGACCGTCGGGCGTGGTCAAACTAGCGTTAAGGTAACCGCGGTAACTTTCGGCGTAATCATCGCGCGGTAACGGCCCCCTAATTTGGCGGGCAGCTCTCGCTATATAAGGGGAATGGTTGGCCATCGGAAAGCCAACCGCCCACCATTTCTTCCGAGTACGCATATCTTTCGCCCGTTAATCTCGCGACCGCAATCCTCCGACCTCCAAGCAAATCCTCGACCATGGCCCTCTCCACGAACCTTGGGGTAGATCCAAGTGCACGTATGGCGGCCTCCTTGAGGCGGAATCTGCGGGCGGTTGGCGAATCCCGCACCGGGCGATCCGAACCAGCGAGAGAGTTCATCTGCTTCACTAGTCACCTCGGCGGGGTTTAGGGTTTCCCACTTCTCTGTTCTTCCGGCCTGCGCCTACTCAGATCCAGCCCTCGATCAGGTCCCCATAGTATCGGCGCTCGCCATCTTTGTGGCGTTCTGCGAGTGCTATGGGCTGCCAGCCCTATTTTCCCTTGTGGCAAGATCTGTTCCATGGAGCGGATCAGCGCGAGAATGGCGACAATGCTGGCAGCGGCTTAACCTTCGGCTGAAATCCAGCCTCCTTCTTGACTTGATCTTGCGGCCAAAGCGGCGGCGGAAAAAGTCTTGGTTTTACGTGACGGCGACCGGAGGCGAGGCGGCGATCCGGTACTCGGCCGACCGCTCCGAGCGCAATCTTCGGTCGCCAAGCTTCCGGCGATCAGCGGATGGTTGTCGGCGAGATGCTCCGGACCATTCGCGGTGCGAAGAAGAAGGGCTCAGACGGTGAACTGTGGCTGTTGGCTTGGCGGCGACTCGTCCCGCCCGCCTTGAGCACTACATGTACCCGGTACGGTAGAAGACTCGGCGAAGGCCTGCCTCGCCAGTGGAAGCGGAGGACTACCTCCTGGCGGCGAAGAGATCACCAGGCGGCATGCGGATCGCGGGCGGGCTCCCTCCATACACCACGGCGTCCGGCTCCAGCGGTAATAACCTGATCTTATTCGCGATGCGGCATATGCGATCGCGGTAATTCTAACTTTGTTCCGTGTTAACGCAGCTATTCCAAGTGGTGGAAGGTGGCTTCCACCCGCCGATAACGACGGCCGGGCCATCCGCCCGGGGCGCCAGCGTCGCCCCGCCAAGGGCAATGAGCGATGAGGCGAATCCGAAGAGAGATCGCCCCTGGTCGAAAGACCCGGGCAGCGTCGTAGCGAACTCGAGGCGGCAGGAGCCTCGGCGTCATGATGATGAGGAACTCCGGAGACCACCTCGCTCCGTCGGGCCACCTCCATGAAGAAGAAGAAGGAGAAAGGCGAGGCCCCCTAAGGAGGGCGAAGCCGCCAAAGATGGCCTCACCGCGGCGCTCAGCGGCAGCTCCGATGCCCATAGCTCGGTGTGGCGGCAGCCCGGCAACAACCATGCTAGGCGCACCATCCATGGGCACCACTGGCCTCGATGCCACCGCCCTTGGCGCGATCTCGGGCTGAAGGCTCCGGTGGCGACCGCCTGCAAGGGGTCCCGAGCGTGGCGGTCTCGCCTGCAAGGAGGCTCGATGCGGCTCCTAGCAAGGAAACCTCCGCCGAGCGCCCGGGCGCCAACGCTACCTCGACATCAAAGAAACCGTCCGTGTCACGGGCCCTGGCACCTGGACACAGGGCTCGATCGCCCCGAGCTGATGGAAAAACCGGCCGGCCTTCGCGCGCTGCGTTTCATTCCGTCGCCAAGTGAGTGTACTCGGCTTCGCCTTTCTCTCTTAGTATTTTGAATGTTTTTTCCTGAGCTGTCTCGATCGTGGGACGGTGTGAAGAAGATGAGCCACCGGCGGTGGCCAAGGTGCCCTCCGCCACTAGCGGGAGGACCCTTCCGTAAGAGGAAGGTGGATGAGGTCGCCGCTTCCACGGAAGGCAGCAAGAAGGCCAAGGCGATGACATCGTCGCATCTCGGCGACACGGCGATCGCACGGCTGGGCCCGTTGAGCGGCCGCATCCACGAAGGGCGCCGTTGCCTGGACGGAAGAAGCGAGCTCCTTTGGGGGTGCTACCTTCCCCGCTTCATGACCAAAGCGGCCACGGCGGTGGCTGCGACTCGAACCCGCTCCGAGGCCGCGGCGAGATTGACCAGCGTCGCGGGCACACACGGCGCTGCTTGCGTCCGTGGGCCAGCGCAAGCTGCGGCATGCTTGGCGCGCCATCCGGTACCTCCGGTCCCGGATCGGTCGGTGTTTTTGCGGCTGATTCTTCTGATGTTGTTTAAATGCGTTCGAGTCCGGTCCCAGTGCGTACTCGCTAAATTGTAGCGGGTGGGCACTTAGTATTTTCGAGCCACCGGTCCCAGTGCGCACCGCTAAATTGTAGCGGTGAGCGCGAAATATTCGAGCCACGGTCCGATGCGCTCGCTAAATTAGCGGGTGGGCCTGAGTTTTCGTGTGGGCGACTTTGAAACTTTGCGGGGTTTACAACTGAGTCGGCGGAAGCGATTGGCTGCGAAGCAGCGTGCTGAAAAGGAGTTGGGCGCTCTCCAAGAAGTAAACAAGGAGCTGCAGGCGATTGCTGCATGAGCGGTGGCTCGCCGGAGCTTGTCCTATTTGGCGGTGACGGCGGTCTGCGTTAAGTCTTCTGAGCAAAGGATTGCCGACCTCGGCCTTGACTGCGGGAGGCGAAAGAAGAAGCGAGCTCGGCGAACGGGCGAGCTAAGGCCGCCGTTGCTGCCGCGGAGGAAGACCGGAAAGTGTCGGAAGCCCTCATCGTTGGGCTTCAGGACGAGAAGACATCGCTTCAAAGCTTCATTACTGGGCTCGCCCCCGTTGATCGGTGAGTCGTCTTCGATCTTGTGGTTGTATTTTGTGGTTTCCGTGGTGCTCACAACTGTTTCCATCTAGCAGGCCGTATGATTGGTAGCCATGAAGAAGCGAGTTCTCTTGATGCGAGTGCGTGAGCATGCTCGTCGACTTCGGCGGCGCTGTCGGCGACTTGCATCGCGCCTACCTTCAAGAGATGTCGCCCACGGAGGTTATTCCCAATGACCTCATTGAGGTGTGGGAGTACTTGGAGGCGCCGCGTCGTGGAGTTCATGGCGGTCGGCTTTTCGGCGTGGGCGGCGGCGGCTCGAGTCAGGACTCGCCCACTTCCCGAAGATTTCGACCTCGACGGCGTGGCGGTGGTTATCCTTCATCGTCTGGCGTGGTGGATCTCTGAAGTTCTTAAGCTGCGAGGCGTGCGCGCGTATTCGGGCGTGTTTGGGCGATGGCGACCTTCTTCCGTACCGAAGCGGTCGTCGCGCGAGCAACCGCCGCGCCATCGCGACTTCAGGTCGAGCAGCCCTTCCGGCAGCGGCGATGGCGGGCCAGTGACAACTTATCCATCGAACCCGTACCTGTATTCATCCGGAGCGGCGGGCTGGTGCATCATCGTCGAAACTGCGGAATAGTGTTAATAACAATTCTGCGGTAGGCATATTTTGTAATGTAAGACAATGCGATATGCGATTGAATGGAGCGTTGTGTTCATTTTGCTATTTGTTTGCGTGTTTTGGATTGATTTTGGGTGAGTCCCGGTAGCGTCCGCCCTTTTGGGTTCACCTTAGATATGATGTTTTGTTGTTTATCATGTGTGTTGTTGGTTGAGTCGACTACGAGCTCGGAGAGCGGTCGCATAAGCGACTCCCTCGGTGCTCTGCTTTACCGTTTTCCGTCTGTGACGGTGCGGGTGGCGAGTCCCCGGCGTGGTACTTGGTAGTTCAAAGCGCGACTCGAGGTGGTTGAGGACTGGCGCGTTTGTGTTAGCGCGTCGCTCACACTGGCCGGTGGGTCGGTCGCGTGGCGAGTCTGAGCACGCTCTCTTGGCGTTTTCCTGTCGATCGAGGCGGTATCCGGTCCCGGCGTGGTACTTAGCGTTCGAGTCGCTCTGCCAAGGATGCGGAGGACCGGTCGCTGTGAAGCGAGCGGATGTCTTGGTTCGTAAAACCAGTCGAGCTAAGCGACTCCGATGGGGCTCCGTTTGGCGTTTTTAGTGGGCGATGCAAGACCTGAAATGACTCGGTGCTCTTGCATCGCACTACTTAGTGCCGTCGCATTGTACCAAGGTTGACTTCGTATCTTAGCATAACGGCATTAATTACAGTCTGGTGGCACAAGGAATGGAGAGTAGGCGAAATTTTGCGGTAACCGTTTCTTTTATTCATAGCGACTGGAGAGTACACATGTGGGGTTCTAGGTATAGAACTTCCGGAGGAGATTTACATTCCACGGCCGCTTGACGTCGAGTTCACCGTCCTTGGACGTCGGCAGTAGTAAGCGTCGTTGCAGTCTGTGCCGATGGCGAAGCAGGCCTTCCATGGAGGGAGAGCTTGTGCATGCCCTTCTTGTCCTGGATGAGGCGTAGCACCAAGTCGCCTTCTGGAAGGTGCGGGTTTTCACCCGTCGGTGTGGTAGCGGAGCCCTGGCGATAGATGGCGGTCTTGTGATCGCGGTCGCGGCGTCGAGTTAGTCGAGCCCATCTTGGCGGGCCAGTTCGTTTCGCGGCCCGTATAATGGGCGATCATGGCGAGTCGTGTTCGAGGTCGGTTGGCATGGCGGCTTCGCCTGTAGACCATGAAGAAGGGGTGAATCCGTCGACACTGGACCGAGGTGATTCCCGGATGGCGGAGGGAAGCTCTTGACCCAGCACCGGTGCGCTCGAGTGGTACTTCGTCGCGGCTTCAGCCGTGGAGGATGCTTTGGTTGGCTCGTTCCGCTGGCCGTTGGATTCGGGTGTCGACGCGAGTCGAGCGGATGTGGTGCTCCTCGCAGAACTCGGCCATTGCTCCCTTGGCGAAGTTTGTGCCGTTGTCCGTGATGATGCTGTTGGGGAAACCGTAGCGGTATATGAGCTCGCGTAGGAACTTAGTGGCAGTCTTCCCGTCGCATTTCCGGACTGGCTTGGCTTCTATCCACTTTGTGAATTTGTCGTGGCGACCAGCGGTGGGTGTAGCCAGGGGCCTTCTTGAAGGGCCCGACCATGTCCATACCCCACACGGCGAATGGCGGTGATGGGTATTGTTTTGGCGCCGAACTTGGGGCGTGCGTCACGGTTGGCGTCATACATCACCCGCGCATCGCTGGGCGATATCGGCAATCGGCGTGTCTGATGGGCGATGAAAGCCGTGTCGCATGGCTTTGGCGACCAGGGAGCGCGCGGCAGCGTGGTGGCCGCAGTCGCCTGAGTGGATGTCGTGTAAGATTTTGCGTCCTTCAGCTGGTTGGACGCAGCGTTGGAACACGCCGGTGACGCTGCGCTTGTGTAGCTCGCCGTCGACGATGGTGTAGGACTTGCATCGGCGAACAATCATTCGAGCGCTTGTCTCGTCTGCGGGCAGGTTGCCCGTCTCTAGGTAGGCGATGTAGGGCTTGGTCCAGTCGTCTGGTTCGGTGACGAGTGCGACCAAGGTTGCCTCTGGTTGGAGCGGGACTCCAATGTCGATCTCCTTCGGAGGAGAGACTGACGGCGTGAAGATGGTGTCGAGGAACACGCCGGCGGGTGGTGCGGATCGTGCCGACCCGATGCGAGAGAGGGCGTCGGCCTCCTCGTTTTTCCTCCTGTCGATCCACTCGACCGAGTAGCCGGTGAAGTGGCCGCCCACCTTGTCCACCTCTTGGCGGTATGCCGCCATGGTAGGGGAGACGGCGTCGCAGGTGCCGGCGACTTGACCCAACGCCGAGGTCGGAGTCTCCGTAGCATCGAAGGCGATTGGCGCTCATCTCGCTGCGGCTCGCATGCCGTGGAGTAGGGCCTCGTATTCAGCCATGTTGTTGGTGCGGGCGTGAATTGAGGCCGAGTATGTAGCGGAGCTTGTCGCCTTTGGAGAGGTCACTATCCCGCTCTGCGCCGTCCCGTTCTTGGACCCATCAATCTGAGGCTCGAATGGAGGTACGGCGGCTTCTTCCGCTGGGCCTCCTCCCTCGGCGAGGAAATCGGCGATGCACGTGACTTAATCGCCTGGGTTTCGTACTTAATGTTGTGGGCGCCCGATCTCGGCGGCCCACTTGGCGACTCCGCCCGTCGCCTCGCGATTGCGGATGATGTCTTGTAGTGGAGTGGAGGAAACGACCGTGATGGGGTGCTCACGAAGTAGTGCGGCGCGCCGCTGAGCTCAAGACCGCATATACCAGCTTTTGGTATCTGGGTATCGGCTGGCGCGACTCGGTTAAGACCTCGCTGATGTAGTATACCGCCGCATTTGACTGGGCGCTTTTTCTTCCTCCAGTCGTTCGACGACCATTACAGTGACGACGCGCTCGGGCGCCGCGACGTAAACCAGCATGGGCTCCTTGTCGACGGGTGCGGCGGTAGTGGTGCGGCGAGTAGCACCTTTTTGAGGTCGCGAGCGCCGTCCGCCTCCTTGTCCCAATCGAAGGTGGGATTCTGCGCATCAGGCGGTATAGGGCATCGCTTTTCGCCCGAGCGGGGATGAAGCGGCCGAGAGCCGCTACCCGCCCGCCAGCTTCGGGCGTCGCGCAGCACTCGGGTTTGCCGAGCCGGCGATCGTGTCGATCTTCGGGTTTGCCTCGATCCCTCGTTTGGAGCGACGCCTAGTAATTGCCGGCGGTACACGAAGGTGCACTTGCTGGGTTGAGCTTTATCTTGTACCTCCGCAGTTGGCGGAAGGTCTCTGCGAGGTCGGCGAGTAGGTCGCCTTGGCGGCGGATTTTACGACCACGTCGTCGATGTAGCGTGGATGTTGCGACCAATTTGGCTCGCGAGGCATTCTTGCATGCACCGTTGATGCGTTGCTCGGCGTTCTTGAGGCGAAGGTCATGGCGGTGTAGCGAAGGCTCGAATGGCGTGATGAATGCCGTCTTCTCCTCCTCGACAGCCATTTTGATCTGGTTATACCCGAGTAGGCGTCGAGGAAACACGACTCCGAGCCAGCGGTGGAGTCGATGATCGATCGATCCGCGGGAGGACGAATCTCCTTTGGGCGGCCGTTCGAGTTTGTAGTCGATACACATTCTCCGGTCCCGTTTTTTTCGACCAGGGACTGGGTTTGCCAGCCACTTGAGTATTTGATTGGCGAATGAAGCCGGCAGCGGTAGACGCTGCACTTCCTCGGCGATTGCCCGACAGCGTTCTTCGTTGAATGGCGTAGCGGCGCTTGACTGGTCGCACTTTGGGGTCGGCGTTTAATTTGTGCTCGGCGAGCTCCCTAGGGACACCGGGCATGTCGGAGGGTTTCCATGCGAAGATGTCCCTGTTCTCACGGAGGAACTCGATGCGAGCGCCTTCCTATGCTGGGCTCATGCCTGTCGATCGTCACCGTCCGCTGGGTCGCCTGGGACCAGCTCGGCGGTGCGGTGTCCGTCGTGGCCTCAAAGGTTGAGGTGTTTGTGCCCTCTGAGTTGGGCTTCTTAAGTATTGTGGGGTCGTCGTTGTTGACCCGCTCGCGTGTTGGCGAGCTCATCGGCGTGACTAGCTTCCGCCGCGATCACGGCGTCGAGTTCGGCTCCTTTGGCCTCGCGTTCGGCGGCCATGTCGAGTCGCCGTTGATGGTGATGACGCCGCACGGCCCGGAGCTTCATCGCCAGATGCAGCGTGGGTGCCGCCATGAATTTGGCGAGCGCCTGGCGCCCCAGGACGCAATGGTAAGGGCTGTCGAAGGGCACCAGCTCGAAGACGATCCGCTCGGTGCGGAAGTTCGCCGGAGTGCCGAAGGTGACGGTAGCGTGACCTTGCCGATCGGGTACGCCTTCCGACCGGGGGCGCCGTGGAACGTGGTGTGGGTTGTCTCGATCATCGATTGCGGGAGCCGCTGCTGAAAGGTGTCGGTAGAGGATGTTGATGGAGCTGCCGCCGCCCATCGAGTCTTGGGGAGCCGAGTCGCCGACCTTGGCGACCACCAGGCGACTCGTCACAGGTACTCGATGCGTGGCGAGTGGTCTTGCCGGCCGGTGATAGGCTGCCCGACCAGTTCGAACCGGGGGCGTCTGTCTGGGCCACCGCGTTGGCGGCGACGCGGGCGATGACCTTCTTCGCGCCGTGTTGAAGCCGGTGAAGGTGTGGGCGAGCCGCCACTTTGCGAATTTTCCGCCATTTTGCGGGTCGTTGTCGGTGTCCTCCGGCGCCGTGCCTTCTCGATCTCCACGAGGGTGTGGCGTCGGCGGTGGTGTGCGTGGCGGGTTTTCCTTCCTGCTGTAAACGCACATGGTTGGTTAAGGAGGGCCGGGATCGAACCTTGGCTTGTTCTTGTAGTTCCCGCCGTCGCCGCGTTGCCCTCCGTCGCGCGGTAGCTCTGGGTCGCGTTATGCGTGCCCAGCATTGGCGACAGTCGACTTCGTATCGTTCTTGGCGCTTGCCTGTGAGGCGAGTGCCGCTGTAGCGTAGGTCTGCTCGGCGGCCGCCGTCGTTGCCGCCCGTGCGTCGTTGTCCGCCGGACTCGTCGTCGACGTCTTGATTGGGATCTTCCTCGGCGTATCGTTTGGCGATCTCGAGGAGGTCGGGGATGTTGTCGAGCGGGCGTGTCGCTGAGCTTGGCGACTAGGGGCTCGTAGCGGCACGAGGTCTTGAAGCAATGGATCGCGGTGTCCGGGTGGATGCCGACCGCGTTGTACCAGAGCTCTTGCCACCGTTGGACCCAGTTGCGGGTCGACTCGCGGGGTCCCTGGACGCATCGTTCCAGGTCCTCGATGGTGGTGGCGCGGGTGTAGGAGCACTCGAAGTGCCTGACGAAGGCGTCTCGCATTTCCTCCCAGGAGTCGATACTGTCCTGGGGGAGCGTGTTGATCCATTGCCTGCACGTCCCCTCCATCATCAGTGGGAGGTAACGGGCGGCGAGTAGGTCAGTGTGACCCGCGATCCCCATTGCCATGAGGTATGTGTCGAGCCAGACCGCGGGGTCGTCTGAGTCGTATTTTGCGATCTCCTTCGGTACCTTGAAGTTGGGTGGGTACTTTTCGCCTCGGATCATTGGTCCGAAGCACTTGGGCCCTAGTCGACTGAGCGACCCCATAGGCTCGCCATCGCGCAGTAGTTAGGTGTGCCGCAGTCGTCGAGGCTGGCGTCGCCCGATTCTGGTTGGCGATGATATGAGTGCGAAGGCCGATTGGCTCTCCATTGGGCGGCGAGGTTGGTCGCCGCCTGGGATCGTTGTGGAGAGTGCGCATTCGCGGTCGTCGTTGAGCTGCAGTGGCTCGCGGCGGGCAATTGAGGTGTTGCCACCGCTGGACGGCCGCCGAGGCCGCCTGCCCGAGGAGCGCGAGTACACTCGCCCGCGAGTCGGCGCCGCTCGCTGTTCCACGGCCTTCGCGAGTAGGGCCTGACGCATTGGATCTGTAAAGCGCCGCCGCCGTCGCCGTGATCTTGTCGACGGCTCGGCCTGCCACGAGGTTGTCCATCGGGGTGGAGAACGGTGGAAGGCCGTTCGCGCGCCCCGTGAGGAGCGACTATCCGCTGGTCCTCGAGGTGCGGTTGGGTGGTGGTGGGCACCCATCGCCGTTGATCTGGCGGAGGCGGTTGCTTCTCCTGGTGGCGCGTTCTCGCGATCGCGCTTCGGCTATCGAGCCGGGTCGTTCTCGTCGTCGGTTCGTGGCGCCCTTGAGCGGTGGGGTTCAGCGTGACTGATCCGCTGCTGGTGGTAGCGCCGACAGTTCGCGCTGCCACCTGCCGAGGCGAAATTTTTCGCGCCGCTCGCCTTGCGCATCGCCTCCGCCGGCCAGCGGAGTTCCTCGACCTCCGTCGCCGTGGCGTTAGGAGGATCGAAATGGAGAAAGGGTCCTCCGGCGGATCGGTGCGGTAGCCATGTAAAGCGGCGTGGCGATGCACCGTCGTGGAGGTCGGAGGTCTCCGACCCGGAGTCGGAATCGAAGATCCTGAGGATGGAGGGTCCTCGAAATCTCCCGTTGGAGACTGGCGATGGAGCCCGCGACGAGGCGGTGATGGATCCGGCGAGTGGCCGGGTCGCCGAGTCGGCGTCGTGAGGGTCGCGTCTTCCGCGGCGAATTCTCGCCACGCGTTGTGGGCCGAGTCGTACTCAGGCGGGCGGTGGATCGTGCGGATCCTCTCGGAGAGCCGATCGTGGTGGCGACTCACGGATGCGGCCGAGTCCTCCGAGGTGATGGCGTCGGTGAAGCCGACGAAGAGGCTGATCGTGCCGACTGGCAGGATCACGCTGTGCGTGACGGGTCGCGCTGCCGGGACGTAGCTGCTTGGCAAGATCTGGAGCATCTCGCCAATTGCTATCATGCGGCCGGTGGCAACCGTCTCGTTGATGGGCAGATTGGATCTCGCCGCAGAACACCGCCGGACCGCCAGGCCCCACGGTGGGCGCCAGCCGTGGGAATGACCACGGCGTCTGCTGTCAGCCGGTAGTAGAACGAAGGGCAAGGGCGGCCAGCCATCTGCGGTGCGAGATGAGGCGGAGACAGGGTTTTACCCAGTTCGCCCGAGGGTAAAGACCTACTCTGCTAGATTGTATTATGGAGGTGTTTACAATGGGCGAACTTCGGCTAAGCGGCGAGTTGCTTGGGTGTATGAGGGAACGATCTCTACTCACCCCTTAGGGAGGTTTATATAGGCTTACCTCCCTAGGGTTTACATATCTCAACCGATTCGGTTACAACTTTGTCAATCGTTTAACTTGCACCGACCGGGCCTATCTACTCGCTGGGCCTTGACCTCGATGCTTTGGTACCTGATGGGCCTTGATCCACTCGGCTGCTCGCAGCCCACTCGCCACCTTTGGGCGATCGGAAGCGTCTGCGAGGATACCCAAAGAGCATATCCCCATCATTTGGCAAAAACTCGTTACTTTCGTGGTTTATGTCCATTTTCATGAGTTATTGCCCACAGTTTTGGGGTTGTATGGAGATTTGCAGGGCTTGTAAGACCCGATACATGTTGCCGATTACGACCAAAAACTCTTCGTTTTCGCATTTTATGGTCGTTTTCATGAGCTATTGCCTATACTTTTGGGGTTCCACGACGATTTGCATCGCCAGTAAGACCTGATACATGTTTGAGACATATGACCAAAAACTCGGTGTTCTCGCGTTTTATGACCGTTTTCATGAACTATTGCCCACAATTTTGGGATTCTACGGCAAGTTACAATGATTGTAAGATCTGATACATGTTCGAGAGTTATGACCAAAAACTCGTCGTTTTCTTGTTTTAAGGCTGTGTTCATGAGTAATTGCCCATGATTTTGGGGTTCCAAGGGGATTTTCATGGCCTATAATACTCGGTACATGTTTGGGAGTTATGACAAAAACTCATCTTTATCGCGTCTTACAGCCGTTTTGGTGAGCTATTGCCCACTGTTTTGGGATTCTAAGGCGATCTGCATGGCTCTTAAGACCCGAAACATCTTTGAGATATTTGGCAAAAACTCGTTGTTTTCGTGGTTTATTTCCATTTTCATGAGCTATTGCCCACAGTTTCGGGGTTTTACGGAGTTTTGCTGGGCTTGTAAGACCCGATAAATGTTCCCGTGTTACGATCGAAAACTCATCGTTTTCACGTTTTATGGTTGTTTTCTGGAGCTACTGCCTAGAGTTTAGGGGTTCTACGACGATTTGCATGGCCCATAAGACCCGATACATGTTTGAGACATATGACAAAAACTCGGTGTTCTCGTGTTTTATGACCGTTTTCATGAGCTATTGCCCACGGTTTTGGGGTTCTATGGCGATTTACAATGACTGTAAGATCCGATACATATTCGAGAGTTATGACCAAAAAGTCGTCGTTTGCGCCGTTTTATGGCTGTTTTTATGAGTTGTTGCCCATAGTTTTGTTCTTCCTTGGCTATTTACCGCGCACATATGACCCGATACATGTTTAAGAGTGATGACCAAAAACTTATCGTTTTCGCGTCTTGCAGGCGTTTTGATGAGCCATTTCCCATAATTTTAGGATTCCATGGGGATTTGCATGGCTCGTAAGACCCGATACATGTTTGAGATACTTGACCAAAACTCGATGTTTTTGTGTTTTATGTCCGTTTTCATGAGCTATTGCCCATAGTTTTGGGGTTTTAGGGAGATTTGCAGGGCTTGGATGACCCGATACATGTTCCCGAGTTGCGACCAAAAACTCGTCGTTTTCGCGTTTTATGGTCGTTTACATGAGCTATTGCCTAGAGTTTTGGGGTTCCACGATGATTTGCATGGCCCGTAAGACCCGATACATGTTTGAGACATATGACCAAAAACTCGGCGTTCTCGCGTTTTATGACCGTTTTCATGAACTATTGCCCACAATTTTGGGGTTCTACGGCAAGTTATAATGACTGTAAGATCTGATACATGTTCGAGAGTTATGGCCAAAAACTCGTCGTTTTCGTGTTTTACGGCCGTGTTCATGAGTAATTGTGAACAATTTTAGGGTTCCAAGGGGATTTACATGGCCTATAAGACAAAGTACATGTTTGGGAGTTATGCCAAAAACTCATCGTTATCGCGTCTTAGAGCCGTTTTGATAAGCTATTGCCCACTGTTTTGGGATTCCAAGGCGGTCTGCATGGCTCGTAAGACCCAAAACATGTTTGAGATATTTGGCAAAAACTCGTTGTTTTCGTGGTTTATGTCCATTTTCATGAGCTATTTCCCACAGTTTCGGGGTTTTAGGGAGATTTGTTGGGCTTCTTAGACCCGATACATGTTCCCGAGTGACGACCAAAAACTCGTCGTTTTCACGTTTTATGGTCGTTTTCATGATCTATTTCCTAGAGTTTAGGGGTTCCATGATGATTTGCATGGCCCGTAAGACCAGATACATGTTTGAGACATATGACCAAAACCTCGGTGTTCTCGTGTTTTATGACCGTTTTCATGAGCTATTGCCCATGGTTTTGGGGTTCTATGGCGATTTACAGTGATTGTAAGATCCAATACAAGTTTGAGAGTTATGACCGAAAACTCATCGTTTGCGCCGTTTTATGGCTGTTTTTATGAGTTGTTGCCCATAGTTTTGTTGTTCCTTCGCTATTAACATCGCACATAAGACCGAATACATGTTTAACAGTGATGACTAAAAACTCATCGTTTTCGCGTCTTACGGCCGTTTTAATGAGCCATTGCCCATAATTTTAGGATTCCATGGGGATTTGCATGGCTCGTAAGACCCGATACATGTTTGAGATACTTGACCAAAACTCGATGTTTTTGTGTTTTATGTCCGTTTTCATGAGCTATTGCCCATAGTTTTGGGGTTCTAGGGAGATTTGCAGGGCTTGTAAGACCCGATACATGTTCCCGAGTTGCGACCAAAAACTCGTCGTTTTCGCGTTTTATGGTTGTTTTCATCAGCTATTGCCTAGAGTTTTGGGGTTCCACGATGATTTGCATGGCCCGTAAGACCCGATACATGTTTGAGACATATTGCCAAAAACTCGGCGTTCTCGCGTTTTATGACCGTTTTCATGAACTATTGCCCACAATTTTGGGGTTCTACGGCAAGTTATAATGACTGTAAGATGTGATACATGTTCGAGAGTTATGGCCAAAAACTCGCTGTTTTCGAGTTTTACGGCCGTGTTCATGAGTAATTGCGAACAATTTTAGGGTTCCAAGGGGATTTACATGGCCTATAAGACAAAGTACATGTTCGGGAGATATGCCGAAAACTCATCGTTATCGCGTCTTACAGCCGTTTTGATAAGCTATTGCCCACTGTTTTGGGATTCCAAGGCGATCTGCATGGCTCGTAAGACCCAAAACATGTTTGAGATATTTAGCAAAAACTCGTTGTTTTCGTGGTTTATGTCCATTTTCATGAGCTATTGCCCACAGTTTCGGGGTTCTAGGGAGATTTGCTAGGCTTGTAAGACCCAATACATGTTCCCGTGTTACGACCGAAAACTCGTCGTTTTCACGTTTTATGGTCGTTTTCATCATCTATTGCCTAGTGTTTAGGGGTTCCACGACGATTTGCATGGCCCATAAGACCCGATACATGTTTGAGACATATGACAAAAAACTCGGTGTTCTCGTGTTTTATGACCGTTTTCATGAGCTATTGCCCACGATTTTGGGGTTCTATGGCGATTTACAATGACTGTAAGATCTGATACATGATCGAGAGTTATAATCGAAAACTCGTCGTTTTCGCCGTTATATAGCTGTTTTTATGAGTTGTTGCCCATAGTTTTGTAGTTCCTTGGCTATTAACAACGCACATAAGAACCGATACATGTTTAAGTGTCATGACCAAAAACTCATCGTTTTCGCGTCTTACGACCGTTTTGATGAGCCATTGCCCATAATTTTAGGATTCAATGGGGATTTGCATGGCTCGTAAGACCCGATACATGTTTGAGTTACTTGACCAAAACTCGATGTTTTTGTGTTTTATGTCCGTTTTCATGAGCTATTGTCCATAGTTTTGGGGTTCTAGGGAGATTTGCAGGGCTTGTAAGACCCGATACATGTTCCGGAGTTATGACCAAAAACTCGTCGTTTACGCGTTTTATGGTCGTTTTCATGAGCTATTGCCTAGAGTTTTCGGGTTCCACGATGATTTGCATGGCCCGTAAGACCCGATACATGTTTGAGACATATGACCCAAAACTCGGCGTTCTCGCGTTTTATGACCGTTTTCATGAACAAGTTACAATGACTGTCAGGTCTGATACATGTTCGAGAGTTATCACCAAAAACTCATCGTTTTCGTGTTTTATGGCCGTGTTCATGAGTAATTGCCCACGATTTGGGGGTTCCAAGGGGATTTTCATGGACTATAAGACAAAGTACATGTTTGGGATTCCAAGGCGATCTGCATGGCTTGTAAGACCCGAAACATGTTTGAGATATTTGGAAAAAACTCGTTGTTTTCGTGGTTTATGTCCATTTTCATGAGCTATTGCCCACAATTTTGGGGTTTTAGGGAGATTTGCTGGGGTTGTAAGACCATACATGTTCCCGAGTTACGACCAAAAACTCATAGTTTAGGGGTTCCACGATGATTTGCATGGCCCGTAAGACCCAATACATGTTTGAGACATATGACAAAAAACTCGGTGTTCTTATGTTTTATGACCGTCTTCATGACCTATTGCCCATGGTTTTGGGGTTCTATGGCGATTTACAATGACTGTAAGATCTGATACATGTTCGAGACTTATGACCAAAAACTCGTCGTTTGCGCTGTTTTATGGCCGTTTTTATGAGTTGATGCCCATAGTTTTGTTGTTCCCTGCTTATTACCAATGCACATAAGACCCGATACATGTTTAAGAGTGATGACCAAAAACTCATCGTTTTCGTGTTTTACGGCTATATTGATGAGCTATTGCCCATAATTTTAGGATTCCATGGGGCTTTGTATGGCTCGTAAGACCACAAACATGTTTCAGATACTTGACCAAAACTCGTTGTTTAGTGTTTTATGTCCGTTTTCGTAAGCTATTGTCCATAGTTTTGGGGTTCTAGGGATATTTGCAGGGCTTGTAAGACTCGATACATGTTCCCGAGTTACGACCAAAAACTCGTCGTTTTCGCGTTTTATGGTCATTTTCATGAGCTATTGCCTAGAGTTTTGGGGTTCCACGATGATTTGCATGGCCCGTAAGACCCGATACATGTTTGAGACATATGACCAAAAACCCGGCGTTCTCGCGTTTTATGACCGTTTTCATGAACTATTGCCCATAATTTTGGGGTTCTATGGCAAGTTACAATGACTGTAAGATCTGATACATGTTCGAGAGTTATGACCAAAAACTCGTCGTTTTCGTGTTTTACGGCTGTGTTCGTGAGTAATTTCCCATGATTTTGGTGTTCCAAGGGTATTTTCATGGCCTATAAGACAAAGTACATGTTTGGGATTACAAGGTGATCTGCATGGCTCGTAAGACCCGAAACATGTTTGAGATATTTGGCAAAAACTCGTAGTTTTCGTGGTTTATGTCCATTTTCATGAGCTATTGCCCAAAGTTTCGGGGTTTTAGGGATATTTCCTAGGCTTGTAAGACCCGATACATGTTCCAGAGTTACGACCAAAAACTCGTCGTTTTCACGTTTTATGGTCGTTTTCATGAGCTATTTCCTAGAGTTTAGGGGTTCTATGGCGATTTGCATGGCCCGTAAGACCCGATACATGTTTGAGACATATGACAAAAAACTCGGTGTTCTCGTGTTTTATGATCGTTTTCATGATCTATTGCCCACTGTTTTTGGGTTCTATGGCGATTTACAATGACTGTAAGATCCGATACATGTTCGAGAGTTATGACCGAAAAATCGTCGTTTTCGTTGTTATTTGGCTATTTTTATGAGTT
Source organism: Avena longiglumis (assembly GCA_030063025.1). NCBI lineage: Eukaryota > Viridiplantae > Streptophyta > Magnoliopsida > Poales > Poaceae > Avena > Avena longiglumis. The sequence goes on from CP125976.1 coordinate 26,508,019, forward strand.
TTTGCCCATAGTTTTGTTGTTCCTTGGATATTAACATCGCACATAAGACCCGATACATGTTTAAGAGTGATGACCAAAAACTCATCGTTTTCGCGTCTTACAACCGTTTTGATGAGCCATTGCCCATAATTTTAGGATTACATGGGGATTTGCATGGCTCGTAAGACCCGATACATGTTTGAGATACTTGACCAAAACTCTATGTTTTTGTGTTTTATGTCCGTTTTCATGAGCTATTGCCCATAGTTTTGGGGTTCTAGGGAGATTTGCAGGGCTTGTAAGACCCGATACATGTTCCCGAGTTGCAACCAAAAACTCGTCGTTTTCGCGTTTTATGGTCATTTTCATGAGCTATTGCATGGCCCGTAATACCTGATACATGTTTGATACATATGACCAAAAACTCGGCGTTCTCGCGTTTTATGACCGTTTTCATGAACTATGCCCACAATTTTGGGGTTCTATGGCAAGTTACAATGATTGTAAGATCTGATACATGTTTGAGAGTTATGACCAAAAACTCGTCGTTTTCTTGTTTTACGCCATGTTCATGAGTAATTGCCCACGATTTTGGGGTACAAAGGGGATTTTCATGGCCTATAAGACTCGATACATGTTTGGGAGTTATGACGAATAATCATCGTTATCACGTCTTACAGCCGTTTTAATGAGCTATAGCCCACTGTTTTGGGACTCCAAGGCGATCTGCAGGGCTCGTATGACCCGAAACATGTTTGAGATATTTGGCAAAAACTCGTTGTTTTCGTGTTTTATGTCCATTTTCATGAGCTATCGCCCACAGTTTCGGGGTTCGAGGGAGATATGCTGGGCTTTTAAGACCCGATACATGTTCCCGTGTTACGACCGAAAACTCATCGTTTTCATGTTTTATGGTCGTTTTCATGAGCTATTGCCTAGAGTTTAGGGGTTCCACGACGATTTGCATGGCCTGTAAGACCCGATACATGTTTGAGACATATGACAAAAAACTTGGTGTTCTCGTGTTTTATGACCGTTTTCATGAGCTATTTCCCACAGTTTTGGGGTTCTATGCCGATTTAAATGATTATAAGATCCGATACAAGTTCGAGAGTTATGACCGAAAACTCGTCCTTTGCGCCGTTTTAAGGCCGTTTTCATGAGTTGTTGCCCATAGTTTTGTTGTTCCTTGCCTAATAACAACGCACATAAGACCTGATACATGTTTAAGAGTGATGACCAAAAACTCATTGTTTTCGCGTCTTACGGCCGTTTTGATGATCCATTGCCCATAATTTTAGGGTTCCATGGGGCTTTGCATGGCTCGTAAGATCCGAAACATGTTTGAGATACTTCAGTAAAACTCGATGTTTTTGTGTTTTATGTCCGTTTTCATGAGCTATTGTCCATAGTTTTGGGGTTCTAGGGAGATTTGCAGGGCTTGTAAGACTCGATACATGTTCCCGAGTTACGACCAAAAACTCGTCGTTTTCGCGTTTTATGGTCATTTTCATGATCTATTGCCTAGAGTTTTGGGGTTCCACGATGATTTGCATGGACCGTAAGACCCGATACATGTTTGAGACATATGACCAAAAACTCGGCGTTCTCGCGTTTTATGACCGTTTTCATGAACTATTGCCCACAATTTTGGGGTTCTAGGGCAAGTTACATTGACTGTAAGATCTGATACATGTTCAAGAGTTATGACCAAAAACTCGTCGTTTTCGTGTTTTACGGCCGTGTTCATGAGTAATTGCCCACGATTTTGGGGTTCCAAGGGGATTTTCATGGCCTGTAAGACTCGGTACATGTTTGGGAGTTATGACGAAAACACATTGTTATCGTGTCTTACAGCCGTTTTGATGATCTATTGCCCACTATTTTGGGATTCCAAGGCGATCTGCTTGGCTCGTAAGACCCGAAACATGTTTGAGATATTTGGCAAAAACTCGTTTTTTCGTGGTTCATGTCCATTTTCATGAGCTATTGCCCACAGTTTCGGGGTTTTTGGGAGATTTGCTGGGCTTGTAAGACCCGATACATGTTCCCGAGTTACGACCAAAAACTCGTCGTTTTCACGTTTTATGGTCATTTTCATGAGCTATTGCCTAGAGTTTAGGGGTTCCACGATTATTTGCGTGGCCCGTAAGACCCGATACATGTTTGAGACATATGACAAAAAACTCAATGTTCTCGTGTTTGATGACCGTTTTCATGAGCTATTGCCCACGGTTTTGGGGTTCTATGTTTGAGACATCTTACAGCCGTTTTAATGAGCTATTGCCCACTATTTTGGGATTCCAAGGCGATCTGCATGGCTCGTATGACCCAAAACATGTTTGAGATATTTGGCCAAAACTCGTTCGTTTCGTGGTTTATGTTCGTTTTCATGAGCTATTGCCCACAGTTCCGGGGTTCTAGGGAGATTTGTTGGGCTTGTAAGACCCGATACGTGTTCCCATGTTACGACCAAAAACTCGTCGTTTTCATGAGCTATTGCCCAGAGTTTTGGGGTTCCATGACGATTTGCATGGACCGTAAGACCCGATACATGTTCCCTTGTTACGACCAAAAACTCGGCGTTCTCGCGTTTTATGACTGTTTTCATGAGCTATTGCCCATAGTTTTAGGGTTAGATGGCGATTTACAATGACTGTAAGATCCGATACATGTTTGAGAGTTATGACCGATAACTCGTCGTTTGCGCCATTTTATGGCCATTTTTATGAGTTGTTGCCCATAGTTTAGTTGTGGCCCATAGTTTAGTTGTTGCTTGGCTATTAACAACACACCTAAGACCCGATACAAGTTTAAGAGTGATGACCAAAACTCGTCGTTTTCACGTTTTATAATCATTTTCATGAGCTATTGCCCATGGTTTTGGGGTTCCAGAGCGATTTGTATGGCTCGTAAGACCCAATAAATGTTTGAGAGTTAAAACCAAAGACTCGTTATTTTCATGTTTTATGGAATTTTTCATGGGCTATTGCTCATAGTTTCGGGTTACAAGGCTATTTACCTTGCCAGAAAATCGATGTTCTCGTGTTTTATGACCATTTTCATGAGCTATTGCGCACGGTTTTGGGATTCCATGGTGATGTGCATGGCTCGTAAGACCTGATACATGTTTCAGAGTTATGACCAAAAACTCCTCGTTTTCATGTTTTTCGTCGTTTTCATGAGCTATTGCCCACTGATTTGGGATTCCAAGGCGATTTGCATGGCCCGAAAGACCTGATACATGTTTGAGAGTTAGGATGAAAAACTCGTAGTTTTTATGTCCGCTTTCATGAGATATTGCCCACGGTTCCTAGGTTCTAGGGAGATTTGCAGGGCTTGTAAGACCCGATACATGTTCCCGAGTTACAACCAAAACTTCTCGTTTTCGCGTTTTATGGTCGTTTTCATGAGCTATTGCCTAGAGTTTTGGGGTTCCACGATGATTTGCATGGCCCGTAAGACCCGATACACGTTTGAGACATATGACCAAAAACTCGGCGTTCTCGCGTTTTATGACCGTTTTCATGAACTATTGCCCATAATTTTCCGGTTCTACGACAAGTTACAATGACTATAAGATTTGATACATGTTCGAGAGTTATGACCAAAAACTCGTCGTTTTCGTGTTTTACGGCCTTGTTCATGAGTAATTGCCCACGATTTTGGGGTTCCAAGGGGATTTCATGGGCAATAAGACTCGGTACATGTTTGGGAGTTATGACAAAAACTCATCGTTTTCGCGTCTTACAGCCATTCTGATGAGCTATTGGCCACTGTTTTTGATTCCAAGGCGATCTGCATGGCTTGTAAGACCCGAAACATGTTTGAGATATTTGGCAAAAACTCGTTGTTTTCACGGTTTATGTCCATTTTCATGAGCTATTACCCACAGTTTCGGGTATTTAGGGAGATTTGCTGGGCTTGTAAGACCCGATACATGTACCCGAGTTACGACCAAAAACTCGTCGTTTTCACATTTTATGGTTGTTTTCATGAGCTATTGCCTAGAGTTTAGGGGTTCCACGACGATTTGCATGCCCCGTAAGACTCGATACATGTTTGAGACATATGATAAAAAATCGATGTTCTCGTGTTTTATGACCGTTTTTATGAGCTATTTCCCATGGTTTTGGGGTTCTATGGCGATTTACAATGACTGTAAGTTCCAATACATGTTCGAGAGTTATGAACGAAAACTCGTCGTTTGCGCCGTTTTATGGCCGTTTTTATGAGTTGTTGCCCGTAGTTTTGTTGTTCCTTGGCTATTAACAACGCACATAAGACCTGATACATGTTTAAGAGTGATGACAAAAAACTCATCGTTTTCGCGTCTTACGGTCGTTTAGATGAGCTATTGCCCATAATTTTAGGATTCCATGGGGATTTGCATGGCTCGTAAGACGAGAAACATGTTTGAGATACTTGACCAAAACACGTTGTTTTTGTGTTTTATGTCCATTTTCATGATTTATTGCCCATAGTTTTGGGGTTCTAGGGAGATTTGCAGGGCTTGTAAGACCCGATACATGTTCCCGAGTTACGACCAAAAACTCGTCGTTTTCGCGTTTTATGGTCATTTTGATTAGCTATTGCCTAGAGTTTACGGGTTCCACGACGATTTGCATGGTCCGTAAGACCCGATACATGTTTAAGACATATGACAATAAACTCGGTGTTCTCGTGCTTTATGACCGTTTCATGAGCTAATGCCCACGATTTTGAGGTTCTATGGTGATTTCAAAAGACTGTAAGATCTGATACATGTTCGAGAGTTATGACCGAAAACTCGTCGTTTGCTTCGTTTTATGGCCGTTTTTATGAGTTGTTGCCCATAGTTTTGTTTTTCCTTGGCTATTAACAACGCACATAATACCCGATACATGTTTAAGAGTGATGACCAAAAACTCACCATTTTCGCGTCTTACGGTCGTTTTGATGAGCTATTGCCCATAATTTTAGGATTCCATGGGGATTGTTTATGGCTCGTAAGACCAGAAACATGTTTGAGATACTTGACCAAAACTCGTTGTTTTTGTTTTATGTATGTTTTCATGAGCTATTGCATATAGTTTTGGGGTTCTAGGGAGAGTTGCAGGGCTTGTAAGACCAGATACATGTTCCCGAGTTGCGACCAAAATCTCTTCGTTTTCGCGTTTTATGGTCGTTTTCATGAGCTATTGCCTAGAGTTTTGGGGTTCCACGATGATTTGCATGGCCCGTAAGACCCGATACATGTTTGAGGCATATGACCAAAAACTCGGCGTTCTCGAGTTTTATGACCGTTTTCATGAACTATTGCCCACAATTTTGGGGTTCTACGGCAAGTTACAATGACTGTAAGATCTGATACATCTTCGAGAGTTATGACCAAAAACTGGTCGTTTTTGTGTTTTACGGACGTCTTCATGAGTAATTACCCATAATTTTGGGGTTCCAAGGGGATTTTCATGGCCTATAAGACTCGGTACATGTTTGGGAGTAATGACGAAAACTTATCGTTTTCACGTCTTACAGCCGTTTGGATTAGCTATTGCCCACTGTTTTGGGATTCCAAGGCGATCTGCATGGCTCGTAAGACCCGAAACATGTTTGAGATATTTGGCAAAAACTAGTTGTTTTCGTGGTTTATGTTCATTTTCATGAGCTATTGCCCATAATTTCCGGGTTTCAGGGAGATTTGCTGGGCTTGTAAGACCCGATACATGTTCCCGAGTTACGACCAAAAACTCGTCGTTTTCACGTTTTATGGTCATTTTCATGAGCTATTGCCTAGAGCTTAGGGGTTCCACGACGATTTGCATGGCCCGTAAGACCCGATACATGTTTGAGACATATGACAAAAAAACTCGGTGTTCTAGTGTTTTATGACCGTTTTGATGAGCTATTGCCCACGGTTTTAGGGTTCTATGGCGATTTACAATGACTATAAGATCCGATACATGTTCGAGAGTTATGACAAAAACTCGTCGTTTGCGTCGTTTTATGGCCGCTTTTATGAGTTGTTGCCCATAGTTTTGTTGTTCCCTTGCTATTAACAACGCACATAAGACCCGATACATGTTTAAGAGTGATGACCAAAAACTCATCGTTTTCGCGTCTTACGGCCGGTATGATGAGCCATTGCCCATAATTTTAGGATTCCATGGGGATTTGCATGGCTCGTAAGACCCGAAACATGTTTGAGATACTTCAGCAAAACTCGATGTTTTTTGTGTTTTGTGTCCGTTTGCATGAGCTATTGCCCATAGTTTTGGGGTTCTCGGGTGATTTGCAGGGCTTGTAAGACCCGATACATGTTTCCGAGTTGCGACCAAAAACTTGTCGTTTTCGCGTTTTATGGTCGTTTTCATGTATTGCCTACAGTTTTGGTGTTACATGATGATTTGCATGGCCCGTAAGACCTGATACATGTTTGAGACATATGACCAAAAATGCGGCGTTCTTGCGTTTTATGACCGTTTTCATGAACTATTGCCCACAATTTTGGGGTTCTACGGCAAGTTAGAATGACTGTAAGATCTGATACATGTTCGAGAGTTATGACCAAAAACTCATCGTTTTCGTGTTTTATGGCCGTTTTTATGAGTAATTGCCCACGATTTTGGGGATTTTCATGGCCCATAAGACCCATTACATGTTTGAGAGTTATGACGAGAACTCATCATTTTCACGTCTTACAGCCGTTTGATGAGCTATTGCCCACTATTTTGGGATTCCAAGGCGATCTGCATGGCTCGTAAGACCCGAAATATATTTGAGATATTTGGCCAAAACTCTTTGTTTTCGTGGTTTATGTTCGTTTTCATGAGCTATTGCCCACAGTTCCGGGGTTCTCGGGAGATTTGCTGGGCTTGTAAGACCCGATAGATGTACCCGTGTTATGACCAAAAACTCGTCGTTTTCATGAGCTATTGCCAGAGTTTTGGGGTTCCACGACGATTTGCATGGCCCGTAAGACCCGATACAGATTTGAGACATATAACAAAAAACTCGGCGTTCTCGCGTTTTATGACCGTTTTCATGAGCTATTACCCACAGTTTTGGGGTTAGATGGCGATTTACAATGACTGTAAGATCCGATACATGTTCGAGAGTTATGACCAAAAACTCTGTTTGCGCCATTTTATGAATGTTTTTATGAGTTGTTGCCTGTAACACCCTCAGAATCGGCCCTATGCAAGTTTCAGCGCTTCCCGCCAAACCCGCATAGAAACGATTCAAAGGTGACCACCAGGCACTTTCGTGCGGGTGGAAAACGAAGTAATAACATTACACAACAGTCCTCGATGGGACCCACAGAACAGATATATATACAACAGCGACTCAATGAGTCAAGAATACAGATATAATATACAAAGATCCAAAATCACCTTGAAAATGACAGAGCGTCCGACTACGGACGAGATGCAAATGGGGCTAAGAGCCCTGAAGAATAACCAATGGCGTCCATAACCCTGCCCAGGCCAAGCCGGAAGGGTAACCCTGCTAACGACGTCGATCTCAAAACCTGCTTGAACAAAAGGGGTGCCGACAGAGGGCAAAGGAAAAAGAGAGAGCGGTCAGTACTGAGGCCAGTACACGGCGAGGCTAGAATTCGGCGGTCCTCGCCTACATAGGTATGGTGGACTGAAGCGGCAGCGGCAGCATGCACTAAACAACCTATAGAGACTCGATATAACTGGCGACTATCAGAGAGGGGTAAGAAAGACCTATTCGGAACCAATCTGAATCTAGCACCAAACAAACCCATCCTGGTGTTTCCCCCTCGAGACCAAACGAGGAAGTCAACCGAGGAACTCACACAGTTGGCAGTTTTATTTATTCAGTTATCGTTGCGGCAATTACTAGTCAGGTGTAGATAATCATCCTGATAAAATAAGCAGTGGGCCGTTTTAGTTAACCATTCCGTTGTAGTTGCAACACTTACTAGTCAGATACAATTAGCATGAGATATCCCAAAACCCAGCAGTTGTTGGTACTTTTATTTAGCCATTCCGTTGTAGTGAAGCTGATTACTAGTCATATCGGATACAAGTCAATTTATAACAGTAAACTTTAGTTATAGTTGTCTATGATCAAGCACTGTGCTCCAAGTAGTCCATAACCGCGGACACGGCTTCTCGAAAAGATTAAACCCTGCAGGGCTGCACCAAAGTATCCACAAGCACTTCGACCCTTTTTGCCAGATCAGTTAACATACACCCATCGGTATGTCGGCGGGGCCTAAGTCATGACGTTTCCAGACCCAAAGCAAGCACGGGGGGCCACCCCACTAAGTCTACCCGCAACGAAGTCGGCCGGTCTCCGAGACGGACTTAGGGTTTGGGTAGACGGCTGTGAACGACTGGGGACCCAAAACTGGGCTTGTCGACACCGCGAAAACGTGTCCCGATCCTAAACAGTACAGGTGCTCCTCGCACAATCGTAATAAAGCAGTAAAGCATGGCACAAGTACCTCATCCCGAACGCCAGAGGACGCCGAGTGCTTCACCCGGACACCGAGACCCCGATGCGACAAGTACCTCATCCCGAACGCCAGGGCCGTCGGCATGACCGTAGACCACGGATGCGACAAGAACTACTTCCGGAGTCCGAGAACGATCCCGTCGAACCACAGCCCGGCCCGACCCGAACCGGAACCCCAAGATCTGCCGACCCCTAATGTGTGATTCCCCTCCCGAGCCCTATTTTTATAAATGTAATATAAAATTGTTGCATATTAATTGTCATTTTCGCATGCATATCCTTGGTTTGGGGGCCTTATGCCGATTCACCTCATAATTAAATATGGGGCCATATGCGGGCAAATCTAGTCTCATATTGGCCTCATTTAAATCTGTGCATCGAACCGGTGTTCACTTTTGTCTTGCTAAAACCACATTTAATTGCGGGGAAGCTAAACAACATGAACCATCTAAATAACTGCCGGGACCCCGGTTCCGCTTAATATGACCTAATCGCATCGCACTTTTGCCATGTCATACATCATACATGCATCATGCCGATCTTTTGCCGTGGTATTAAATATTGCATCCGGTGTTTGTTCTAGTATTTTTCTTCTTCGCGGATAAGGTCGTTGAGTTTTGATGCGAGTGTCGACCCGATCTTTGGATGAACCCTTCGGCAATGTTTTCAGGCGAGCATCTCCCCCTTTCTACCTATCTTACTTTTATAGTATTTATTACCTCCTGTTGATCTATTGCTATCTGTGTTGCGATGCTTTAGTTCCCGTACCGTGATATCCCTTGCAGCCATATATTGCCTTGGACACATCCTATTGCCTGTTGTTTGGTAGATAGTTGGTCTTGCGCGTCGTAGTCGCTTGCTATATTGCTGTTGCGTGTTGTCAAGTGCCACAGCTGTTGGAGAATTGCCGCCTGCTGATGTTGAAGTTGATCATAGTTTTACTTATCGTTCACTTCAATTCCTGTTTAACAACTAAAATTGAAATAAGCAGAGGCATCGGTGGGTGATAGAAAATATTTGGTTTCCGAACGCCCACTTGTGTCCCGTAGGACCCCGAGTACTTGATACATGTTCCTTGATTTATCGCGCTATCCACATCCGGGAGGTATATGGGACCCCCCTGAGCCAGAGCTTGATTCCGTCTTATTTCTTGGGGCCACAAACTAGTTTGAGGTTTTGTTACTATCCTGTACTTATGCCATGCTTTACTGCTTTATTACGTTTGTGCGAGGAGCACTGTCTTTTTTTAAGCGGAGTGTTTGCGGTATCGATCCCGATTGGGATCTGCTGTCGTTCTGACCATTGTCGCCAAACCTTGAGTCCGTCTCGAGCTTGATTACCGTTGCGGGTGTACTCAAGGGTGGCCCCAAATATTTCAATCCTGTGATTGTTCGATGAAAGCCTCGTTGGTTTTGTTTTGGTTTTCCGAGGTTGATCGGCGTGTGTTGCTATTGCACCCCGCCGGGTAAAACTTTCTCGAAAGCCGTGTCATGGATATGGACGACTTGGAGCATGATATCTCAACCATAGACAAGCATAACTAAAGTTTATTGCTATAAACTTGGTATTATAATGACTAGTAATCAGCTTCACTATAATGGAATGGCTAAATAATCGCCCACAATTGCTTGTTTGTAGTGTAAACTTACGACCCATGTACTGACTAGTAAGTATTGCAACTACAACGGAATGGCTGAATAAAAGTACCAACAACTGCTGGGTTTAAGGTTTATCTCATGCTAATTGTATCTGACTAGTAAGTGTTGCCACTATCACGGAATGGTTAACTAAAAGTGCCCGCTGCTTATTTTATCAGGATGATTATCTATACTTGACTAGTAATTGCTGCGATAACGAATAAGTAAAACTGCCAACCGTGTGAGTTCTCGGTTGACTTCTCGTTGGTCTCGAGGAAATACCGGGATGGGTTTGTTTGGTGTTAGCTTGAGTTGGATCCGAATAGGTCTTTCTTACCTCTCGATTGCCGCCATCGTATCGAGTATCAGAGGTTGTTTAGTGCATGATGCCGCCGGCAGTCCACCACACCTATGTAGGCGAGGACCGCCAATTCTAGCCTCGCTGTCTTGGCCTCAACATCGACGCTCCTTCTTTTCCTTTGCCCTTTGTCGGCACCCTTTGTTTAAGCAGTTTTGAGATCGACGCCGTTAGTTAGGTTACCCTTCCGGCAGCTTGGCAGGGTTATGGACGCCATTGGTTATTCTTGAGGCTCTTAGACCCATTTGCATCTTGTCCGTGAAGCGGACGCTATATCGCTTTCAAGGTGATTTGGATCTTCGTATGGTATATCTGTATTCTTGACTCTTTGAGTCGTCAGTATATATATCTGCTCAGGTCCCATCGAGGACTGTGTAATGTTATTACCGTTTTCCACCGCATTTAAAGTGCTGGTGGGCACCTTTGAATCGTTTCTATGCGGGTTTGGCGGGTTTCGCTAAAACTTGCATAGGTCCGATTCTGAGGGTGTTACACTACTCCATCCCGCACTCAAACCATTACTCTGCACACGAATAAGCGGATTATGCAACCAACTCTCGGAATTCAGACAGAAGATCTCGACCAACGAGGTTCAGAAGCAAAGGAGTGATGCAGACTCTGCATCGGATCTGGCGTAGATGATGTCGTCGTGTTGGAAAACACCGGAAAGCACAAACAAGGAACAAAGAATGGTACCACAGTAGACGGATTCCTCAGACAGCATGAACACCGGATGGTAGAACACCGTTATCAAAGGAGGGAGCGAAACCCTGAAGGTACGACGGAACCCAACCGCGAGAAATCCTGGACTCGAAGAGAGGGAAGAGAGCGGATTCAAAACACGCAGAGGTGAGAGGAGAGCAGCAGAGGGGTAAGGAGTAAAATCAGACCTAATCAGAACTATCCAACCGATTTGCAAAAATAGTTTTGACACTCTACTTCGGCCGTTAGCTAGGTTATCCTACAGGCTGGACTTGTGGGGTATCGCAACTGCTGAGCTCTGATACCACTCTGTAACACCCTCAGAATCGGCCCTATGCAAGTTTCAGCGCTTCCCGCCAAACCCGCATAGAAACTATACAAAGGTGCCCACCAGGCACTTTCGTGCGGGTGGAAAACGAATTAATAACATTACACAACAGTCCTCGATGGGACCCATAGAACAGATATATATACAACAGCGACTCAATGAGTCAAGAATACAGATATAATATACAAAGATCCAAAATCACCTTGAAAATGACAGAGTGTCCGACTACGGACGAGATGCAAATGGGGCTAAGAGCCCTGAAGAATAACCAATGGCGTCCATAACCACCCTGTGCCAAGCCAAGGGTAACCCCGCTAACGACGTCGATCTCAAAACCTGCTTGAACAAAAGGGTGCCGACAGAGGGCAAAGGAAAAAGAGAGCGGTCGATCGAGGCCAAGACACGGCGAGGCTAGAATTGGCGGTCCTCGCCTACATAGGTATGGTGGATCAAGCGGCAAAAGATGCACTAAACAACCTATAGAGACTGATATAATGGCGACTATCGAGAGGGTAAGAAAGACCTATTCGAACCAATGAATCTAGCACCAAACAAACCCATCCCGTGTTTCCCCTCGAGACCAAACGAGAAGTCAACCGAGGAACTCACACGCTTGGCGCTTTATTTATTCGATTATCGTTGCGGCAATTACTAGTCGGTGTAGATAATCATCCCGATAAAATAAGCAATGGGCGTTTAGTTAACCATTCCGTTGTAGTTGCAACACTTACTAGTCGATACAATTAGCGGAGATATCCCAAAACCCAGCTTGTTGGTACTTTTATTTAGCCATTCCGTGGTGAAGCTGATTACTAGTCATATCGGATACAAGTCAATTTATAACAAGAACTTTAGTTATAGTTGTCTATGATCAAGCACATGCTCCAAGTCGTCCATAACCGCGACACGGCTTCTCGAAAAGATTAAACCGCAGGTGCACCAAAGTATCCACAAGAACTTGACCCTTTTGCCGATCGTTAACATACACCCATCGGTATGTCGGGGCCTAAGTCATGACGTTTCCGGACCAAAGCAAGCACGGGGACACCCACTAAGTCTACCCATAGCAACGGCGGTCTCCGAGACGGACTTAGGGTTTGGGTAGACGGTCAGAACGACAGGGACCCAAATCGGCTTGTCGACACCGCAAAACGTGTCCCGATCCTAAATAGTACAGGTGCTCCTCGCACAATCGTAATAAAGCGATAAAGCATGGCATAAGTACAGGATAGTAAATAAAACCTCAAACTAGTTTGTGGCCCCAAGACAATACTTTGAAATCGGTACTAATCAATGGGGCCATATCTCCCCACCGTGGTTAAGCGCTCGATCTCGAACAGTGTCAAGAACTCGGGTCCTACGGACACAAGTGGACGGTTAACAACCAAATAACATCTATTGCCCAATTGCCTCGCTACCTACTTCAATTTTAGTTGTTAAACAATAATTAAAGTTATGATCATCTCCAACAGTAAACATGCGGCAAATCCTCCAACAACTATGGTACTTGACGACTCGCAACAGCACTTGAGCAAGCGACTACGACGAGCAGGTCCATCTATCTACCAAACAACAGGTAATAGGATGTGTCCAAGGCAATATATGGCTGCACGGGATATCACGGGTACGAAAACTAGAGCATCGCAACACAGATAGCAATAGATCAACAGGACGAAATAAATACTATAAAAGTAAGATGGGTAGAAAGGGGGAGATGCTCGCCTGAAAAACATTGCCGAAGGTTCATCCGAAGATCGGGGCGAAGCTCACATCAACTCAACGGCCTTATCCGCGAAGAAGCAAAACACTAGAATAAACACCGGATGCAATATTTAATACTACGGCAAAAGATCGGGCATGATGCATGTATGATGTATGACCTGGCAAAGGTGCGATGCAATTAGGCAATATTAAGCGGAACCGGGGTCCCGACATTTAATTAGTTGGGTTATGTTATCTAGATATCCCGCAATTTAAATGTTGTAATAACAGGGCAAGATAAGTTACCGGTTCGCTACACAAATTTAAATGAGGCCAATATAAGACTAGATTTGCCCGCATATGGGCCCCATATTTAATTTAGGTGAATCGGCATAACGCCCCCAAAACACATGACAATATGCATGTGAGATGAATGATTATTATGCAACAGGTTTTATATTTAGCATTTATAAAATAGGGGCTCGGGAAAAGGTTCACACATTAGGGTTCGACGATCTTGGGGTTCCGGGGTTCGGGGTTCGACAGGGTTTGGATCTGGGGTTCGGTCTCGGCGGGATCATTCTCGGATAACTGAGGTAGATCTTGGCGTTCCGCGAGGAAGGACTTGGTTCGGCGCGTTGACTCGCCTCAGTCGGCGTCGATCTTGTCGGGCCCGCGTATCAGGTCGGTCTTGGCGTCCGGGGTGAAGAACTTGGCGTGCGACGTCGTCGGCATCGGTGCGGGAAGGGGTCTTGTCGTTTCGTGTCGGTGATCTTGGCGTCCGGGTCCTCGGCGAACTTGGCATCCGGGAAGGGGTACTTGGTGTTCTGCGGCGAAGTTCTTGTCGTACCGGTGGCGATCTTGGCGGTCATCGGGTCCGGGAGCGGTTCTCGGCGAACTGGTCGATTCCATGTCGGCGTACTTGGCGTATTCGCATCGGACTTTCGTCGAATCATCTACGGAAGATCTCGGCATGGGGACGATTCTCGTCGGGGTCATCCGGGTGGCCTCCAACAATCTCACAAGGGCATCCCCTCTAAAGGTAAACTGCACGACAAACAAAACGGAGGCCGTCGGGGAGCCGGTTCGCAGGAGGGTGGCACGTAGGAGTGCAGAGGCGTCTGATGCGGTGGCGAGCGTCGCGGAACAGGGAGGTCCAGCAGAGCGACGAGCTCGAAGCAAACATGAGGGAGGCGACCATAGTGGCGGTTGCCAGCGAGCAGCGCGGAGGCTGCAAGGTCCAGCGGCGGAGAAGGGGCTGTGGCTCGGCTTCGCCAGGCGAGGTCGGCGATGCGGGGCCGAGGGCGGGCGGCACGCGAGGAGGAAGAGGTGGCGCGGCCGGCCAGCGGGAGCTCGGCCGGGCCTTGGGATCTGGCGCTGGCTGGTGAGGCGAGCGGAGAAGGGCGACCTCGGGGTGGCGCGGTGAGGAGGCGAGCAGCGGTAGGGCGGCGGTGACGCTGGAGGAGAAGTGCCAGGCGGTGGCGCTGGCCGCCTGCAAGATGGAGGCGCAGAGAGGGCGGACAGAGGAGCTCGGGCGAGGTTCCACGGGCGAGGTTCCAGTGGCGCTTTGAGGCGGCGGCCCGGGGGTGAGGCCAAGCGGGAGGAGGGCCTTGGCGGCGACGCGGAGGCGGTGGAGCGAGGAGCAGGTCGGTCGAGGACAAAGGCGGTGGTTGGTGGAGGAGCGTGAGGAGCGGACGACGCAGCGTGCGGGAGCGGGTTGCAGAGAGAGGTGGGGCCACGAGGGTGGCGTCGCGTGGGGGGGTCGGGGTGCCAGGCGTGCGGGGCGTCGTGGGAGTGTGGTGGGGATCCAGGGGAGCGGGCAGGTGTGGGGAGCGGTGGGACCAAGGTGGGGCAGGGGGTTTGACTAGGAGGTGGGGTGTGTGTGGTGTTCGGTGGGAAGAGAGAGGGAGCGGGGTGGGGAGAGGGTAGGTGGGTGAGGAGGAGAGAGGGAGTGGGGCTGCGGCCCTGCGGGGTGGGTCCGGTGCAGGAGGTGGGCCGGGGTGGGGCCAGGAGGAGAGAGGGAGAGGGGGGTAGGTGGGGGCTGTGTGAGGAAGAGAGAGAGGGGATGGGGTGTGGATTGGTGAGGTGACGGTGGGTGTGATGAGGTGGAGGGAAAGATAAGGTGGCAAGCTGCGGTTGATGGGTAGACTAGTTTTAGGTAGGAAAGGGTTTAGGGTAGCTGTGATTTTTAATCGAGGTGGCCAGTAAGCTTTCGGCCTAGCGGCTGCCTCCCAAAAATATTATAAATCTTTATTTAATTTAAAATAACCTTTTGTAAATAATTTTAGACAAATAAAAGATCTGAACGGACCGATGTTTTAATTTGAAATAAGACGGGGGCTATTTAGAAAACAAAACTAGGCGTTTCGAAATAGTTTCAGACAAACAATGCATGATGATGGCGATGCAATGCACAAAAACAACGCGATTTTCTAGTAGTGGTTTTACGGGATGCCACATTGCCCATAGTTTAGTTGTTGCTTGGCTATTAACAACACACCTAAGACCCGATACATGTTTAAGAGTGATGACCAAAAACTCGTCGTTTTCACGTTTTATAATCATTTTCATGAGCTATTGCCCACGGTTTTGGGGTTCTAGGGCGATTTGCATGGCCCGTAAGACCCAATACATGTTTGAGAGTTAAGACCAAAGACTCGTTATTTTCGTGTTTTATGCAATTTTTCATGGGCTATTGCTCACAGTTTCGGGGTTCCAGTGCTATTTACCTGGCCAGAAACTCGTCGTTCTCGCGTTTTATGGCTGTTTTCATGAGCTATTGCCCACAGTGGTTGGGTTCCATGGTGATTTGCATGGCTCGTAAGACCTAATACATGTTTTAGAGTTATGATCAAAAACTCATCGTTTTTGCGTTTATGGTCGTTTTCATGAGCTATTGCCCATTGATTTGGGATTCCTAGGCGATTTGCATGGCCCGTAAGACCAGATACATCTTTGAGAGTTAGGACCAAAAACTCGTAGTTTTTTGTTTATTATGTCCGCTTTCATGAGCTAATGCCCACGGTTCCTGGGTTCTAGGGAGATTTGCAGGGCTGTAAGACCCGATACATGTTCCCGAGTTATGACCAAAAACTCGTTGTTTTCTCGTTTTATGGTCGTTTTCATGAGCTATTGCCCGGTGTTTTGTGGTTCCATGATGATTTGCATGGCCCATAAGACCCGATACATGGTGAGAGATATCACCAGAAACTCGGCGTTCTTGTGTTTTTTGACCGTTTTCATGAGTTATTGCCCACATTTTTGGGGTTCCAGGGCGATTTACAATGACTATAAGATCTGATACATGTTCGAGAGTTATGACCAAATACTCATCATTTTCGCGTTTTATGGTCGTTTTCATGAGCTGTTGCCCATAGTTTTGTTGTCCCTTGGCTATTAATAATGCACCTAAGACCCAATACATGTTTAATAGTGATGACCAAAAACTCATCGTTTTCACGTTTTATGATCGTTTTCATGACACAGTTTTGGGATTCCAGGGCGATTTGCATGGCCCGTAAGACCAAATACCCTAGGTGGGCGCGCGCAAGCTCTGGTGGCACCCATAGGGGGTGTGGGCCCCTGGCCCTCCACCTATCTTGCCTCCTTCGCCTATAAGAAGCCACCGACTCAGAAACCCTGAATCATCGACCAGAAATCCACGAAAAGTTCTGCAGCGCCGCCACCACTAAAGGGGAGATTCGAGGTATATAAAGTCCCTGTTTTGGCACCCTGCCGGGACGGGGAAGTGCCCCCGGAGCCATCTCCTTCGATCTCTACCACCATCTCCATCATCGTTGATGATTCCCATGATGAGGAGGGAGTAGTTCTTCCTCGAGGCTAAGGGCTCTACCGGTAGCTATGTGCTCATCTCTCTCTATGCATGATCTTGTTATTGTTGGAGATATGCCCTAGAGGCAATAATAAATGTAGTTATTATTATATCTTTGTGTTTATGATAAATGTTTACATTCATGCTATAATAGTATTAACAAGGAAACATTGATACTTGTGTGATTTGTAAACTAAAATAAGAGTTCCTAGTAAAGCCTCTATATAATACTAGCTTGTTGGTTAATAGATGATTGTGGTTTCCCTATCATGAACATTGAGATGTTATTAACAACAAGATCATATCATTAGGAGAATGATATGGTGGACATACTCCTATAGATAAGCGTAGCATAAAGATCAAGTCATTTTAATAGTTCAATTTCTATATGCTTTCTGATACATAGTAACCTAATTCCTTCGACCATGAGATCATTCATATCACCTTTACCGGATGGATGCTTTGATGAAATCAAACACCACACCGTAACTGGGTGGCTATAAAGGTGGCATTGAGTGTTCGGAAAGTATTGGTTGAGACACATGGATCAAGAGTGGGATTTGTCCATCCATATGACGGATAGATATACTCTGGGCCCTCTCGGTGGAATTTCATCCAGTTAGCTTGCAAGCATGTGACTGGCTCACAAGGGATCACATATCACGGGAACGAGAAAAGATTACTTATCGGTAACGAGGTTGAACTAGGTATGCAGAGATACCGACGATCATAACCTCCGATAAGTAAATTATCGTGAGACAAAGGGAAATTGGTATCGTATGTAAGTGGTTCATTCGATCGCAAAGTAATCGTAGAAATATGTGGGAGCCATATGAATTTCCAGATTCCTCTATTGGTTATTGTTCGGAGAAGTGTCTCAATCATGTCCGCATAATTCACGAACCGTAGGGAGACACACTTAAGGATTGACGTTGTTTGAGTAGTTATGGTATGATGAAAGAGACGAATGTTGTTGAGTCTCGGATGGGATCCGGATATCACGAGGAGATCCGGAATGGTCCAAGAATAAGATTCATATAAGGAAAGTCTCGTTTGAGTTGGGAATGATTAGGTGTTTTCATCGAGAATGTTCTAGAAGGTTCGAAATGTCCATCATCCTCGGAGGAAGGGGTACATGAATGTGTCATTACAATTTGGAATGATTGCATCATGTACTAGGTGTCATCGCTGTCCAAAATAAAGGGTTTATTCAAATCCTAGTTTGAAAAGTCAAGCGGCTAGTTTGAAAAGTCAAGCAGTTTTTGGAAGAGGAGGAGAGGTGGAAACCGAGTTGGGGAGGTTCCTCCCTCAAGCGGCCACCTCCAAGCCGAGTTGGGGAGGGACTCCCCTCCCCTTGGCCGCACCTCCCACCTATAAAGGGAGGGGCAGGGCTGCCCCTCCTAGCACACAAGTTCCCCGTCCCAAACCCTAGCTTGGCGCCACCACCTCCTGCAGCTGCCGCCGCCTCCTAGGGTTGCCCTAGCCGCCGACTTGGGATGCCCCAAGCCCTAACCGCCGGCTCTAGCACCTCCTCCTTGGTGTGTCTAAACCCTAGATTGCCGAGGAGCTCTCTTATAATCTACCATACTCGCTACGGCTTAAGGCGAAGCCCTGCGAGATCTCCCCTCTACTTCCGGTACCACGCCGTTGTGCTGCCGGAATCACGAGAAGAGTGCTACAACCTCACTTTCTTTGGAACAAGGGAGAGGAAGGTCTTAGTGTCGAACGTGTGACCGATGCGGGGCGCAGGAGCAGCGCCGGAAGGATCGTCTCTGCGATCTTGAGATCGGGAAGAATGCGACTACATCACCCACGAGAATCGCTCTCGTTAAACACTTTGGAATCTTCGAGGGTGAGTTATTCCATCGACTCGTTGCTACAATCTAGTAGATAGATCTAGGCTTGTTTGTTTGTATGCGATAAAATTTTTGTTTTCCATGCTACGAAACCCTCAAAGGGTATCGAGCCGTGTCTATATGTAGATCTGTTGCAGTAGAACACAATGGTCATTGTGGGCGTTGATGCTTTTATTGTCGATTGCTTCTTGTGTACTTTGCATCTTGCGGTATATTGGGATGAAGCGGCCGGGCTAACCTTACATGACATCGTTCATGAGACTTGCTCCACGCTTGACATGCAACTTGTATTGCATAAGTGGCTTTATGGGTGGCTTTCTCCTAGCATAGTTAAGATCCAATTTACAACGGGTGATTAACAATACTAGTATCAATGTTGTGGTTCTTGTTCGTAAGTTAGAACGACACTTATTGAAAGCCCCAAACCACGTAAAACATGCAAAGAAAGTAGAGGCGTCTAACTTTGTTTTGCAGGGGTGTGCTGTGATGTGATATGGCCATGATTGTGATTATATTTGATGTATGCAATGTTCCTTATTGTAAGTTGGCAACCAGCAGGAGCCATATGGTTGTCTTTAATTTATGTTAAGACCCGCGTGTCTATTCAAAGTAGTTGTAATAGTTGAAGCCGGTGGACGACAACCATGGAGAAGCGTCATTGACCTTGATGCAATGTCGATGATGATGGAGATCATGTTCGTGCTAGAAGATGGAGATCGGAAGCACAAAGAAGAAAGGCCATATCATATCACATATTATGAATTGCATGTGATGTTAATCCTTTATGCATCTTTTATTGCTTAGTAGACGACGGTAGCATTATAAGATGATCCCTCATGCACATGAATTTCAATTCATAAAGTGTTCACCCTTAGTTAGCACTGTTGCTAAAGCTTGTTGTTTCGAAGCACCACGTGATGATCGGGTGTGTTAGATTCCGCAAGTGTATACAACGTGAGCAAGCCAGATTTGCTCATGCGGAAACTAAGGTTTGATCTTGACGAGCCTAGCATGTACAGACATGGTCTCGGAACACGGATCACCGAAAGGTAAAGCATGAATCATATAGTACATATGATGAACATGTCGATTGTTCGCCATTGAAACTATATCAACTCTCGTGATGATCGGTGTTGATGTGGTGGATTTGGTTCGTGTGATCACTAAAACAATGTGAGGGATATTGTTTTGAGTGGGAGTTCACCTAGATTAATTTTATTATTAATTTGAACTCAATTTGTCATAAACTTAGTCTAAACTATTGCAAATATGTTGTAGATCAATGGCAGCCCCTACCATCAATTTTAATGCGTTCCTAGAAAGAAAAGTTGAAAAACAATGGAAGCAACTTGGCGGATTGGTTCCAATTTGAGGATTGTCCTCACAGTGGTAATTTGACCTATGTCTGGATGCACCTTGGTGACCCACTGCGGTGATGCTCGGTGAAGTAAAGAATGTTTACCTCACTCGGAAGACTCAGTACTCCACAGTTCAGTGTGCTATCTTGTATGGTTTAGAATCGGAGCTTCAGAAAAGGTTTGAGAATTCGGACCCATATGATATTGTCGAGGATCTCAAATTGATCTTTGAGACTCATGCGGCAATTGAAAGCTATGAGGCTTCTGAAAAGTTCTTTAAGCGCAAGATGGAAGAGGCAGCTCCGTCGGTGAGCATGTGCTTAAGATGTGGACGCATAAACAAACTTCAAAGCTTGGGTATTGTGATTCCTAATGCTTTGGGATTTACGTGTCCTCCAATCACTACCACCAAGTTACAAGAACTTTGTGATGAATTACAACATGCAAAACATGAACAAGACGTTGCGAACTCTTTGCCATGTTGAAATCTGCAGTGGAGATCAAGAAAGAGCACCAAGTGTTGTTGGTCAATAAGACCACCAAATTCAAGAAAGGAAAGTCTAAGCGAAGGGACACTTCAAGAAGGGTGGTAAGAAAGTTACCGCGAAGAAGACCAAGGCTGGACCTAAGCACGATCTTGAGTGCTTTTCGCAAGGGAGAAGGTCCTTTGGGCGGAATTGCCCAAAGTACTTGGCGGATTTGAAGAACGCAACATCAAGAAGAAAGGTATATCGATATACATGTTATTGATGTGTATCTCACTATTACCGTAGTAGTGCTGGGTATTTGATCTTTGGTTCGGTTGCTCATATTTGTAACTCGAAACAGGTCTTTGCAGAATAAGCGGAAGCGAAGAACGAGGTGACGATGCGGCGTGGAACCGGATCAAAGATTGATGTGATCGCGGTCGGCGCTACCCTTCATCTACCATCGGGATTAGTTTTATACTTAAATAATTGTTATTTGGTGCTGCGTTGAGCATGAACATTATATCGGGATCTTGTTTATTGCGAGGCGGTTACTTGTTTAAGTCCGAGAATAATGGTTCGATTTATATGAGTAATATGTTTTATGCACATGCACCTTTGATAGATGGTCTATTCTTATTGAATCTCGATAGTGGAAATACACATATTAATAACATTGAGGCTAAACATTTGAAATCAGCGATAATTCGACCTATATGTGGCAATCGTCTTGGTCACATTGGAGTGAAACGTATGAAGAAACTCCATTCCGATGGACTTCTTGAATCACTTGATTTGAATAACTTGATAGATCTGAAGCATGTCGATGGGTAAAATGACTAAGACTCCATTTTACGGTATGATGGAGCGAGCTACGGACTTATTGGAAATCATACATACCGATGTGTGTGGTCCAATGAGTGTAGCATCGTGGTGGTTATCGTTATGTTCTTACCTTCACGGATGACTTGAGTAGATATGGGTATATCTATTTCATGAAACATAAGTCCGAAACTTTCGAGAAGTTTAAGGAGTTTCAAAGTGAGGTAGAGAATCAACGTAACAAGAAGATTAAATTTCTACGTTACGATCGTGGAGGTGAATATCTAAGTTCGAGTTTGGCGAGCATTTGAAGAAATACGGAATACTTTCGTAGTTGACACATGGGAACACCACAGTAATGGTGTGTCGAACATCGTAATCGAACTCTCTTAGATATGGTTCGTTCTATGATGTCACTTACAGTTTACGCTATCATTTTGGGGTTATGCATTAGAAACATGCATTCACTTTAAATAGGGCACCGTCTAAATCCGTTGAAACGACACCGTATGAATTATGGTTTGGGAAGAAACCTAGATTGTCGTTCCTTAAAGTTTGGGGATCTGAAGCCTATGTAAAGAAGTTCTGACGGACAAGCTTGAACCCAAAGCGGAAAATGCGTCTTCATAGTATACCCAAGGAAACTATTGGGTATACCTTCTATCATAGATCCGAAGGCAAAATCTTCGTTGCCAAGAATGGATCCTTTCTAGAAGGAATTTCTCTCGAAAGAAGTGACTGGAAGGAAAGTAGAACTCGACGAGGTTGTCGAACCTTCTCTCGAAATTGCAGTAGCACACAGGAAGAAGTTCCTGTGGTGCCTGCACCAATAAGAGAGGAAGCTAATGATGATGATCATGAAACTTCGGTTGAAGTTGCTACAGAGCCTCGCAGGTCAACGAGAACTCGTACCACTCCAGATTGGTATGATCCCGTTATGAGTGTCATATTGGTGGATAACACCGATGACCCTGAGACATATGAGGAAGCAATGATGAGCCCAGATTCCAATAAATGGCAAGAAGCCATGTAATACGAGATTGGATCCATGTATGAAAACCAAGTATGGACTTTGGTGGACTTACCAGATGGCCGGAAGACTGTCGAGAACAAATGGATTTTCAAGAAGAAAACAGATGTTGATGGTAATGTTACTGTCTATAAAGCTCGACTTGTCGCAAAAGGGTTTCGACAAATTCAAGGAGTTGACTACAATGAGACTTTCTCACCAGTAGCGAAGCTAAAGTCTGTGAGGATTGTGTTAGCAATCGCTGCATATTATGATTATGAGATATGGCAGATGGATGTCAAAACAGCATTCCTCAATGGAGACATTGATGAAGAGTTGTATATGATGCAACCCAAAGGTTTTGTCGATCCTAAAGATGCTAACAAGGTATGCAAACTTCAACGGTCCATCTATGGATTGAAGCAAGCATCCTGAAGTTGGAATCAACGTTTTGATAAGGTGATCAAAAGTTTTGGTTTTATACAAACTTATGGAGAAGCTTGTATTTACAAGAAAGTGAGTGGGAGCTCTGTAGCATTCTTAATACTATATGTAGATGACATATTGTTGATTGGGAATGATGTAGACCTTCTTAATAGTGTCAAGGAATATTTGAATAATAGTTTTTCAATGAAAGATCTTGGCGAAGCAGCTTACATATTAGGAATAAAGATTTATAGAGATAGATCGAAACGCCAAATATCATTGTCACAAACTACATATTTGGACAAAGTTCTAAAGAGGTTTGGAATGGAAGAAAGCAAGAAAGGGTTCTTGATCATGTTGCCCAATACGACCTTGAGTAAAACTCAAAGTCCGACATCGGCAGAAGATAGAGAAAGGATGAGTAAGACTCCCTATGCCTCAGCCATAGGATCTCTAATGTATGCCATGCTATGTACTAGACCCGACATTGCATATGCTGTTAGTTTAACTAGCAGATATCAAAGTGATCCAGGAGTGGATCATTGGACATGATCAAAAACATCCTTAAGTACTTGAGAAGAACTAAGGATATGGTTCTTTCTTATGGAGGTGATGAACAACTCGTTGTTAATGGTTACCGATGCTAGTTGGAACACCGATCCGGATGATTCTAAATCACAATCTGGATACGTATTTATTTTGAATGGTGCGGAAGTTAATTTGGAGGAGTGCAAAGCAAAGCATTGTGGCGAGATCTTCAATGAATCGAGAATACATGGTCGCTTCCGGAGGCTTCACAAGAAGCGATATGGATGAAAGAGTTCATTACAGAAGGTGTGGTTCCTAGTGCGCTGGACCCAATGTCTATCTCTTGTGATAACATGGGCGCCATAGCCAATGCGCAGAACCAAGGTCACAAGAAGCTAAAGCACATCAAGCTACGTTTTCACGCTATTCGAGAACATATCCAAGATGGGGATATAAATATTTGCAAAGTACACACGATCTGAATGTGGCGGATCCGTTGACTAAACCTCTCCCGAGGGCAAAACATGACCAAGACCAAACGCCATGGGTGTTGGTATATTACCATGTAATCTAGATTAGATGACTCTAGTGCAAGTGGGAGACTGTTGGAGATATGCCCTAGAGGCAATAATAAATGTAGTTATTATTATATCTTTGTGTTTATGATAAATGTTTACATTCATGCTATAATAGTATTAACAAGGAAACATTGATACTTGTGTGATTTGTAAACTAAAATAAGAGTTCCTAGTAAAGCCTCTATATAATACTAGCTTGTTGGTTAATAGATGATTGTGGTTTCCCTATCATGAACATTGAGATGTTATTAACAATAAGATCATATCATTAGGAGAATGATATGGTGGACATACTCCTATAGATAAGCGTAGCATAAAGATCAAGTCATTTTAATAGTTCAATTGCTATATGCTTTACGATACATAGTAACCTAATTCCTTGACCATGAGATCATGCATATCACCTTTACGGATGGATGCTTTGATGAAATCAAACACCACACCGTGGCGGGTGGCTATAAAGGTGGCATTGAGTGTTCGGAAAGTATTGGTTGAGACACATGGATCAAGAGTGGGATTTGTCCATCCATATGACGGATAGATATACTGGGCCCTCTCGGTGGAATGTCATCCATTTAGCTTGCAAGCATGTGACTGGCTCACAAGGATCACATATCACGGGGAGAAAAGAGTACTTATCGAACGAGGTTGAACTAGGTATGCAGAGATACCGACGATCATAACCTCGGATAAGTAAATTATCGTGAGACAAAGGGAAATTGGTATCGTATGTAAGTGATTCATTCGATCGCAAAGTAATCGTAGAAATATGTGGGAGCCATATGAATTTCCAGATTCCTCTATTGGTTATTGTTCGGAGAAGTGTCTCGATCATGTCCGCATAATTCACGAACCGTAGGGAGACACACTTAAGGATTCGACGTTGTTTGAGTAGTTATAGTATGATGAGAAAGAGACTGAATGTTGT
The DNA here is from genome assembly GCA_030063025.1 of Avena longiglumis. Classification (NCBI taxonomy): domain Eukaryota; kingdom Viridiplantae; phylum Streptophyta; class Magnoliopsida; order Poales; family Poaceae; genus Avena; species Avena longiglumis. The sequence goes on from CP125976.1 coordinate 26,532,997, forward strand.
TCGGAGTCTCGGATGGGATCCGGGATATCACGAGGAGATCCGGAATGGTCCGGAGAATAAGATTCATATAAGGAAAGTCTTGTTTTGGAGTTGGGGAATGATTCCGGTGTTTTCATCGGGAATGTTCTAGAAGGTTCCGAAATGTCCGGCACTCCGGAGGGGAAGGGGTACATGAATGTGTCATTACAAGTTGGAATGATTGCATCATGTACTAGGTGTCATCTCTGTCCAAAATAAAGGGTTTATTCAAATCCTAGTTTGAAAATTCAAACGGCTAGTTTGAAAAGTCAAAAGCAGCTTTTGAAGGAGGAGAGGTGGAAACCGAGTTGGGGAGGAGTTCCTCCTCCAACCGGCCCACCTCCAAGCCGAGTTGGGAGGGACTCCTCCCTGGCCGCACCTCCCACCTATAAAGGGAGGGACAGGGCTGCCCCTCCTAGCACACAAGTTCCCTGCCCCAAACCCTAGCTTGGCGCCACCACCTCCTGCAGCTGCCGCCGCCTCCTAGAGTGCCTAGCCGCCGACTTGGTCTGCCCAAGCCCTAAGCCGGCTCTAGCACCTCCTCCTTGGTGTGTCTAAACCCTAGATTGCCGAGGAGCTCTCTCATAATCCACCATACTGCCCGGCTTAAGGCGAAGCCTGCAGATCTCCTCTACTTAGGTACCACGCCTGTTGTCTTTCCGAATCGCGAGGAGAGTTCTACAACCTTTTCTTTGGAACAAGGGAGAGGAAGGTCTTACGTACCGAACGCAGTGACCCATTGCGGAGCGCCGGCTTAACGCAGCTTGGAAGGATCGTCTACGCGATCTTGAGATCGGGAAGAGTACGACTACATCACCCACGAGAATCCGCTCTCGTTAAACACTTTGGAATCTTCGAGGGTGAGTTATTCCATCGATTCGTTGCTACAATCTAGTATATAGATCTTGTCTTGTTTGTTTGTATGCGGTAGAAAATTTTTGTTTTCCATGCTACGAAACCCTACAGTTATGGTCATGAGCTTTATAATCAAGTAGATCTACTCTGCTACTCAAGTGCTTTAATAGATCTCCAGCTCTTCCCACGTGTGTGAAAGTGACAGCGTGCATGCCGTGGTGGCACTTAGGCTAGAGTTCATAAATATTTATCATGAGTATATTTTGAGTTGGTTGTCTCTATGAAATTGTGGTCTTTGTTGGAACCATCTAGCGCTCAAGGTGATAGTGTGGGGTTATCTAGATGGGGAAGGAGGACTTTGAGGTTTGTTGTTATAGCCCTACCATGGATTAGAGTGTCCAACTGGAGAGTAGTTCAGGGTAGTATCATGAAGATAATATATTTATTGAGAGTGTTCACTAGTGAAAGTATGGTCCCTAGGCCTTGTTTCTAAACATTGAAACTGCGTTCACAACTAGATTTGTTGCATGTTTGCTTTCTTCCATCTTTTTGCCTTTAGTCTTTTCCTCCCCGTCAAAAGCTCTTTTTTAGCACTGTTACCACTTATAATCATCCATACCACTTGTATTCCATTATCTCTTCGCCGAACTAGTGCGCCTATACACCTAACAAGTGTATTAGGTGTGTTGGGGACACAAGAGACTTCTTGTATCTTGATTGCGGGGTTGATTGACAAGGATATCTTTGACCACTTCCTCCCTGAGTTCGATAAACCTTGGGTAATCCACTTAAGAGAAACTTGTTGTTGTTCTATAAACCTCTGCACTTGGAGGACCAACAACTATCTACAAGAATAGAAGTGCGTAGACATCAACGACCCGGTAAATGCGGTTTCTAACTGTATGTGCCCTATATGACACTCCCAATTTCCAGGGATAGGCTCGATGCATGCCTGAATCCAAGATTGCACCGGCCTTCGTGTTGCCGAGACTGCCGGCGGGTTTCGCCATTTTTTGGGAAGCACCAAACAAAATCTAAAAAAATAAAATAAATGTGAAAACATCTCCTGGAGCCATTGCATGTGACCCACTGTCCTCATAAAATCATAGGCAATGCATACCAGTTCCTTTGGCACCCAAGGCACCATCAGGATGTCTATCGAGTGTGAGTTAACATGGCTTCCAACCCTAGATCCCCCCTCGCTGCCTAGAACATGGAACCACTCCATGGATTAAGCCCAAACCCAGCACCTAGCTCTCTCTCGACATCGCAAGTGACTTCTCCAACTAGCGATTTCCTGGTGATTTGGTGAAATCTCGACTTCTCATTTTCTGAAACCGAAATACCGGTGTTTTCTCAAAAGAGGTGCAAGATTAGGGCACGCCCATGGGCCCGAGGCAATTTCCACGCATGCTACACCATGGTGCATGACCATTTCCGAGAGGTTCTCTATTTAATGATCAATATGGGGACAGGCATGTGCTAGACCAAATATGGGGTCAGGCATGTGCTACACCGTCCGGGAGACAACCGTGGACGGTGGATGGACCGAATGCATGTGTTGGCAGCTACATCCGCGGATCGGATAAAATGCCACGGTCGCGAGCGAGATGCAGATGAAACCGTTCGTAGCAGCCGCCAATCACCCAAATGACACACCATGCTACTCTCGAGTCTTTTAGGTAGTGCGTGGCGCCCACACCGATGATCGACGGCAACATCTGAGACGAGGCTACTGATCAGGGAGGGTCATATGAGGGTCATGAGCATTAAATATTATGTCATATCATTAAATTTATGAGAAGAAATGTGGAGGTGTGTCACGGAATGAGAGAGGAGGGGTCATCACCATGACCCCTCCGCTGGCACACGGTTCTCAAGTTATCAATCTAGATAACTGTACGATGACCCTCTCCGTCGTGCATTACAGTTAATGCCCAACCGGCCAAAATAAAGGTCAGCCCTACGCGTCTTTCGGGGAATTTGTGCTTTTTATCTCCGGGTGCCCAGCCAACCATGTGTCCTTTTTTTGATCAAAACCCCGCTTTTGTTACAGAAAGTCCCGTTTTTGCTACATATTGTTTCGCTTTTGCTGCACGTAGCAAAAAAGGTTTCGGCCTAAAAAATAGAAAATTGGACTGGACCTCGCCGGAGATTTCGCCGGAGACCTCGTCGGCGATCGCGTAGCAAAAAAGTTATGCTAATGTAGCATATCCGACCTCGCCGAAGACTCGACGGAGGCTTTCGCCGATAGACCTCACCGGAGATTGTGTAGCAAAAATCTATGCTAATGTAGCAAAACAACGAAACGTATGTAGCCAAAAAAATTCCTATTGTAGCAAATCCGACCTCGTCAGTGACTCGCCGGAGACCTTGTAGCAAAAACTTCGCCGGAGATCTCGTACCAAAACATTTATATTATTGTAGCACTACCGTTGGCCGCATGTAGCAAAACACTACACCACTTGTAGCACCACCGCCGGTCGCACGTAGCACCATTGACGAACCTATGTAGCAAACCCGGACGACATACGTTGCAGAGCATGTACCCTTGGGTAGCAACGCCGATGCCCTTGGGTAGCAAGGACGACTCGCAGATATGCAACTCCGTTGGAGCGAGGGCATGGCAGGAAGGCAGGCCACTTCATCCTCGAGGTGCAGGGAGGTGCGCCATTGTGGCGAGGTGCAGGCGGCGCCGCGACAGAGAGGGACGATCCTTTGCGCCGGTGAGCCCTCTCCCGACCTTCCCTTGTAGCAGACTTGCCCGGTCCTTGAAGGAGCAACCACCGTGGAGATCAAGGGGATGTTCCCGATAGCAGAGATGGAGGACGAGACTCTCGCCGGAGACTCACCTATGGCTCTAGCAACTCCGGTGATGGCCCTGGCAGCAGACTCCTCCGGCAACGGGAGCCCTCGAAGGAGGCTCGATTTTGAGGTCGGGCGAACGTAGGGGAACGGGCGCGGTCGGGGATCTGGTCCGGCTGCGGCGGCTGCCCACTCCGGCGGGCACGAGGAGCGTGAAGGTGCGACATCCAGGGGCGACAGAGGCCTCGAGACGAAGAGGACTAGCAGTTACGAGCAGATAAGGTTGGGAAGAGAGCTACGGAAGCGAGGCGGTCCGACCTCGAGGATGGATTCGTTCGATTGGGGGATTGTATCCTTTCCCAAAATTAAAGCGCTCTTATTATCCAGTTTTTTTTTACACGAAAAAAAATTCTTGGGGAAGGGAATAAAAGCCAAACCTTTCATATACATCTCTCGTCTCTACACCGTCTATCCAGATTTCGCCTTCCGCCGCCCTCGGCACCGTACGAGCCCGATCGGGGATTCCAGCAGATCGATCTTGGCCGCCGGAGCCGTTTCAACATGTCGCATGCTGCTGCCGAGTGATTAAGCTTGTTGCAAGCAGGAGTAGATCGATTCGGCGGCCATGGGGGGCGCCGTGTTGGTGGCCGTCGCCGCCGCCATTGGCAACTTGCTGCAGGGCTGGGATAATGCCACCATTGCAGGTAATGATTTCTCGATCATCGATCGAGATAATGTTTCAAAATTTCCAACTGATCGATCGATCGATTCTCATTCTCATACTAGATTAACTGATGCCTGATCGATCTGCAGGGGCGGTCTTGTACATAAAGGAGGAATTCAACCTAGAGAGCGAGCCCCTAATCGAGGGTCTCATCGTGGCCACGTCCCTCATCGGGGCAACAGCCGTCACGACGATCGCCGGCGGGGTGGCTGACTCCATTGGAAGGCGACCCGTGCTCATCGCCTCGTCTGTCCTCTACTTTGTCAGTGGGTTGGTGATGCTCTGGGCACCGACCGTGTACGTCCTGCTCCTGGCAAGGCTCATCGATGGACTCGGTATCGGTTTGGCTCTCACGATCGTTCCGCTGTACATCTCCGAGACTGCGCCGACGGAAATTCGAGGATCGTTGAACACGCTCCCGATGTTCAATGCGACCGGTGGGATGTTCCTCTCTTATTGCATGGTGTTTGGGATGTCCCTCTTGCCAAAACCTAATTGGAGGGTCATGCTTGGGGTTCTATCGATCCCCTCGCTTGTGTACTTTGCGTTGGCCGTCTTCTACCTGCCTGAATCACCGAGGTGGCTTGTCAGCAAAGGAAGGATGGCCAAGGCTAAGAGAGTCTTGCAGAGGCTGCGGGGAAGGGAAGATGTCTCAGGTTTGTATGAACTTGCATTGCAATAATGTTGTTGTATATGAATTATTCATTGTGATTATTGTGTTGGCTATACAATTTGTATTATGATTATTACGTACTAATTCTAGGTTAACTACGTACTACTATTACGCATGCAGGAGAATTGTCTCTTTTGGTTGAAGGTCTGGGTGTTGGGAAAGATACACGTATTGAAGAGTACATAATTGCTCCTGATGAAGGGCTGCCTCCAGACACTACAGAGAAGATCAAATTGTATGGACCTGAAGAAGGCCAAACCTGGGTTGCCCGACCTGTTAGTGGTCAAAGTGCACTTGGAAGTGTGTATGGTTTCCTCTCTCAACATGGGAGCATGGCTAGCCAAGGTAAGCCCTTTATGGATAATGTGGTCACCCTTTTCGATAGCGTCCACGAGAAGACGCCTAATACATTTTCGAGCATGCGGAGCACATTGATTCCCAACTTTGGCAGCATGTTTAGTGTCGCTGAGCAGCATGCTAAAGCTGACTCGGATGCTGAGGGTCAAATGGAAGAAGGCAATGAGTATGGTTCAAATGACGGTGGAGATGACGATGAGGAAAGCCTCCTAAGCCCACTTATTTCTCGTCAATCAACAAGTGTGGAAGGAACACCTCTTGGTAGCATAATTGGTGGAGGATGGCAATTGGCATGGAAATGGACTGAGAGAGAAGGTGCAGATGGGCAAAAGGAAGGTGGCTTCCAACGTATTTACTTTCACGGGGAGAGTGTACAGGGCAACAAGCAGGGTTCTATATTGTCATTACTAGGGGGAGATGTCCCTCCTGCTGGTAGTGAGTTTGTCCAGGCTGCTGCTCTTGTGAGTCGACCAGCTCTATACTCCAAGAAATTGCTGGAACACCGTGCTGCTGGTCCTGCCATGGTTCATCCATCAGAGGCAGTTGCTAAAGGTCCAAAATGGGCTGACCTTTTTGCACCTGGAGTGAAGCATGCACTATTTGTTGGCATAGGAATACAGATCCTGCAACAGGTAATTAAGAAGATTATTTTCCTCTGTCATACAAACTATGTGTCCCTACATGCATCTAGTAATGAAGGAAACAATGCAGATGATACGACTTAGCTTTGATATCTTGTAGTAGTCAATCTAAAAAAGAACCACAACAGTGGTGTTCTCTATAAGAAACACATAACAAAATCTTTAAATAAGATATTGGTGAACTGTTTAAGTGAATGGTTCCGATCTTACTCTTACAAATTGGAGGAAATAACTGAAATATATATGCATCAATCAGTATACATAATTAGCATAGCCATTAGTCTATTATATTTCCAAAAAAATATCCACATTTATCATTATGAAAATATAGTAAAGTAACACACTTACATATTTATTTAATTTCCCGCTTCTACCATTATTAGGAAATAACTGAAAGTAACCAATAATATTTATCTAAAGTTCGACATATACAGTTGTAAATAATTAAAATAATCTCTCAAATTTGCATATGATTTACCCACATTGTCATTATTAAAATAACTTAAGGTAGCCCCAAAATGCACAATGTAGTAATTAGCTAAATTTGTCAGTATAAAAATTATTTTCTTTTAAACTTTTCCCCATCAAATGTGGTATACAATATGTTACTATATCAATTATTAAATTTTATGTTTTTATGCAGTTTGCTGGTATTAATGGTGTTCTCTACTACACTCCTCAAATTCTTGAGCAAGCAGGTGTTGGTGTTCTTGTTTCTAACATTGGCCTTAGCTCATCTTTGGCATCTATTCTTATTAGCGCCTTGACAACCTTATTGATGCTTCCAAGCCTTGGCATTGCTATGAGGTTCATGGATATGTCTGGAAGGAGGTTAGACATTGTGTTTGATATACTACTATTGTTTATTATTATGCGTAATAAATACATTTTTGGTACAAGTAAGTAACGACGATAATACTTTTGTTTATCTTGTTTCTTGTTCAGGTTTCTTCTCCTCGCGACAATCCCTATCCTAATAGTTGCACTAGTTGTCTTGGTCATGGTCAATATTTTGGATGTGGGAACCACAATGCATGCTGCACTCTCCACGATCAGCATCGTACTCTATTTCTGCTTCTTTGTCATGGGGTTTGGGCCTATTCCCAACATTCTTTGTGCAGAGATCTTCCCCACCACTGTTCGTGGAATCTGCATAGCCATCTGCGCATTTGCCTCCTGGATCGGTGACATCACTGTGACATACACTCTCCCCGTGATGCTAAACTCCATCGGGCTCGCCGGTGTCTTCGGGATATATGCTGTTTTTTGTATCCTGGCTCTAGTATTTGTATACATGAAGGTACCGGAGACAAAAGGCATGCCTCTTGAGGTCATCATTGAGTTCTTCTCTGTTGGAGCAAAGCAATCTAAGGAGGACTAAGGATCAGCGTCAGTGACTGTAATTTTTGTTTCCAAACTTCACCATGCGGTTAGTTAATCCTTTGAAGTAATATGAAAGTTTTATTTTACCTATGAAAGAAGGGACCAGGGACAATGTGCCTAAAGAGTTGGTTTAGATGTACATGATGATGTCATGGTTGGGCATGTTTTATTTATTTAATATTATCTTGCCCCTACTAGCTTTGATGTCCCATGATATCCAAATAGTACCTTATCTAGGGGTCACCTGGAAATGCTACCCTTGTATCAATAGATTATCATAATATATCTTGTGTCATAAATCATACCATTCAGAAGGATTTATTGAAGAACTATTGGTGAGGATGTTCATTCAGAATGTGGATATATAGTTGTACTCTATGTTCAGGTAGCTTGCAAGCAAACATGTTGCTTCGTAACAGGTGAGAGATTATATATGGAAAGCAGGTTTGGAGTTTCCTTGTCTTTGGTTCAGGAATCTGATAACCCACAACTTCTTACTCAAAGACATGGGTGATTACCTGCTAAACCAAACACTCAGAAACACGCTTTTGAGACTATTGCAGCTGAGAAAATCGAAATTGTTTTGGTTTTAGTTAGTTTTCAGTTGCTGTGATGCGTGCGGCTGTCCATGCTGGATTTGAAGAATAATAAATTCTGCTTGATAATTAGCACAATATATATAGGTAATGTTGATTGTAACAACTAATAACGATTGTCATGCAGGAAGCACAATCAAGGAAATGCAAAGCAGGGGAGCATTGCTCTGCTCTGCTTCGACAAGTGTCGCTGATCGACTTTGGGTGACTCGACGGTAGTGCAGGAGGGAGACGACGTGTGTGTGTGTCGTAGAGGAGAGGAACCAAACCAACGGCTTGCAATAATGCAATGCATTGCAGGAGCAGCGCATGGGGGCCTGCATGCCCGTCGGGCTTGTTCGGTTTCATGAAATTTGAGCGGGATTGGCAGGGATTGAGAGGGAATAAATTCAATCTAAGTCAAAATCTCCCCAAATCCCTTTCATACCATTACAATCCACTAGGGAAGTGGATTAAACGAACAAGGCCTCATGATGTAAACGGCCCGTCCAGCGGAGATTAAAGGAGATGTCGCTTCGGCCACATACCTGATTAGCAGTTTTTGTGGCAACCACTAATGATTTTTTGCGGCTTCATGCGGCTTAGTTAGCAGTTTTTCACAACATGAACAAGAGTAAATCTTATACTACTAGCAGGCACGGAACTGTGAGCTGGAGACTCGAGATCAACATGAACAAAAATAAATATTATACTAGCAGGAATCCATAAAATCTACTTAAATAAATACCAGTAGCAACAAGGACATATAAATGCTTTTTATACATTAGGGAACTCTTGATCTTGACCATTTACATGCCAAAAATAACAGGTTACAATGTCTGTCCGACATAATTTTAGATGATCAACAATAAAAGCAGGACTTCTCTAGAGAATGGTGCTTTGGATCAGATCATGCTGATACATTCATGGCTTCCAAATCCTAATAGAAGATAAGATCGTTTACTGAACATCTTGTGGTACTGGAGAATTACCAATGAATGCATCATCTGGAAAAAGAAAGAAAAACTTCAATAAATATATAGAAACAAGACTACGGCCTAGTTCTTTTGGCGGCTTCTCCGAGAAGCTGCCCTACCCCCAGCTTCCTCTGGAAGCCGGTTCAAAAAAATACGAGGCTTCCAAAGTGGTTAAGACTAAACTAATTTGAAAGCCTCACAAAATTTTCGAACCGGCTTCCCCAGGAAGCTAGGGGTAGGACAGCTTTTTGGAGAAGTCATCAAAAGAACTGAGCCAGGAGGTTTAGATTCTAGAAAATGCAATATGGTAAAAGCATGCCTTCCTAGAGCTCAAGCCATAGCAAGCAAACTAAAATACAAATTCCAGCACAACAATCTGAAACATGGAACATGGTCAAAGCATGCCTTCTGGTTGATGGAACATGGAACATGAGTACAACATAAGTACTAAAAATACAAGGATTGGACCTTACATCCATATAGTCATCTATATAGCCTTATCTTGAGGAGACAAAGTAGAAACAACTAAAATAGTATCTTGATTCTAGCATAGCTCAACATATAAAAAAAGAACATACCTAGTCAGCAACATCTTGAGGAGACAAAGTAGAAACAGTATAAAAAGAACATACATGTTCATACATCATTATCATCAACAATATCAGCAAGTGACTCAAAATGTTTGAGCCAATCTTGCAGGCAGATCAAGGCTTCGATGGTGCTGCTGTTCAACCTACTTCTGTAATCTATATAACCTACTTATGTGAATATTCCTTGAAGAGGCCGCGGATGGCTGCTTCAACCTTACCCAAGTGTGCTGCAACATCTGATCCAAATGCTTGCTTTAGTCGAAACTTGATAAAATCATATTTGAACCATGGATCCAGAATCACAGGTATAGAGTTTGCCAAATAAGACTAGCCAATATTTATCAAACTTATTCTGCATCTGATCAATCATTGCATTGATAACTCCATCTTTTCGTGATTCTTCATCCTTTCTTGATGCTTCTTTCTCCGAGAGCAACTTGACATTCCAAACTTCATAAAAGTACAAATTCGAAATAGTATAGGTAGAACCAGAGACTACTTGTGTTGCTGTGTAGAAAGTTTTTAACATGGAACACACTGTTTTAGCTCTTGTCCACTCTGTAGAGGATGGGCAAAACTTGTAGTTTGTGTCCTCCTTCCCCAAAGTATGAAAAGCTTTTCGAAATGGAAGTGTTGACTTCAACATAAGGTAGGTTGAATTCCATGTTGTGGACACATCAACTGAAGGGAGTTTACAAGAAATTTCAACTTGTCCGACTACTTCCATGAAATTATCCAATCTAGTCTGGGAGCTCTTGATGTATTTCACACTCTCTTATATTGTCTATCGCACGTTTCAATGCTAACAAGCCACCCGATTTCTTCGATTGCCATCGCTACTCTCTTCGATCCCGATCGCAATTCTATGCGGGCCCTGCATTGCTGCCAGGTTCATCAAAAAAAAAATTATGTCAATTCAGATTTCACAAGTAGTGGGAACAGTATCTGGCTGATCTCCAGCCCACGACCGCGGCGGAGGGCATCCAATGTTTGCGCTTGCACCATCAGCCTTCCGCTTGCGATTGCTTCCAACGCGAATCTGCCCTTGCATTGCATGTCGCATCCATCGAATTCTGGATGCAAGCTGTCAATTCCTGTTTTCACTGCTCATCGTCAGGACCTGTACTGCTCTCTGTTTTTTATTCAACCCAACTGTCACTTTTTTTTTGAATTCGAAACTTTCTTTCTATTACGGCCAAAAGGTCGTTTTCTCGTGGCAGCTAAAAAGTACTACTCACTCCGGTCCAGACTCAAATTTATTTAAATTTAAATAAATTACTATTTAGTATATAAGTTTATCTAAATTTTAACAAATTAAAGTCAATTAATATGGATCAGAGAGTAAAAAAGTTTGTTCATCGGTATTACGGCCAGCCATCTTGATGTGCTCAGTTTGTTGAATTTTATTGTTCGTCTCCGTGCTGTAAGGAGGAGAAGGAGAGAGTTGTAAATTAATTAATGCTGCTGCTCACCAACATACGCGTCGCATTGCATGCGTGTTTAACAGCCACAGGTGGACAGGCAGGTTCGAGGCCCCATCTCTGGGACAAGCACTGCCTCAACTCCATCCACAACAAGAAGAAGGAAAATGATATGCCTCTCCAGGAATAGCATCCCTAGATAACTCCCGGCAGCACGTCCCTGCGGCCGCATCTCAGGCTAACGAATTAGCTTTCCTCGTCATGGTGCCCCTCGTGTGCCCTATCCACCATCCCCAACTCCGTCCTGCATCTCGACCCCCACCACCTCCTTGGCGCTCTCCTCCTGCTCGAGCAGTTCGACCTTGACTTCTCCACCGCCGCTCGTCCATCCGAGCACAGCCTCCGAGGGCGGAAGCGAGCAAGACCGAGACCACCTCCGCTGCCACCGCTACGAGCAGCAGCAGCAGCGTCTTGTCGTTCCTGTGTCCGCTCCTCAAGTCCTTAGGGGTTTGACCATGTCAGTCTTTGCTAAGAACGTTTTGTTATCTTAGCACATATTTTTTGCTATGTATTCATATTTTTTTGCTACTTTCGTGTATTTTTTTTGCTACAATTAATTTCTACGGTTTTGCTACGAGGTCTCCGGCGAGAGTCTCCAGTGTTGTCTCCGGCGATGTGCGTTTTGCTACATTAGAAAAAATATTTTGCTACACCCGTTTTATGGTTTTGCTACAATAACGTAAATTTTTTGCTACGAGGTCTCCCATGAGTCTACGGTGAAGGTCTCGGCGAGGTCGGGTTTTCTATATTAGTACAACTTTTTGCTACGGTCGCTTGCGAGGTCTCCGTGAGATCTCCATGGTCGAATAATTTTCTATTTTTAGGCGGACGTTTTTATACATTATAGCAAAAGCGGGACTAGTTGTATAAAAACGGGACTTTCGGTAGCAAAAGCGGGATTTTTGATCTAAAAAGAGGACACGTGGTTGGCTGGGGACCCGGGGGATAAATAGCACAAATCCCGCGGAGACGCGTAGGGCTGCCCAAAGAAGAAAGGCAGGCAAGGTGTGTGTATTAGTGTCAAAAATGCATGCACACAACTTATTAGCAAAAGGATCAAGGATGTTGAAATTATTTCAAGCATTCTTGTCATAATCTTTCTTGTCTCAATTTTTTTCTCGAGAATATTGTCATAATCTATTTGGGTAAGTCCCACCATTTTCTTGTCTGAAAATTGTCATCCTATTTATTTTTCAAAAGGAAAACAAAAATTCTAATACGAGGATTGAGCAGTGATGCCACAAAAACACAAACAATTTTAAGGTCCTTTGTCCTCTGCAAGGATCCTGATGCATCTGCCAGTAGTACAAGGCCTTTTTCAGAAGTGCACCGAATTTCTTAAGGCTGACATTCTGATCAGGCTTTATCTCCTTTCTCTCTGTTATCTTTGGTGGGGGCCCTTGCCTGGTGATCTGCATGTGACTGTGATCTACTACTGCTTGATGCTGAATTGGGTGCCCCTACTCAATAGTCTATTTGGGTAAGTCCCACCATTTTACTAAATACTATATCTAAGCTGTCTTTGCCAGATTCATGTTACTTGGGACCAGATCATCGTGTGATCTGCATCCTTATCTTTTGGTATGAAAAAAAACTAATCAGCTGTCTATGATCTGCAGGGGCTTATAATACTGAGGAGGCAGCTGCTCGTGCATATGACCCTTGCAGCTCTCAAACACTGGGGTCCTGAAACAGTCATGATTTTCCCTGTAAGTTCCTGCATCATCCTAGAAAACAAACTGTCCCTAATATTGTCAGCAAGCTCTTGCATGACCAAATATCCCAGAGGCAGAGGATGAACTGAAAATGGCTTATACTGTGCTCAATTATTTGTGAACAAGACACCACCAGCTAGTAATTAATTTAGATGACGTCAAATCAAGCAATGAGCTCACAACCCCTGTCGGCTTGTTACAACAAGTAGGATACAAGACTAGCCTTCATTAATGGGTGGTTGTAAGCAAGCAGGGTAGTAACTGTTGGAATTTGGTGAGTTTTGGGCTGTTGGCCCATTAGACAAATTCTGAATTCTCTTTGGCCCACTTATGCATGGCAGCATATGGCTGTGCTAGTGGTGCTAAAGTTTAGTCCCACATTGCTAGTTGAAGGGGAGTTGGACCACCTTATATAGTAGAGTGTTGCACCACTCACTAAGGTGTGACAAGAAGAGTAGCCCTCGCGCACTCCTCCTCCGACGCCGCCCGCCTCGCCACGCCTCGTCGCGACGCGGGTCGCGGGAATCTCGCCGAGCCGAGCTTTATTTTGCTGGTTGGGAAAACTGATTATGAGTCATTAACGGATATAAAGCGTCCGGGCTAAACCTAATCGGGACGAAATCAATCCACACACGCGCCTACCTCCAGAACCTTGCGCCGCCGCTTTCGTCTTCTCCATCCCGGCTTGTGGCGTGCACCGCAGACGATAGGCCTCGGAACCCGCCTCGTGAACTGCGCACGTGAGAGGCGATCAGGTTTTGGGCGCTCAAGCGCGACTCGGCAACCACGACGTCGTCCGACGAGTTCACAGCGGCGACTTCTTCCGGACGTCGGCGACCTCTTCGACAACCTCAACATGGGCGGCCTGCTGCGCAGCTGCGGCTGCTATTCAACCTACACCATCGTGATCCTCAATAGTCTTTTCGGATTATGCTAGAGTTCTCCGTTCTAGCGTTTCAGTAGATGTGATAGGTTTATCTCCTATAAATGTAATCTGTTCATCTACTTTGTTGATCTGCATAATTGGTTTTAGTACGTTGTATGATCATGTTTTATCGAGTTATTATTCGGATTAAATCATATGGATTATTGCTTATATTTACAACAATCCAAAAACCTGATTATAGGCAGCTGAATTCCACTGGTGTAGCAGCGGCTACTAGACCGCCTCCTTTTGATGGCATGCACTATAAGAGATGGCGCAAGAAGCGGTTCTCGGTTTGAAAACCTAAGCTGTTATAGCGCCACTCTTGGCAAGCCTGAAGGAGATCTTTCTGGCGGAGGCGAACTTTAAAGCGATACCATGTTTATGGCGGCTTTGTTCGATGTTCTTAGGGACAACATTGTTGACCTTATATGTCATTGATAATGGCAAGGACGTGGGAAGCGCTCGAGGCCAAGTTTGGGGTCTCGGACGCCGACAGCTGTATCGTCATGGAACAATTCTATGACTAGATGGTTGATGGCGCTCGTCGTTGAGCAAGCTCATGAGATACAATCACTTGCCAAAGAACTTGAGCAGTTCAAGTGTTCCTTAGGACAAATTTGTGGCTAGTGGCATTATTGCCAAGCTTCCTCCTTCGTGGAGGAACTTTGCTACTTCTCTGAAACATAAGAGACAAGAGTTTTCCGTTCACGGATCTCATTGGGTCTCTTCATGTGGAAGAGAAGGCGAGCAAAGGACAAAACTGCTCGAGGACTTGAGGGAGGTTCTCTTGTCAATTTAGTGCGGAGGAAAAACTTCCAATCCCACAAGTTCAAGAATAAGAACAAAAGCGAAGGAAAGGAAAGTTCGATGGCAAGAACAAGGCCACGCACTCAACCAACTTCAAGAAGAAAAATGATAAGAGGAAAGGCTCTTGCCACGTCGTGGTGATCCTGGTCATTGGGCTCTAGCTGCCCTAATCGCTTTGACAAGCGTCAACATGGGAACAGCGCAATGCCGCTAATGTTGTTATTAGCGATCTTGAGATGAAGGATGTTGTGCGGTATTTTACCTACTATCCTTTCGGTATGTCATTCTCTGATTGGTGGATAGACATGGGTGCTAATACACATGTATGATATTTCCATGTTCTCCTCTTATCGGTCTCAAGGACTTCTTCGTCTTTGATGGGAAACGGCTCACGTGCTTATTCATGGTGTTGATGCGGTGATCTGAAGTTTACTTGGGGAAGACCGTCAATGAAGACGTCGACATGTTCCTCCATCAATAAGAATCTAAATCGTCGGATCGCTTTTATGTCGAGATGGCTTTAAGTTGGTTTTGAGTCCAATAAAGTTGTAATTTCTAAGTATGTACAATTTGTTGGAAAAGGTTATGAGTGTGGAGGTCATTAAAGCTTGTCTGTCGGACTCATGTACTAAAGTTATTAATCATGTTTGCAATGATAATGAGTCCAATGTTTGGCATTCGACTCTGTCATATTAACTTTGGTTGCATGTGCGGCTAGCCAATATGAGTTTAATTCGAAATTTACCTTTGTCAAAGGTTCTAAGTGCCAAGTTTGTGTGCAAGCAAAGCAACCCATAAGTCTCATACATTGCGGAACAGAAACTTAGCACGCTAGAACTTATACATTCGGATCTACGTGAGATGAATGGTGTGTTGACAAAAGGTGGAAAAAGATACTTTATGGCGTTGATTGATGATTCCACTAGATCTTGCTATGTTTATCTCACGAAATCTAAAGATGAATCTTTGAACTACTTCAAAATCTATAAAAGTGAGGCGGAAAACCAACTTGATCTTAAAATCAAGCGGCTAAGGTCGGATCGTGGTGGAGAGTACTTTTCAAATGAATTTGATTTATTCTGCGGAACATGGTATTATACATGAGAGGCGCCTCCCTACTCACCTCGATCAAATGGGGTGGCGAAGAACGCACTCTAAGCGATTTGGTTAACGCCATGTTAGATACATCGGGTCTATCAAGGAATGGTGGGGGGCGCTAATGATGCGTGTCATGTCCTAAACCGTGTTCTGTAAAGGATAAAACCATGACTCCATTTGAGGAATGGGAAAGAAAAGGCTTAAACTCTCTTACGAACTTGGGGTTGTTTGAAAGTCAATATTCCAATACCCAAGAAGCGAAAGCTTGGACCAAAAACCGTTGATTGTGTTTTAGGATATGCTTTTCATAGCATTGGCTATAGATTTTGATAGTAAAATCTGAGGTATCCGACATGCATGTTGATACAATTATGGAGTCGAATGATGCGACTTTCTTTGAGGACATCTTTCCTATGAAAGGCATGTCTAGCTCATCAAATCGGAGATGACTAGTTCATCTAGTCGGGAATTTTCTATAATTCTGAACCCACTATGACGATAGAACACTTTGATGATCCTGTGAAGGATGACAATGAAGCTCCCAAAGGAGCAAGAGACAAAGGACTGCAAAGTCATTTGGTGATGATTTCATTATGTACCTTGTGGATGATACTCCCTTCTATTTGAAGCCTATGCATCTCAAGATCTTGACTCTGGAAGGAAGCTGTCCGGCGAGATGGACTCCATCTTAGCTAATGGTACTTGGGAAATCAACGATCGTCCTTATGGGTGTAAACACGTAGGATGTAAATGGGTGTTCAAGAAAAGCTTAGACGATGGTACTATTGAAAAGTACAAGGCACGTCTTGTGGCTAAGGGTTATACCCAAAGGAAGGTGAAGACTTCTTGATACCTACTCACATGGCAGATTGACCACTATTCGAGTACTACTTTCCTTGGCTGCCTCACATGGTCTTCTCGTTCATCAAATGGACGTTAAGAGCTTTTCTAAATGGAGAGCTAGATGAGGAAATTTATATGGAGCAACTGACGGATTTGTAGTAGATGGTCAAGAAGGAAAGGTGTGTAAGTTAGTGAAGTCTTTGTATGGTCTTAAGCAAGCTCCTAAGCGGCACGAGAATTAGAAGAACTTTAAGCTGCTGAAGGCTTTGTTATGTAAGGTGACAAATGTGTACTATCGCCATGGTGGGGGCGAGGAGTTATTATGTGTCTCTATGTTGATGACATATTGATATTCGGGACCAATCTACATTATCGAGGAGGTCAAAGAGTTCCTATCTCGCTGCTTTGAGATGAAGGACTTGGGAGTGGCCGGTGTAATCTTAAACATCAAGCTACTAAAGGATGACAATGGTGGGATTACATTGCTTCAGTCTCACTATGTGGAAAAGATATTGAGTCGCTTCGGGTATAGCGAATGCAATTCTTCTCCAACGCCTTATGATCCGAGTGTGCTACTTCGAAACAATCGAAGGAATGCTAAAGATCAATTGAGATATTCTCAAATTATTGGCTCGCTCATGTATTTAGCTTGCTACTAGACGACATCTCCTTTGCTGTAAGCAAAGCGAGTCGATTGTGTCAAATCACGGAGATGATCATGGCATGCTCTTGAAAGAGTTTTGCGCTATTTGAAAGACACTGCGAGTTATGGTATTCACTATACTGGGTATCCTCGGGTACTTGAGGGTTATAGTGATTCAAATTGGATATCTGATGCCGATGAGATTAAGGCCACAAGTGGTTATTTGTTTACACTTGGTGGTGGCTGTTTCTGGAAGTCTTGCAAGCAGACCATCTTTGAGGTCAACAATGGGCAGAACTCACGGCATTAGACACGGCCTTTGTTGAAGCGAGTGGCTTCGTGAGCTCTTGATGGACTTACACATGGTTGAAAAACCAATACCGCCATCCCAATGAACTGTGATAATCAAAGCTGATCGTCAAAGTAAGCAGTTCTAAGGATAATATGAAGTCATCAAGGCATGTGAAGAGGAGATTGAAATCTGTCAGGCGAGAAACACTGGAGTTATTGCGTTGGATTATATCCAAACATCTAAGAACACAGCGATCCTTTCACAAAGGGTTTATCACGTAATGTGATAGATAATGCATCGAGGAGATGGGTTTGAGACCACGCTATGAGTTGATCGGTGGCAACCCACTCTATGTGATCGGAGATCCGTGAATTAGAGTTGGGAGACAAGCTGTTGGTCGTGAGAGGAGAGTATTCCCATATTATATTTACATCTCCATAAAGATGCAATACTCTCTTATTACGCATGGCAGGTTGATATTTATCTTAATGTGTTCCAAGTGGCTTTTTATAAGCGGAGATGTTGTCTGTGAGAACATCTCTTGAGGAACACACCTATATGAGTCTGTTGTCAAGCGTCGCGGTCAGTGAGAGTTGGGTGCTCTCTAATAAACTCATGAAAGGCCAGGTATGGCGCATAAGCTCCAAACCGCGGGGAAGCCGACGGTAGCCTATGCACCGGTCTAGATTTTGTGTGAAACTAGCGCCTGAAAACTTGTAGTTCAAGGCATAGTCCACTATTCAAGTTGCAAGCTAGTGTAGCATGAAGTTTAACGTGGAAGTTCAACTTAGGTCTCCACTACACCGGTATATAAAACAATGTTACGGAAGAAAAGTGTTGTGATGTGCCAATGAGACTTTGTGGGGATTGTTGGAATTTGGTGAGTTTTGGGCTGTTGGCCCGTTAGACAAATTCTGAAATTCTCTTTACCACTTATGCATGGCAGCATATGGCTGTGCTAGTGGTGCTAAAGTTTAGTCCCACATTGCTAGTTGAAGGAGTTGGACCACCTTATATAGTAGAGTGTTGCCACTCACTAAGGTGTGACAAGAAGAGTAGCCTCGCTCCTCCTCCGCCTTCCCGCCTCGCCTCGCCTCGCCTCGCCTCGTCACGGCGGCAGCGGCCTTGTGAGCGGGTTGAGAATCTCGCCGAGCCGAGCTTTATTTTGCTGGTTGGGAAAACTGATTATGAGTCATTAACGGACGCGTTAATTACCGACTCGGACGTGGGCTGAGCCCACGATCCTCCTAACCTGCATTATATAAGCGTCCGGGCAAAACCTAATCGGCACGAAATCAATCCACACACGCGCCTACCTCCAGAACCTTGCGCCGCCGCTTTCGTCTTCTCCATCCCGGCTTGTGGCGTGCACCGCAGATCGGGACAGTAGGCCTCCGGAACCCCGCCTCTCGTGAACCTGTACGGGTGAGGGGCGATCAGGTTTTTGGGGAGCGCTCAAGCGCGACTCGGCAACCTGACGTCGTCCGACAACGAGTTCCACAGCGGCGACTTCTTCCGGACGTCGGCGACCTCTTGACAACCTCAACATGGGCGACACTATCGCAACAGCTGCGGCTGCTATTCAGCCTACAACATGCGTGATCCTCAATAGTCTTTTCGGATTATGCTAGAGTTCTCCGTTCTAGCGTTTCTTTAGATGTGATAGGTTTATCTCCTATAGATGTAATCATTCATCTACTTTGTTGATCTGCATAATTGGTTTTAGTACCGTTTGTATGATCATGTTTTATCAGTTTATTATTCGGATTAAATCATATGGATTATTGCTTATATTTACAACAGTAACTAGCCGTCAAAGTTTGTTTATAGTATTTGTACCCATGCTATATGTTACATGAAATCAAATCGACTAAACATGGTGATTTGATTGATGCAGGCGTAGGATTACTCGGGCGAGATGTCTGAGATGGAGGGGGTGTCGCGGGAGGAGCTCCCTTCGCCACTGGAGCAGCGGCTTCTCCAGAGGCGTCTCCAAGTACAGAGGCGTGGCCAGGTACTAGTACTTGCTATTGGATTAACCCCATCACTAATTAGTCATATAGAGTGTACTACTACTCTGTTTCAACTAGAACATGCAGCAGCCAGCAATGTTCATCAAACACACTTGCAAACCTGTGAAACTCAAGTACGAAAAAAGGAATTGAGAATGGGGTCCAGTCCAGAGTGCAGGATGACTCAAAGACAGAAACCTTTCTGTGTTGTAGTGTTCTCTAGTCTGCTGACACGGCATGTTGGGCATGAGGTCCACACTCCACCTGTAATGTCACTGATATGCATCACCTGGGCCTATGACACGTCACGTGCCAGCCATGTCATGCATGCATGACTCATCAGCATTGTGCACCTAGAACTGCCAGCTCAGACTGCATGCATCACTTATTATCTCTCCTCATTGTTTAGAGATGCATGTCTTGAATTCGTTCAGTTTAATGAACATTGCTAGGATTCAAGACTAGAGCAAGAGAGAGTGCTAGTGAGCTGACTTCCCATCTCTAGAGCACCTTGTTCTTCGCTTGGTCTGTGAATTTCATGTTTGTTACTCTTGGAGCCTTGGGCTCCTAGCCGGCTAGGCGTTACCTTGAAGCATCCAAGGTTGTGGCGCTGCTCAAGGAAGTTTGTATTACCCCGATGATTGAGTAAGTAACCCTAACTTGATCTTTGTGGTCGCTAGGGGGAGGAAAGTGACCTAGGTGTAAAGGTCCACCCTTTGTTGGTTCCTCAACGGAGACGTTGACCTCAAGGTGTGAGGTTGAACTCCGGTAACAAATCCTTGTGTCTCCTTCTGATTGTTGCTCTTGTTTGTTACTTGATATCCTCTTGAGCACGTTTCTAGGGTTTGTTGCCGATCTACTTCGTGGTGAAGTTGCTACAAGTTCTAGGTGGTGAAACAAGCTCTTTACATCTCAGGGCATAACCTATTTTCACATATTTACATTTGAGCAAGTTTCATTCTGTCGTTTTAGGTCTCCTCTCACAAAGCTCGGACACTCCTGACATTTTCCCGGTATTGTGGGAATGTTCACGGCAGATCCTGCAATCGGCAGCGAGTAGTAGAACGAGGGGCAAGAGCGGTCAACCATCTGCGGTGCGAGATGAGGGCGGAGAGACAAGGGTTTACCCAGGTTCGCCCCCCGAAGGGTAAAGACCTACTCCTGCTAGATTGTATTGACGAGAGAGTACAAGGGCGATCTCATCGACTAGGCGGCGAGTCACAGGGGGTGTATGATGGAATGTGTCCTCTATGCGTACCCTAGGGAGGTTTATATAGACTCACCTCGCTAGGATTTACAGATCTACAACCGAATTAGTTAAGGATTCGGAGGGTGTTTGACCTAATCCGACTGGGCCTAACTAAACCACGGGCCTTGACTTCGATCGCTGGCTCCTTGTTGGGTCTGATCCGATTAAAGTCCCGAGCCCACTCATGGCAGCTTGGGCGATGGGAAGCGTCTGCTAGGTATACCCCACTCGGCATATCCCCATCAGTAGTCCCCAAGGTCGTCGATGATTCGTCGTAGGTGTTCTTGGTAGTCGGAGTATGCGGGTCCAATTTGGACGCCCAGTCAAATCGGCGGTGGACTCCCTGAATGAAAGAGGGAACTTGTTATCTTAGTCGTAATAACGGCGACCAATCGAATCGCAGCGCGGTGAATGTGTCGGCGAATAGTCCAATCACTGCTATGGTGATCAGGTCGGCAAGTAGTCGAATCACAGCTAGGGCGATTAGGTCGGCGAATAGTCGAATCGCAGCTATGGCAGTCAAGTCGGCGAGTAGTCGAATCACAGCTATGGCGGTCATGTCGGCGAGTAGTCGAATCGCTGAAGCTGACGAGTTGAGTAGATGAAGTTGGACCGTCAGCGTTGGTCAAACTAGCCGTTGGGTAATCCAACGGTAATATCGACGTAATCACCGCGCGGTAACGGCTTCCCGAAAATGGCGGGCAGCAACCACTATATAAGGAGAGTGACGGGCGAAGAGCAATCGTTCCCCACACTTCCTCCGATCTCGCGTGCCTCCCAGTCTTACATTCCTCCATAGCGACCATAGCGACCCAGAGAGATCCGCAACCCTAGATCCTCCGACTGATGCCTCCTACAGAACCATGGGGGAGATCCAAATGCACGAAAGTGTTGCTGAAGTCACTCGAGGAGGCGGGGATCCTCCGCGCCGGGATATGGTGTTGGGAATATGCCCTAGAGGCAATCATGTATGATGAGTTTTCCCATTGTATTCATAAAGATATAAAGTTGTCCTTGTATAAGCATCCGATGTATATCATTGAATATGTGATTCAGTTGTGGAACTATGCATTTATGTTGTTTGTACTTAATATCCTTGGTCATCGTGGTTGTGTTGGACACACAACTTAGACCAATGTGAAAGTCGTCTTGATGACTCGGTTCCACTTGTCATGGGCATGAAGATGCCATTCCGACTTACACAGACTCGGCTAAAGAGTTTAGTGAGTCGGATTGACCCATATTGAGGTACAACGAACAAGTTGTCATTTGTATATCTCAATCAATGTAATCCTTAGACCTGAGGTTGTTGCATAGTCCGAGTTGAGGATCACTGACTTAGATTCTGGCAAACGCTGATCCGTAACTGGGCAGTTATAAAGGCAGAGTTCAGGTCGACTGAGAATCAAGCTGCGTGATGTGAATAACCAAGATGGGATTTTGCCCCTCCACTCGAAGAGATATTCTCTGGGCCCTCTCGGATGATATGATTCGGAAAGCATGGCCATGCACGACTCGGTTAAGTGTTAACCGAGGCGGTCGACTAAGAGTTAGTCGGGTGAATCACTTATCTCAGATCGAGAAGAGAGTCAGACTATTTAAGGGATAGAAATTATTCGCCTATAGTCTGACAAGGTATATCGTGAGGCAAAAGGGACTCGGACGTAAGTCGCATTGGAAATGCAAGTCGTCATGACTCATTGGTACTTGGGAGTCGGCACGTTCTGCTAGGAGCACGGCCCGATCGATTGAGTCGGACTCAATCGTGTCCGAGTAACCAAGAGCTTGCGGGTCACACACTTAAGAGCGGAGCAAGTTTGGATTGGATCTGAGCAGAATCTGGCGGGTTGGACCAGTCGGATTAGGGGTGAGTCGATGAGTTGGACTCGATGACTAGTGTTATATGGGCTTTAGTGAATGGGCCACGAGAGTGGAGCCCGTTCACTCCTATATATAGTGGACACGGTAACCGAAGGTTAATCGTTGTTCGGTTAGGTCATTCCATGTGTTGAAACCCTAGCTCCACAGCAGTCCTGCCGTTGATCTGAACCTAGCGATTCACTGCCGGTGCTCCTCCTTATGCGTGTGGATACCGGCGAGGTGTTGTCTGATCGGCACCGGGGCGATCGGATCGCAAAGGGCGCTTGCATCAAGCGGCGCTTCACGGTAATCCGCGCTTCTGGCGTCTAGTGGTAAACCTCGTGGACTTCTACCTCAGCTAGATCTTGGGATCACCACGTTAGAGGGAAAATTTTGTTTTACCTCTGCGTGGCCCAACATATGGTGCATCCCCGCGGCCGGAGAGGTGGTGCCAGATCCGCGCGACGGAGAATTCATCTGCTTCACCAGCCACCTGGAGAGGGGGATCAGGTTCCCTACCTCCATCTTCTTCTACCGCTTCTGCGCATATTACGGCATCTGACCGTCAGACCTAGGACCACACAGCATCGAGCAACTCGCCATCTTCGTGGCGTTTTGCGAGTGCTACCTAGGTTGCTGACCGTACACCCCCCCGTGGCAAGATCTGTTCCACGGAAGGATCGGACACGAAGAGGCAGGCGGCTCGATGCTAGCCACGGGCGGCCTCACCTTCCAGCTGAAGTCAAAGGCCTCCTTATTCGACCTGATGCTGCCAAGAAGGCGGTAAACGAATGGAAGAAACATTGGTTCTACGTGACCGAGTCGACGCCAGATGATACGTCCAATTTGCATCACCATTCTATATCATAATTTACCTCTATTCATTGATACTTGTCTTATTATGAGGTATTACTTATGGATTTTCATCTGTTTATGCATGTTGGATGATTCTTGGAGGATGGACTGCCGGAGTCTGGATTCTGATGGAAAAGACGGCGTTTCGGTGCAATTTCTCGAAGATCAGAAAAATACTAGAAAAATATGGAGACATATTATTTTACCGGAATACGAAGGAAGCCAGAAGGATGATCGAAGGGGGGCCTCAGGGGGCCCACCCCCCTAGGCATGGGCCCACCTGACCCCGCGCCTAGGGTGGGTTTGGCCTACCTGTTCGGCCTCCGACTCCGCCCCTTCGCCTATATCTTCCCTACGGAACCCTAACACCAGGGGAGCGACGACATATAGACTTCCGCCGCCTCTGGGAGGCGGAAAACACCGAGAGAGAAATATCTCTCCGGCAAACAAACTTCTGCCGAGGGAATTCCTTCCCGGAGAGGGCAGACCGTCGCCATCAACACCGTCATCAAGCTAGGCTTCATCGGGATCATCATCATCATCCACAACATCATCTCCACCAGCACCATCATCACCACTCCGTCCCGCTGTAACAATTGTGTTGGATATTGCTTAGTTCATTAGGGGAAACCTTCCTAGTGTTAATTACTATTGTAGTTGATGCTTGTGAGTGGAACCATTGGATTATTGTTTATGTTTAGATTGTTATCCATTATCATATCATATTTGATCTTGATCCATATGATGTCTTGTGAGTAGTTCGTTTAGTTCTTGAGGACATGGGAGAAGTCATGTTGTTAGTGGTGAATCTGTGATGAGTTATTATTCAATGGTTTAGTATTTAAGTTGTGGTGCTATTCTTCTAGTGGTGTCATGTGGACGTCGACTACATGACACTTCACCATTTATGGGCCTAGGAGAATGCATTGTGTATTTGGCTCAAATTGTGGGGTTGGGTAATGACTGAACCCGTTAGGACACCTTTGCACAAGGGAGTGTAGGATCTCAGAGTTTAAGGTTGTGGTTAGATTTATATCTTAATTACTTTCCTGTAGTTACGGATGTTTGTAGGGGGTTTAATCACAAGTATGTATTAGTCCTAGGAAGGGCGGTATGTAGCACATGTTCACCCACACAACACTTACAAACACCAAATAAGAGTACTCAGCTATTTGAAGCGAAAGCACTTGACAGAATTCCCATGCGTCCTCGAGAACGTTTGGTCCTTATAAGTATTTTCACCGGCTTGTCCTTTGCTAAGAAAGGATTGGGCCGCTTGCTCTGTTTTGTTCGTTACTTCTGTTACTCGCTCTTTGTTCTATTGCTTTGTCAGAAAACCACTAAAAATCCGTTTGCTAAGTATTCACAGGGATTTCCTGCTCCATACCACTGTTCAGCACCTTCTGATCCTCGTTGGGACCGACACTCCTATTTATCGAAAGTACTGCGATACACCCCCTAAACTTGTGGGTCATCAAGATTATTTTCTGGCGATGTTGTCGGGGAGTGAAGCGCTATTGAAGAGTGGAACTGGTAAGGGAAACTTTTACTGTGAGTATTGCTTTTGTTACTACTTGTTACTTTGTTTCCAATATGAATAACCCACTTGGTTTTCTGTTTGGGAAAACTACTACCACTTCTATGGTAGTAGATGAACCACCACCTGTTGAGATAGATCCTTTTAAGATACCTGCGAGTATTGTTAATCGTGTCATGGATAATTATTATTTTGGGGATGGAACTGTCCATCCTAGTGATCACTTGCTTTATATCCATGAATTATGCGGGTTGTTTAAGTGTGCAGGTATCACAACTGAACATGTGAAGAGGAAGTTACTCTCCATAACCTTGAAAGGGAGAGCTGAGGCATGGTATAAGCTGTTAAAGAATGGACAATCCATGGAATGGGAGGAGATGGCATCTCTCTTTTACTCTAAATTTTATCCTCCCAGTGAAATCCAAAAAGATATAAGTCTTATATATAACTTTTGGCCTCTTGATGGAGAAAGTACAGCTCAAGCTTGGGGGATATTGAAGCTGCTGATGCTTAAATGTCCTATTCATGAACTCCCTAACAATATTATTCTCAATAACTTTTATGCTAGGCTTTCTCTTTAGGATAAAGGTTTATTAGATGCTTCATGCACTGGATCGTTCACAAGTATGAAAGAAGAAGCTAAATGGGATATCTTGGACCGTATTCAAGATAATACCGAGGCTTGGGAGAATGACAAAGGAAGAAAGTCAGGTATAAACTATGATTATGAGTGCATTAAGTCTTTTATGGGAACTAATAACTTCTGTGATATTAGCAATAAGTTTGGCCTTGATCCTCAAGTTCTTGCGGAATGTTTTAATGCTTTTGCTTCTTATATTGAGATTCCCAAGAAAGAGTGGGACAAGTACCATGCTCCTTATAAAGACATTGTTACCCATGTTCCTGCTAGTATAGAGGTTTGTACTGTTGATCCTATTTTGCCTGAACCTGTGGCATCCCGCAAAAACCACTACTAGAAAATCGCGTTGAATTTGTGCATTGCATCGTCATCGTCGCATGTTGTTTGTCAAAAACTATTTTGCAAACCCCGATTCGTTTTCCATACGCCCCCTCTTTCTTCAAACGCCAAACCCCGGGGCTCCGGAGTATTTTATTTTGTTGCTATCGGTTTGCAAATGGTCCCATTAAATTAAATAAAAAGTTTAATTATTTTTGTAGGGGCAGTCGAACGGGCCGTCCCGACCCGAACGACCGCCCCAAGATTTTAAATCGGTCCACCACCTGCCGCCCTTCTAATCCTAAACCTACCAATATTTCTACCCACCCCTCACAGCCACATCACCCCAACCTATCCTAGCACGACACCTCACCACACCCCTCACCCCCCACCAACCGTGGGCTGCCACGTGGCCCTCTCACCCCACCCCCTCTCTCTCCTCTCTCACCCTTTCCACCCCAGCACACCAAACACCCACGCACACCACGCACGCGAGCCCCCACACCCGATCCCCGCGTGGCCCGGCCCCACGCCTGCGGACCCCACCACCTGCCCCTGTCGCTCTCCTCTCCCTCCCCCGTCCTTCTTCCTCTCCGCCTCCTTCCGCTCCCTCCCAGCTCGCCCAGCCTCATGGCCAGCCTCCCCAACCCAGCGGCGCCGCTGGCCCCCTCGTCGCGTCGCCCTTGAGGCCGCGCCTCCGCCTCCTGCCGTCCTCGCCGCCGCGCCTGCGAGCTCCGCCACCCGATGCCGGCTACCACCCCAGCCCTCCTCTCCGCGCCCAGCGACCCTCCGCGTCTGCCCCCCCGCCCGTCTCCCCTCGCGCGCGACCGCCCGCCGCTGGCGCTCTCCAGCCGCGCCAGGTCTCCTCGCGCCGGCCGCTCCCCGTCGTCCGTCGCCGCCCGGACCCTCCCGTCACGCCGCCACCCGGGCCCCTCCGCGCTTCTCCGACCGCGCTCCGCTGCGCCTCCGCGTCCGCGGGCTTCGCAGCACCCGCCTCCAGCGCGCTCTGCGCATCCTCGCCGCCAAGCCCCGTCGCCGCCCGCCTCGCGACCCTGCCCTCCGCCCGCCGTCTGCCTGCCCGATTCGCGTCGGCCGCCCATGAGCAAGCCGCCTCGATGCGCCCGCCCGGCCCCGTTCGCCCGTGGCCGCGGCGCCTCTGCGCCTTCTCCGTCTGCGGGCGACCGGCCGTCAACCTCGAGCCCCGCCCGTTCTCCCTGGCGTCCCCTTCGCGAGCCTCCCCGACCCGACCTCGCCGCCAAGATCGCCACCCCGACCCGAAGACCGCCCCTGTTTGGGTGTGACCGAGGACCATCGACCAAGTTCGCCATATCGCCAAGACCGTCACACGGACGCCGGACCCCTGCACCGAGTTCCCCGAAGACCGTGAAGGGGCAGATCCTGAGATCGACGCTGACTCGATCGAACCCGACGGACCACCAGGGCCGGGACCTCATGATCTCCATCACGGGACCGAGAATGCCGCGACCCGAACGCCAAGTCCGCTTCACGGAAACCCCGGCGCCAAGATCTACCTCTCGGACCCGAAACCGTCAAGACCCTGGAGACCCCGACGTGGGACGACAAGATCATCGGCACGGAACCGAAGACACATGTACCACAAACCCGCACCGGACGCAAGTACTTCACCCGAAGCCAAGACCGCCTCGATGGCGCGGGGACAAGACCCTACATAGCAGC
This sequence comes from Avena longiglumis, assembly GCA_030063025.1. Taxonomy (NCBI): domain Eukaryota; kingdom Viridiplantae; phylum Streptophyta; class Magnoliopsida; order Poales; family Poaceae; genus Avena; species Avena longiglumis. The sequence goes on from CP125976.1 coordinate 26,560,571, forward strand.
AAGACCTTCGTGATGACGAGAACGGCACCGACACAAGTTCTGCACCGGACACCGAGACCCCGATGCGACAAGATCTAACCCGTTATCCGAGTAACGCATCCGTCGAACCCTGGACCCCGAGACCGGACCCTGGACCCTGTCGAACCCCGAACCCCGGAAACCCCAAGATCGTCGAGACCCCTCAAAGTGTGAACCCCTTTTTCTCGAACCCTATTTCATAACATAATAACAACTTGTCGCATATTAAATTGTCATCTTGCATGCATATCATTGGTTTGGGGGCCTTATGCCGATTCACCTAATAATTAAATATGGGGCCCATATGCGGGCACATCTAGCCTTATATTGGCCTCATTTAAACTTGTGTAGCGAACCGGTATCTCATCTCGCCTGGATATAACAACATTTAATTTGCGGGGATCTAAACAACTTGAACCATCCAATTAATGTCGGGACCCCGGTTCCGCTTAATCTGACCTAATTGCATCGCACCTTTGCCATGCCACGCATCATGCATGCATCATGCCGATCTTCTGCCGTGTATTAAATGTTGCATCCGGTGTTTCTTCTAGTGTTTTGGTTCTTCGCGGATAAGGCCGTTGAGTTGTTGTGAGCTTACCGATCTTGGTGGAACCTTTCGCAATGTTTTCGGTGAGCATCTCCCCTTTCTACCTATCTTACTTTCTAGTATTTACTTCCCTCTGTTGATCTTTGCTATACGTGTTGCGATGCTCTAGTTCTAGAACCGTGATATCCCTTGCAGCCATATATAGCCATGGACACATCCTATTCCTGTTGTTTGGTAGATAGATGGACCCGCGTGTCGTGATCGCTTGCTCAAGTGTTTTGCTTGTCGTCAAGTACCACCATTGTTGGAGAAATGCCGCATGTTGTGATGAAGATGATCAGGTTTACTTATTGTTTCACTTTAAATTCTGTTTAACAACTAAAATTGAACTAAGCGAGAGGCATCGGTGGGTGATAGGTAAGATTTGGTTTCCGATCGCCCACTTGTGTCCCGTGTAGGACCGAGTTCTTGACATACATTCCGAGATCGGCGCGCTAACCAATTGGGGAGATATGGGCCCCATTGATAATTACGATTCCAAAGTATCTTGGGGCCACAAACTAGTTTGGGTTTTATTTACTATCTGTACTTATGCCATGTTTCTTGCTTTATTTACGATTGTCGCACATCGCTGTCTTGTTAGGAAGCGGAGTGATTACTGGTATCGGCGGTCCCGTTTGAGGCATCTTGTCGCTGACCATTGGCGCAACCCTAAGTCCGTCTGGAGGCCGACCGTTCAGGTGTACTTAGTGGGGTGGCCCCCGTGCTTGCTTTAATGCGGGAACGTCGTGACTTAGGCCCGCCGACATACCGATGGGTGTATGTTAACGATCGGCAAAAGGGTCAAGTGCACTGGATACTTTGGTGCACCCTGCGGTTTAATCTTTTGAAGCCGTGTCCATGGTTATGGACGACTTAGACACAGTCGGATCATAGACAACTATAACTAAAGTTTACTTTTTAAATTGACTTGTTTCCGATATGATTAGTAATCAGCTTCACTACAACGGAATGGCTAAGTAAAGTATCAACAATTCTTTGGGCTTGTGGTTATCTCATGATCATTGTACGACTAGTAAATCGCCACCATAACCGAATGATTAACTAAAAGTGCCCACTGCTTACTTTATCAGGATGATTATCTAAACCTGACTAGTAAAGTTCCACAACTATAACTGAATAATTAAAACTGCCAACTGTGTGAGTTCCTCGGTTGACTTCCTCGTTTGGTCTCGAGGGGGAAACACCAGGATGGGTTTGTTTGGTGATAGCTTCAGGTTGGATCCGGTTAGGCCATTCTTATCCCTCTCTGATATCCGCCAGTTGTATCGAGTCTCTATAGGTTGTTTAATGCATCTTTGGCCTTTCGATCCACCATACCTATGTAGGCGAGGACCGCGAATTCTAGCCTCGCCGTGTCTTGGCCTCGATCTTGGCGCTCCTTCTTTGTTTTCGCTTTGCCCTTTCGGCACCTTTTGTTAAGCGGTTTGAGATCGGCCGTTAGCGGGTTACCCTTCCGGCTTGGCACAGGCAGGGTTATGGGCGCCATTGATTATTCTTGGGCTCTTAGCCCCATTTGCATCTTGTCCGTAGCTGGACGCCTATCGTTTTCAAGGTGATTTGGATCTTTGTATTGTATATCTGTATTCTTGGCTCTTTGGGTTGTTGTTATATATATACGTGCGGGTCCCATCGAGGACTGTTGTGTAATGTTATTACTTTGTTTTCCACCCTTACGAAAGTGCTGGTGAGCACCTTGAATCGTTTCTATGCGGGTTTGGCGAATTTTGCTGAAACTTGCATAGGGCTCGAGGGTGTTCTGAGTGGTATCGAGCTCGGCGTTGCGATATTCCACAAGTCCACTGTAGGATAACCTAGCTAACGGCGAGTAGAGTGTCAAACTATTTTAAAATCGGTTGGATAGTTACGATTAGGTCTGATTTTACTCCTTACCCTCTGCTCCCTCTTACCCTTACGTGTTTTGAATCCTCTCCTCTCTTTCTTGAGTCCGAGAATTCTCGTGGTTGGGTTTAAAATCGTACCTTTAGGGTTTCGCTTCCTTCTTTGATAACGGTGTTCTACCGTCCGCGTTCAAGCTGCACGATGAATCCGTCTCGGTGGTACCAATCTTTGTTCCTTGTTTGTGCCTTCCGGTGTTACGGCGCGCGACATCCTCTATGCCGGATCCGATGCGATGCGCATCACTCCTTTGATCCGAACCTCGCTTGTGGGATCTTGATCTGAATCTTGAGAGTTGATTGCATAACTGTCTATTCGTATGCGGTAATGATTTGAGTGCGGGATGGAGTCGCGACCATACCACTACTCTTATCATTCGCTTTTGTACATTGAATGGTGGATCGATGCAATTTTACTCCTTCCATGGAAGTTAGAGGTGGCCTTACCTTTAACCCGTCGTTGTTATCCGAGTGCTCTCTTGACGAGAACAGGAACGACCTCTTGTTAGTGGTGTCGCGAAGATCTACACGGCGAGAAGGCCGGATCGCCGACCTTCCTTCCGGTGCCATGAGGCGGATCTCGAGGCGAGATCCATTGTTAGTGGTGTCGAATTGTGGCATCCATAAAACCACTACTAGAAAATCGCGTTGAATTTGTGCATTGCATCGTCATCGCATGTTGTTTGTCAAAACTATTTTGCAAACCCGATTCGTTTCCATCGCCCCTCTTTCTTCAAGCGCCAAACCCGGCTCGGGTATTTTATTTTGTTGCTATCGGTTTGCAAATGGTCCCATTAAATTAAATAAAAGTTTAATTATTTTGTAGGGGCGGTCGAGCAGAAGTCCCGACCAGGACCGCCCAAGATTTTAAATCGGTCCACCACTGCCTTCTAATCCTAAACCTACCAATATTTCTACCCCCCTCACAGCCACATCACCCCAACCTATCCTGTACGACACCTCACCACACCCCTCACCCCATTGGGCTGCCCACGTCCCTCTCACCCACCCCTCTCTCCTCTCTCTCACCCCCAGCACCAAACACCCACGCACACACGCCTGAGCCCCACCCGATCCCAGCGTGGCCCCTGCGGACCCCACCACCTGCCCCTGTCGCTCTCCTCTCCCTCCCCCGTCCTTCTTCCTCTCCGCCTCCCTCCTTCTGCCGCTCCCTCCCAGCTCGCCGCCAGCCTCCGCCCCTTGAGCCTCCCAACCCAGGGCCGCCCGGCTCCCCCTCGGCGTCCGCGTCGCCCGCGGAGGCCGCCTCCGCCCACCGCCCGCCTCTGCCGCTCGCCACCGATGCGCCCGGCTACCACCCCGAGCCCTCCTCTCCTCGCGGCCCAGCGACCCTCAGCGTCTGCCTTGACCCGCCCGTCTCCCCTCATGACCGCCACGCCTCCAGCGCGCCGCCTGGCGCCAGCGCCCGGCCGCTCCCGTCGTCCCGTCGCCAGACCTCCCGTCACCGCCACCGGGCCCCCACCGGCTCCGCTTCTCCGACCGCCGCTGCCACTTTCCTCCGCCCGCGGTGACACCCGCCTCCGCGCTCGCATCCTCGCCCGCCGCCCGATCGCCGCCGCCGCCTCGCGACCACCTCGCCGCCCGTCACCTCGCCCGATTCGCGTCAGCCCCCCGATGAGCAACCGCCTCCAGTCTGCGCTTGGCCCGGCCCGTTCGCCGCCGTGGCGCCGCGCGCCTTCTTCTCCGTCTGCGGGCGACCCGGCCCGTCAACCTCGAGCCGCCCGTTCTCCTGGCGTCCCTTCGCGAGCCTCCCGACCCGACCTCGCCGCCAAGATCGCCACCCGACCGAAGACCGCCCCTGTTTGGGTGTGACGAGACCATCGACCAAGTTCGCCATATCGCCAAGACCGTCACGGACGCGGACCCTGCAAAGTTCCCGAAGACCGTGAAGGCGGATCCTGAGATCGTGGCGATCGATCGAACCCGACGGACCACCAGGGCCGGGACCTCATGATCTCCATCACGGGACCGAGAATGCCGCGACCCGAACGCCAAGTCCGCTTCACGGAAACCCCGGCGCCAAGATCTACCTCTCGGACCCGAAACCGTCAAGACCCTGGAGACCCCGACGTGGGACGACAAGATCATCGGCACGGAACCGAAGACACATGTACCACAAGTACCGCACCCGGACGCCAAGTACTTCACCCCGAAGCCAAGACCGCCTCGATGGCGCAGGACCGACAAGACCCTCGCAACGGCAAGACCTTCGTGATGACGAGAACGGCACCGACACAAGTTCTGCACCGGACACCGAGACCCCGATGCGACAAGATCTAACCCGTTATCCGAGTAACGCATCCGTCGAACCCTGGACCCCGAGACCGGACCCTGGACCCTGTCGAACCCCGAACCCCGGAAACCCCAAGATCGTCGAGACCCCTCAAAGTGTGAACCCCTTTTTCTCGAACCCTATTTCATAACATAATAACAACTAGGTGCATATTGAATTGTCATTCTTGCATGCATATCTGTGGTTTGGGGGCCTTATGCCGATTCACCTGATAATTAAATATGGGGCCCATATGCGGGCAAATCTAGCCTTATATTGGCCTCATTTAAACTTGTATAGCGAACCGGTATCTCATCTACTTTGGATATAACAACATTTAATTTGCGGGATCTAAACAACTTGAACCATCCAATTAATGTCGGGACCCGGTTAAGCTTAATCACCTAATTGCACCTTTCTTTGCCATGCCACGCATCATGCATGCATCATGCCGATCTTCTGCCGTGTATTAAATGTTGCATCCGGTGTTTCTTCTAGTGTTTTGGTTCTTCGCGGATAAGGCCGTTGAGTTGTTGTGAGCTTCGCCCCGATCTTCGGTGGAACCTTTCGGCAATGTTTTCAGGCGAGCATCTCCCCCTTTCTACCTATCTTACTTTCTAGTATTTACTTCCCTCCTGTTGATCTTTGCTATACGTGTTGCGATGCTCTAGTTACGAACCCGTGATATCCCTTGCAGCCATATATAGCCATGGACACATCCTATTCCCTGTTGTTTGGTAGATAGATGGACCCGCGTGTCGTAGTCGCTTGCTCAAGTGTTTTGCTTGTCGTCAAGTACCACCATTGTTGGAGAAATGCCGCATGTTGATGAAGATGATCGAGGTTTACTTATTGTTTCACTTTAAATTCTGTTTAACAACTAAAATTGAACTAAGCGAGAGGCATCGGTGGGTGATAGGTAAGATTTGGTTTTCGGCGCCCACTTGTGTCGTGGGACCCGAGTTCTTGACATCATTTCCGAGATCGGTAGCGCTAACCACGGTGGGGAGATATGGGCCCCCATTGATAATTACGATTCCAAAGTCTTGTCTTGGGGCCACAAACTAGTTTGGGTTTTATTTACTATCTGTTTATGCCATGTGTTTCTTGCTTTATTTACGATTGTGCAGTCTGCTTTGTCTTTGTTAGGAAGCGGAGTGATTACAGCGGTATCGGCGGTCCCGTTTGAGGGCATCTTGTCTCAGCCATTGGCGCAACCCTAAGTCCGTCTCGGACGGCCGACTTCGTTGGTGTACTTAGTGGGGTGGCCCCGATTGCTTGCTTTGTGTGCAGGAGCGTTGACTTAGGCCCATGGGACACCGATGGGTGTATGTTAACGATCGGCAAAAGGGTCGAAGTGCTGTGGATACTTTGGTGCACCCTGCGGTTTAATCTTTTCGAGCCGTGTCGCGGTTATGGGCGACTTGGAGCACGGTGTGGGATCATAGACAACTATAACTAAAGTTCTTGTTTTAAATTGACTTGTTTCCGATATGATTAGTAATCAGCTTCACTACAGCGGAATGGCTAAGTAAAAGTATCAACAATTGCTGGGCTTGTGGTTATCTCATGATCATTGTACCGACTAGTAAGTGCCACCATAACCGAATGATTAACTAAAAGGCCCTTTACTTTATCGGGATGATTATCTAAACTGACTAGTAAAGTTCCACAACTATAATCGAATAATTAAAGCGCCAATTGTGTGAGTTCCTCGGTTGACTTCCTCGTTTGGTCTCGAGGAAACACGGGATGGGTTTGTTTGGTGATAGCGAGTTGGATCGGTTAGGCCATTCTTATCCCTCTCGATATCCGCCGGTTGTATCGAGTCTCTATAGGTTGTTTAATGCATCTTTTGCCGCTCGATCCACCATACCTATGTAGGCGAGGACCGAATTCTAGCCTCGTGTCTTGGCCTCGATCTTGGCTCCTTCTTTGTTTTGCTTTGCCCTTTAGGCACCTTTTGTTAAGCAGGTTTTGAGATCGGCCGTTAGCGTTACCCTTCCTTGGCACAGGCAGGGTTATGGGCGCCATTGATTATTCTTGAGGCTCTTAGCCCCATTTGCATCTTGTCCGTGGGCGCTCTATCGTTTTCAAGGTGATTTGGATCTTTGTATTGTATCTGTATTCTTGGCTCTTTGAATTATGTTATATATATATTACGTGGGTCCCATCGAGGGCTGTTGTGTAATGTTATTACTTTGTTTTCCACCCTGAAAGTGCTGGTGAACCTTGAATCGTTTCTATCGGGTTTTGGCGAATTTTGCTGAAACTTGCATAGGGCGATCCCAGTGTTCTGAGAACCTACGTTGAAGATCCTTTTCCTCCAAGGTAAGGAACACCCTATTTTGGCTAATGTGGTTAGTAAAAGCGCAAAAGCTGAGTTCCGAGCTTATTGATATTGAGCCTGTGGTAGCTATTGTGAAAGATCTTGTCACTAGAAATATAGAGGATGAATATATTGTCTTCTGTGAAGACGCTTCTAATATTATCTCTCATCCTAGTAAGGCTAGAAGATCTAGTGTTCCTGTGCTCTCTGTTAAAATTGGTGATCATTGCTACTATGGTTTATGTGATATTGGTGCTAGTTCTAGTGCTATTCCTTATGAGCTTTACAGGGAAATTATGCATGAGATGGGTCCTTGTGAGATTGAAGACATTTATGTGGTTATTCACCTTGCCAATACAGAGAAAGTTTGCCCCATTGGTATTGTAAGAGTTGTGGAGGTCCTTTGTGGTAAGATTAAATATCCTGCTGATTTTCTAGTACTTGGTAAAGAAGCTAGTAAAACCTATCCTATCATCTTTGGTAGACCCTTCCTTAATACTTGCGGGGCTGTCATATATTGTAGGAAGTAAAAAGTTTTGACTAAGTTTGATGGAGAATCTTATGAGTTTAATTTTTCTAAATTTGCCAAAACCCCTTATGAAAATGAATTACCTAATGAGGATTTTAAGGTTGAACAACTGTCTTCTATTTCTCTTGCTCCTAACAATGCTTTGCAGAAGTTCATGGAAGATCATGAAAGTGATGCCTTTATGAAGGAAAGAGATGAGATTGATGAGGTTTTCCTTCGTCAGCCTAAGTTACTTAAGCATAATTTACCTGTGAAAGATTTGGGTACCACACTACCACCCAAAGGGGGTCCTGTTTTCGAATTAAAACCTTTACCTGATGATCTTAAATATGTTTATCTTGATGATAAGAAGATATCACTACTAGAGAAAAGCCTATCCGAGGCGCACCAAAAATCCTATCTGAGGCGCATATCACATGTGCCTCTAGCTTCAAGCCTCGGGTATTTCTTATGCGAGGCGCATCTGATATGCGCCTCCTATACTTCACATATGCGAGGCTATGCGCCTCCTATACTTCACATATGCGAGGCGCATATCGATATGCGCCTCGCATAATAATATGCGAGGCGCATATCGATATCTTTCGCATATGAAGTATAGGAGGTGCATATCGATGCGCTTCGCATATGTTTGAATCTTTCGGGTATTTATAGTATATGTCGTCATATGTTTGAAATCTTCTCGGGTATTTATAGTATATGCGCCTCAATAGTATCCTATATGCCTCCGGTAATATTTCCGAAATTCAAGTTTTGAGACCACTATAAATAATAATATCAGATATTCAAATATACAATATAGTCCAAATTTTGAAACTTGCATTTGCCAAAGCATAATAGAACCAACATGAATACAATACATTACACATCAATCATGACATACAAGTTCATACATCAAGTGTTTGTGCCACAAGTTCACACCTCAGTACAAGTTCACAATCACATTACACCTTGAGTACAAGTTCACAATTCACATTACAGCTCCAACGGCGTAGCTCTACCTAGATGAAGTAGAACACAACCTACAATGAAGAGCAACAAGGTGGTAATCACGAGAAGTTCCTCCACTTCTTCCTTCCATGCCTCCTCCACTTCTCTTCCGCCACCTCTCTCTGTCATAGCCTTGGTAGCTATTGCCCGAAGTTGTTCACTGCTTGGCAGTCTTTCCCGCATACACACCTCACTACTAAAAGCCTATTAGTGGCGCACATGAAAGGCTTACATGGCGCACTAGCGATGCGCAGACCTCGCTTCTGACTATCTCGTAGTCGTGGCGCACTGCATGGTGCGCCACGAGTTAGATCTCGTGGCGCACATGCGATGCGCCTGAAGTTTGGGCAGGTGCGCCACGCGTATGAAACGATAACCGTGGCACACTAGGTGCTGTGCGCCACGGATATAAATTTCAAAATTCAAAAAAAAGCAGCAGATCTGGATCTCGTCGTCAGTGCCGTCGCGCGTCGGTGCAGGTCGCCGTCGTCGCCTCCTCGTCGTCACCTCGTCGTCGTCGTCGGAACTGCAAGGAGGAGGAGGAGAATAGGAGGAAGAGGAGGAGAAGATGAGGAGGAGGAGGAGGAGAAGAGGAGGAAGAGGAGGAGGAGAAGGAGAGGAAGAGGAGAAGAAGAAAAGGAGGAAGAGGAGGAGAAGAAGAGGAGGAGGAGGAGGAGGAGGAGGAGAAGAAGAGGAGGAGGAGGAGGAGGAGAAGAAGAAGAGGAGGCCTCGTCATCGTCGGAACTACAAGGAGGAGGAGGAAGAGGAGGAGGAAGAGGAGGAGAAGAAGGAGCCCGCCGTCTCGTCGTCGGAACTGCAAGGAGGAGGCCGCCGCCGCCATCACCATGTTCACTGCAAGGAGGAGGAAGAGGAGGAGAAAGGAGAAGGAGAGGAGGAGAAGAAGAAGGAAATGAGAAGGGAGGAAAGGAAAGGAGAAAAGGGAGGAAGGTGGGCGGGGTGGGGATTGATTTGAATCCAGAAAGCTTATCGTGGCGCACTAGGTGGTGGTGCGCTCACAGTGGCAAATCCTCTATTTTTTTTTGCGGGAAAAAAGCGGTCTTTTGACCGTAACTTTTTACTCTTTTCAATTTTGAAAATCTAAAAATCGCTAAGCGACCAAAGGTGGTTGCGGCGGATCTGAAATCTCGTTCTCGTCATTTTGGTATATTATCGATTTTTTCGATATCGTATGCAAAAATTCTGACCTTTTTACCGTGGCATGACTTTTTTGCAAATAAAGTCAAAACTCATGTTTGTTAATTTTAGTAGAAGCTATACCACATTACCTACCTAAATATGAAAGGATTTAATTTTTTGAAGTGTTTATCATTTTCTTTTATTTTTGCAAAACCTAAAAAGCGATCCACGGGGAGGGTGGAGTTGGTGCGGGATAGTTAGGCGTGGGCACTAGGGCAGGTGCCCTACTAAGTTATACATCATGGCGCACATGCCATAGTGCGCCACGAAGTTGTAACCGTTCACGGAGGCGTGCGCTTGGCGCACCCCACCCATGTGCGCCTAGATGAGACTAACCGTGGCGCACATGACCCTAGTGCGCTACGATGTTTGGCGTCTTGAACAGGCCTGGCCCACACACATCTGTGGCGCACTATAGTCATGTCGCATCATGCAACGATTAAGTAGGGCACCGGTGGGCAGTGCGCCACGCCTATTTTACCCGTGGGGCACCACTAGCACGTGCGCCACGGATGTGTGGATTACCTATAGCCGTTTTCCTAGTAGTGCCTGGAACCCGACCGACGTACACGACATAACACCTCGGCATCTCCTACACATAATAAAGATGATATTACTTATGTCAGTGGAAAGCATTAGCTAGCAGTTCACAAAGATAGAATCATGCATATATATATATATATATATATATATATATATATATATATGGGTGCAACAAAATGTAAGAAATCACGTTCTAATCATCGACATTTCGAAGAAAGACCAAAAAAAAGCAAACCAAGAATGACTTGGATTAGTGCCTCATACTTAGATTGGGCACGGAAATAACAATGCTCGCTGTTTGATCTCGTGCGGCAAGTAGAGTATATGCCCAAATTACTAGTCTACTTGGCACACAAGATCAAACAGCGGCATAGTCATACACGTGACACCACAACACGTTCTAATCATCGGCATTTCGAAGAAAGACCAAAAGAAAGCAAACCAAGAATGACATGGATTAGTGCCTCATATACTTAGATTGGGCACGGAAATAACAATGCTCGCTGTTTGATCTCGTGCGGCAAGTAGAGTATATGCCAACATTACTAGTCTACTTAGCACACAAGATCAAGCGGTGACATAATCATAAACGTGACACCACAACACGTTCTAATCCGGCATTTCGAAGAAAGACAAAGAAAGCAAACCACAAGAAAGTAGGGAAGCAATGACAAATGAAAAGCAACAAGCACTTAAAATAGTTCGTAACACAAATAACTGGCTAGTGTCTCTCACAATCAAGTTTAACGGTTGTGAAACATATTCTAGAGGTTTTGCTAGGCAAGTTTAACAGTGATAAGAGGTTACAACACGAGTTCGGAACTAACAGCTAGGTACCCGAGCAATGCAATCATGAAGTCTTCTTGGCTCTTGAGTCGGCTTTGGGGAGCATTGATGAAGCCAGCCGAGTTTTCGCCATTTGCATGAACATCCTGCCGTCACCCCTTTGCGCTAAGCGTTCGTCTATCTCCTGTTGGGCGGTGTATAGCCGTGGAAGGTGCCTCGGCTTTATGACTCCACAGTACACGATTGTCGCGATCTCCTCCTGGATGTTGAAGAAGTGTTGCACGAGGTTGCGAGCTGTATGCATGCAAGCTTTTCAGCCCACTTCACGGTCGGATGGCGTTTTGGTCTCCATGTCATTGAAGCGCCTTCATGTGGTAAATGGCGTGAAGGCATCCTTCCCATTGCCCGGTAATTGCTGACGCGAGCAAACTTCGTCGTGTGGCGGAACACGTCTTGGCCAAACTTTACATGTGGCCTTGCGGTTTGGCGCCTCCCTGCGGCGTAGCTGGTGAGGCGCCATCAAGAATTTTCTTGATATTGGTGTAGTTTTTGGATCGCCTTTGTTTGAGTCGAGGTACAAGGCTGTTGAGTGTTTCAAATTCAAGCTTATGAGCACGGCTGTCCGATCATCCTCCGTGATGGGATGGTAGGGAAGGAGAATCACATCCTTGTCGAGTATGTTTGCGGGAAGTTTGAGAGGTAGTCCGTCGCGGATCTATGGCCTCGGCATCTTCGGAATGGCGTCACGCATGAAGTAGGGATCCACTATCTGGATGCGGGATTTTGTCTCTGGTGATCTCCATGGCCATATTGAGGAGAACAGCCGAACCGGTGTGTGCGGTCGAAACCCGTTCAACATGTCAAACAGGTCGGTATGCGCCGTAGAAGATATCCCGGGTAAGTGCTGAAGCACGGCATATGAGAAGGCACCTTAGCCTTGAAAGCGAGTGCGACCGATCATTGTCGCGAATCGGCACTCCTCAATGTGAGACATCCATAATGAATACTACGCATATGCGAGCCTGCGACCTCAAGCATCGATTTACATCATCGGTACACACCGCCACATCTTCGCGATTCTGGCTTGCCCCAGTAGCCGTCCGGAAGAGGATTTGGATCTGGCCCGATCACCCTTAGGCTTCCTTTTGCGACCCTTCTTGATCTTTCGACTTGACCGCTGCGTTCACCTCACCGACCGTCTTATGGAGGGTGCGGGGCTGATCAAAGGAACTCTTGGCCTTGGAGGCTCGGTGAAGGGGACGGTGGCGGCATCTCGACTAGTTGGGAAGAGCGCACCTTGCAAGGGGTTTTGGTCTTTGGTTGGGTCTCGGCAACTTGATGTGTGCTGATGGTCCGGCTCATACAAATCGAAAACCTTGTGTTAACAAACTGGTCACCGTAGTTGGTCAATTTCTTCATCATCATCGGGATTACATGCCATGTTGTCCAAGTCTCCCATCTCGAAGTCTTCATCATGTCTTGGTTGTCTGCCTATGGGTGATGTTGAGCTGGTCCTCTATCCCCAAGCGGATCTGGCTCTTGACCATAGGTACAAGTAGCCGAAGGTATTGAGGACGCTGCCGTGTCCTCATCATCCCATCCTTGAGGTTGAGAGGAGGTTCCACTTGCTCGTAGCCGGGCACCATCTTGTATTTGACCCTCATCATGTTAGGTGGCATTGTGACATTGTGCATTTGCGGTTCTCTGGTTGAACAATAGTACCCTTGGCAACATCCATCAACTGGCATACCCAATACATTAGAGTGCAAGGTGTCTCCTGCGAAAGATCGACATGTAGGCGGCGTTAGAAAAACATAGATCAAGTCATCGGTGTGGTTGAGCCTCCCAACTCTCGCTATAATTAGTTAGTTACCTTGAGGCGTCAAACTCGGCCAATGTCGAGGCACCGGCGCCGAGCGAAACGCATAAGTGGCGGAGTGGCTGCTGATGGCGCAGTGGTGCGGGCCGGCGCCTTCGCCGCGATGAGCAAGTTAAGCTCGGAGCTAGAGGTCTCGACCACCGGCCCTCTTGGAGAGTCACCAATGCCTCGGCCGCCACATTGTCCGATTAGGCTGTTGAGGTTGGGAACGGTGGCGGCCCCGTTTACCACCCTTCTGCCACTTGTTGTACTTATCCATGTAGACGGGAAGGATGGTGTTGAGCTTCTCGTTCACTTGTGAATGGAATTTGTGACTGGACTTGTTCTTGGAACTTTGTCTCGGCAGACGACATAGCCTTGTTCACGGCATCTTGGACTATATTTGGAAAGGCTTCCACCTGTTCCCTTAGGAGTTTTACCTCGGCGCTTTCGGCCTTCTTGCCCTTCCGCTCCGGGGTGCCATAGTACTCGGACCATGATATGCCGCCAAAGCCAACCACACGACCAGCGGCAGGGCCGAGATCGACACTCTTGGTCGGTTCAGCCCTATTAAAAGTGGTGTCCCACTTGGCGGCGGCGGTGGCGGCCCACAGGATGAGGAGCTCCTACACTCCTCGTCCTGCGTACAAGAGCGAGCATTTTATCGAAACTGGACTTCATTGATTAATCATGAATGCAATTAATCGACTTGCATGCAAACTACTTACATATTTTTGCATGAAGTCCGTCACCCTCGAACAAAGGGGCGGCGGGCTCAGAAGAATAATCGAACCCCTTTCTTGGCGAGCAAACGGCCTGACGAAGTTCTTCTGCTCCTCCTTTATGTCATCAAAGGCGTGTCAACCCCTTTGCCTGGCGTCGGCGTCCTCCTTATCCCATTTGGGCCTCGCTCTATAACCGCGGGCGAGATGGTGGGTACCAATGTTTGGGATCTCATATTCTTGCCCTTCTCGGTCCACAGCCTTGCCCAGGCGGAGTTACATCTGGACTTGAAAACATTGTAGTCTTCTTCCTTGACCAGAGGCTCCTTCTTGACGAGCTCTGGATAACTTAGCTTCTCCTCGAAAATCAGATTCTTCACTCGAGCCTTCCAATTTGACAAGGTGTAACACCCTCAGAATCGGACCTATGCAAGTTTTAGCAAAATTCGCCAAACCCGCATAGAAACGATTCAAAGGTGCCCACCAGGCACTTTCGTGCGGGTGGAAAACGAAGTAATAACATTACACAACAGTCCTCGATGGGACCCACAGAACAGATATATATAGCAGCGACTCAAGGAGCCAAGAATACAGATATAATATACAAAGATCCAAATCACCTTGAAACGATATAGCGCCCAGCTACGGACAAGATGCAAATGGGGCTAAGAGCCCTGAAGAATAACCAATGGCGTCCATAACCCTGCCTAGGCCAAGCCGGAAGGGTAACCCTGCTAACGACGTCGATCTCAAACCTGCTTAAACAAGAGGGGTGCCGACAAAGGGCAAAGGAAAAAGGGCGTCGATCGAGGCGATTGCAGCGAGGCTAGAATTGGCGGTCCTCGCCTACATAGGTATGGTGGATGAGCGGCGGCAGCATGCACTAATCAACCTATAGAGACTCGATACTTTGGCGGTGTCGAGAGAGGGGTAAGAATGACCTATCCGGATCCAACCTGAAGCTAACACCAAACAAACCCATCCTGGTATTTCCCCCTCGAGACCAAACGAGGAAGTCAACCGAGGAACTCACACAGTTGGCAGTTTTACTTATTCAGTTATTGTTGCAGCAATTACTAGTCAGGTTTAGATAATCATCCTGATAAATTAAGCAGTGGGCAATTTTAGTTAACCATTCCGTTGTAGTTGCGTCAATTACTAATCAAATACAGATAGCATGATATAATCCCAAAACCCAGCAGTTGTTGGTACTTTTATTCAGCCAATTCCGTTGTAGTTGCCATACTTACTAGTCAGATACAATTGTCGCAAGCGACAACCAAACAAGCAATTGTGGGCAGTATTAATTAGCCATTCCATTATAGTGAAGCTGATTACTAGTCATTATAAGTCAAATTTATAGCGATGAAACTTTAGTTATGCTTGTCTATGATCGGCTGTGCTCCAAGTCGTCCATATCCGGACACGGCTTTGAAAGTTTTACCGGCGGGGTGCACCAATAGCAACACCGCTCGATCAACCTCGGAAAAACCAAAACAAAACCCAGCGAGGCTTTCACGTTGAACAATCACAGATTGAAATATTTGAGGCCACCTTAAGTAGAATCCCATAGCGGGTAAGCAAGCTCGAGGCGGCCTCAAGGTTATGGGGACGGCTGTGAGCAGTGGGAACCCGAAAGTGTGGCTGGGCTTGTCGACACCGGAATCGTGCCATGATCCTAAACGATGCAGTGTGATCCTCGCACAATTTAAATCTGAGAAAGTAGCATGGCATAAGTACAGGATAGTAAAAACACCTCAAACTAGTTTGTGGCCCCAAGAAATATCATGGAATCAAGCTCTGGCTCAGGGGGGTCCCATATACCTCCCGGATGTGGATAGCGTGATAAATCAAGGAACATGAATCAAGTACTCGGGGTCTTCACGGGACACAAGTGGGCGTTGAAACCAAATATTTTCTATCACCCACGATGCCTCTGCTTATTTCAATTTTAGTTGTTAAACAGAAATTAAAGTGACGATAAGTAAAACTAGAATCATCTCCAACATCAACATGCGGCAATACATCAATAGCTGGGGCATATGACACACATCACTTGAGCAAGCAACTACTGCGCATAAGTCAACTATCTACCAAACAACGAGGTAATAGGGTGTGTCCAAGGCAATATAGGGCTGCCGGTATATCAGTACGGAAACTAAAGCATCATAACACAGATAACAATAGATCAGCAGGAGGAATAAAGACTATAAAAGTAAGATAGGTAGAAGGGGAGATGCTGCTTTGAAAACATTGTCGAAGGGTTCAGCAGAAGATCGGGAGCTCACATCAACTCAACGGCCTTATCGCGAAGAAGCAAACGCTAGAACAACACGGATGCAATATTTAATACAACGGCGGAAGATCGGCATGATGCATGTATGATGCATGACATGGCAAAGGTGCGATACAATTCGGTCATATTAAGCGGGCAGGGGTCCGACAATTAGAGGTTCATGTTGTTTTTACCCGCAATTTAAATGTTGTTTAACAAAGCAAGATAAGATACGGTTACTACACAAGTTTAAATGAGGCCAATATGAGACTAGTTTGCCATATGGGCCCCATATTTAGTTATTAGATGAGTCGGCATAAGGCCCCCAAACCCATGCTATGCATGCGGAATGACAATTTAATGTGCAACAACAAACTGATATGTTATAAAATAGGGTTCGAGGAAAGGGTCACACATCGGAGGGGCTCGACGATCTTGGGTTCGGGGTTGAGGTCGGTCTCGGGGTTTCGGTCAGGCTCGGGATCCGAGGTGCGACAGGCGTTCTCGATCAGGGGCAGATCTTGTGTCGTCGAGTCTCGGTCTTGTCGGGGCAGAACTTGTGTCGGCATCGGGCGCCAGTTCTTCGGTCATGTCGACGGTCATGGCGTTGGTGAAAGCACTTATCCGCGCCGGCGTTCTTGGCGTTCGAAAAGAGCTTGGCGTTACCGTCGGTGTCCTCGGGTTTGCCGTTCGGGTACATGGCCGTACTTGTCGCTTTATATGTCGCCGGTTCCAGCTCGGTTGGTCTTGGGGTTCGACCATCGGACAATGCTCCGGTGAAGATCGCCGAGGTGTCGAGTCCAAGGGCCTTGTGCAACTCGTCAGGCGTCGCTTAGGGTGGATCTTGGCGTGTCGAGGTGGTACTTGGCGTTCGGTTGGTCGATCACAGTCGATGAGACGAGCTTACCTCCGCGACATTGACTCAAGGTTCAACCTTCGGGTTCGACGTTCCGGGGAGGCGGTCTTGATGTCGATCTTGTCGGCTTCAAGGGGCTTGTAGGAGGGGCGCTAGGCGAGGTGGAGTTGTAGGCGGCCTTCGGAGCTCGAGCTGCGAGCAACGAACTGGCCAACACGGCGAAGGACATCACGAGGCGCGGGGCCCACAGGCGGCTTAGCGGCGGCTGCACGGCGGCGGGAACAGGCCGGCTCGGGCAGCCTGGCCCAAGGCGGAAGCTCGAGATGGCGGCAGAGGCTAACGAAGCGTCGCCGCGAAACCTGGCCCAGGCGTGAACGGCGCCTAGGAAGGCGGAGAAGCGGCCTTGAGACTACAGGCGGCGAGCGGAGCAATGGGCGGGCGGTGGAAGCGGCGGCGGAGTCGGGCTGGCGGAGGGGCGGGCGGCGGCAGTTGAGCTCGAGGCGGCCGTGTGGCGGGGCTTAAGGGAGAAGGCGGCGGGTCGTGCACGCAGCGCCCGGCCTGGCCGTCAGGCGGGCAGGCGGCGAGGCTTCGGGAGGCAAGGCGAGGCGGTCGCTGGCCCGAGGCGGGCTGGGCAGAGGCAGGCGGCCCCTGGGCGAGCAGCGGCGGACATGCGGAGAGGTAGGCGGTGGTTCTTGGCGCTTGGGCGGAGGCGCTCGGCCCGAGAGAGGAGGAGCTGCGGCTGCATGTGAGGAGGAAGGAGGAGGAGGGGTCTTGGAGTCGCCGGTCTTGAGTAGCCTTGGCCAAGCCTGACGGCGAGACAGTAGCACGAGGGGCAGAGGGCGAGGCAGGTGGGCGGCCAGCGTGGGACCGAGGTGGGGATCGTGTCGGGGTGGCTCGCTGATTGGTGGTGGGGCATCTGGGGAGGGTGCTAGCTGCCAGGGGGAGGTGGGGTTGACCGTGTGGGGCCTGGAGGAGCAGTAGCGTGAGCAGGGTTGAGTGGAAAAAAAACGGCCAGGCGTGTGTGCTGTGTTGGAGAGGGAGAGAGGGTTAGGAATAGGTGGCATGCAGGGATAGGCTAGGGGATAGGGGAGGGTGAGGTGGGCGCCAAAAGTGGCGGGGTGAGGTGGAGGGTTGGGTGTGGGTAGACTAGTTGGTAGGAATAGGAAGTTAGATGGGGCTGATTGGGGTGGACCGTTTTAGTTTTTCTGGGGCGATCGATCGGGTCTATTGGCCGTTAAATGCCCCTACTGAAAATAATTGAACTTTGTATTTGTTTTAAACGGGCCGAAGCAAACCGATAGCGGCCAAAATAAAATATTCCGGGGACCCGGTTTGGCGTTTGAATGAGAGAGGCCGTTTCAGAAAACAAAATAGGTTTTTCTGAAATAGTTTTAGACAAACAACTCATGAGGATGACGATGCAAATGCACAAATTCAACGCGATTTTCTAGTAGTGGTTTTGCGGGATGCCACAATTCGACACCACTAACAAGGGATCTCGCCCTCGAGATCCGCCTCATGGTACCGGAAGGAAGGTCGGCGATCTGATCCTTGGCAACCGTGTAGTTCCTCGCGACACCACTAACGAGGTTTATCCGCCATCTTGAAATCGGCGACACCACCAACAAAGGTCGTTGTCCCTGATCGTCGAGAGCACTGGAGAACCAAAGGGCGAAGATAGAGGCATCAACGATAAGGCCACTAACTTCCATTAGATGAGGAGAAGTTACATTGATCCACCGATTCGATGTACAGCGAGCGATAAGAGTCGGGTAGGGTGATCGGTCCATGCTTGGGACCCAACTATCAACTCTATACATGGGTAGAATCGGCAACTCAACTCTCGAGATTTAGGCGAAGATCTTCATAGGCGATCTCAAAACAAAGGGATGATGCCAGAAATCGTATGAAAGACACAATGATTAGGTTTAGCGATGGTTCCATTGGCATGAACAACACGTGCTCAAGTCCACTCAACTTCACCAAAGCTCGTCCTTCTCATATGTTTTCAACGACACCGATATCGAGCAAGG
Source organism: Avena longiglumis (assembly GCA_030063025.1). Classification (NCBI taxonomy): domain Eukaryota; kingdom Viridiplantae; phylum Streptophyta; class Magnoliopsida; order Poales; family Poaceae; genus Avena; species Avena longiglumis. The sequence continues at coordinate 26,579,505 of CP125976.1, forward strand.
AACACATATGGGATAAAGATCTCAAGAACAAAAGACCGGATGAAGGGTACAATGACAAGTTGAGTTGATGATCGTAGCACCTCCGTTACAAAGGAGAAAGCGAAACCACGAAGTGCGGCGAAGCAACCACGAAATCACGGACTCGAAGAGAGAGATGAGAGCGGATTCAAAACGTAGAGGTGAGGAGAAGCGAGAGGAGGGTGAGTAAAATTCAGACCTAACCAGAACTATCCAACCGATTTTGCAAAATAGTTTTGACACTCTACTTGGTAGTTAGCTAGGTTATCCTGATTTGGACTTGTGAATATCGCAGCTGCTGAGCTCGATACCACTCTGTAACACCCTCGATCGGACCTATGCAAGTTTTAGCAAAATTCAAACCGCATAAAGCGATTCAAATGTGCCACCGAGGCACTTTCGTGCGGGTGGAAAGCAGTAATAACATTACACAACATCCTCGATGGGACCCACGAGCAGATATATATAGCGACTCAAGGAGCCAAGAATACGAATATAATATACAAAGATCCAAATCACCTTGAAAGCGATATGGCGCTTGACTACGGACAAGATGCAAATGGGGCTAAGAGCCACGAAGAATAACCAATGGCGTCCATAACCCTGCCCATGCCAAGCGGAAGGGTAACCTGCTAACGACGTCGATCTCAAACCTGCTTAAACAAGAGGGGTGCCGACAAAGGCAAAGGAAAAAGAAGGAGCGTCGATCTTGAGGCCAGTGCAGCGAGGCTAGAATTGACGGTCCTCGCCTACATAGGTATGGTGGATGAGCGGCGGCGGCCATGCACTAATCAACCTATAGAGACTAGATACCATGGCGGTGTCGAGAGAGGTAAGAATGACCTATCCGGATCCAACGAAGCTAACACCAAACAAACCCATCCAGTATTTCCTCGAGACCAAGCGAGGAAGTCAACGAGGAACTCACAGTTGGCGGTTTACTTATTGATTATTGTTGCGGCAATTACTAGTCGGTTTAGATAATCATCACGATAAATTAAGCGATGGGCAATTTTAGTTAACCATTCCGTTGTAGTTGCAATTACTAATCAAATACAGATAGCATGATATAATCCCAAAACCCGGTATTGTTGGTACTTTTATTCAGCCAATTCCGTTGTAGTTGCCATACTTACTAGTCGGATACAATTATGCATAGCGACAACCAAACAACAATTGTGGGCAGTATTAATTAGCCATTCCATTATAGTGAAGCTGATTACTAGTCATTATAAGTCAAATTTATAGCGTAAACTTTAGTTATGCTTGTCTATGATCGAAACTGCTCCAAATGCGTCCATATCCATGGACACGGCTTTGAGAAAGTTTTACCGGGGGTGCACCAATAGCAACACTCGATCAACCTCGGAAAAACCAAAACAAAACCCAGAGGCTTTCACGGTGAACAATCACAGGATTCAGAAATATTTGAGGGCCCTTAAGTAGAATCCATAGCAGATAAACAAGCTCAAGGCGGCCTCAAGGTTATGGGAATGGCTGTGAGCAGTAGGAACCGAAAGTGTGGCTGGGCTTGTCGACACCCATGGAATCGTGCCATGATCCTAAGCGATGCAGTGTGCTCCTCGCACAATTTAAATCTGAAAGTAGCATGGCATAAGTACAGGATAGTAAAAACACCTCAAACTAGTTTGTGGCCCCAAGAAATATAGCGGAATCAAGCTGCGGCTCGGGGTCCCATATACCTCCGGATGTGGATAGTAGCGATAAATCAAGGAACAGGAATCAAGTACTCGGGGTCTTCACGGGACACAAGTGGGCGTTGAAACCAAATATTTTCTATCACCCGATGCCTGCTTATTTCAATTTTAGTTGTTAAACAGAAATTAAAGTAGCGATAATTAAAACTAGAATCATCTCCAACATCAACATGCGGCAATACATCAGCAATTGGGGCATATGACACACATCAAGACTTGAGCAAGCAACTACGGCAAAGTCCAACTATCTACCAAACAACGGTAATAGGGTGTGTCCAAGGCAATATAGGGCTGCACGGTATATCAGTGCGAAACTAAAGCATCGCAACCACAGATAGCAATAGATCAACGGAGGGAATAAAGACTATA